>OY812998.1:70528351-71025851 GCA_963681545.1 Germaria angustata | reverse complement strand
TTATGCATGCAACAATATAAATTGCTTTTACAGGTTTTTTTATCGTTCGGCAAAATCCCTAAATGAAATTCAGATGATTGCACATACAGTAACATACAGTTCATACAAATTTATCAATCGAAACAGTTTAAGTTAAAGAATGAAAGCCAAATATGTACTTGCAATTCTTTTGAGAAAAGTTTTATTTTTCTAATTTGCAACATTTTCAAAGTAACTATAACTTAGTCTCTCGATAACTGTGATTCAAATTTTAGAAGTACAACTAAATATCCTCTCCAGCTGTCGTAACAGTATAAAAACAGAAATTTAAACTACATATATTGATAATTTGTTTACCTTAGGGTCAATACCATCTGAGTTGAATATAGAACCATCGTGTTCAATAACACCAATGCAGGTAGCACCTGCACGTGTCAAGTAGCGGGTGGAGTGGAGACCGACATTACCAAAACCTTGTACAATGAAAGTTTTGCCTCCCCAACCGGGAGTAGTACCGATCATGCTCATGTAGTTGGCTTCGTTGATAAAGTTTTCTAGACCGTGGAAAACACCACGACCGGTAGCAGAAACACGACCATGAATACCACCCTGGTTGATTGGTTTACCAGTCACGCAAGCATGAGCATTAATATCCAAATATCCAATAGTCTTAGCGTAGGTATCAGCAATCCAGGACATTTCGCGTTCACCGGTACCCATATCAGGGGCAGGTACATCAACGCCGGGTCCAATGAAACCTTTCTTAGCCAATTCAAGGGTGAATCGGCGAGTAATCTTTTCCAATTCGTGTTCAGAGTATTCTTTTGGATTGATTTTCAAACCGGCTTTAGCACCTCCGAATGGCACATCCACACAAGCACACTTGAATGTCATCAAAGCAGACAAAGCCTTCACTTCGTCACGGCACACATCCATAGAGAAACGAATGCCTGAAAGCGTATTACAAAGGAAAACAATTACTCATTTGAAAAAATAAATAATTTCATTGCAAATGTATTTAAAATATCTAACTTTAACAATTATTTTATGTATATATGTATGTACATACATATGTATACGAGTATCTGTACATATGTATATGTTTTACCCTACAATTACATTCACTTCGTGGCATAACGCCAACTATTTAAAATTCATTTTCGTTCTGTTTAAATTTAATGTTATTCAACTTGCTTTATATACAAAAATTTCTGAGAAACAGGAAAATTTTAGGCGCTGACTAGTCTATTGAATTAATTGGCCCCATTTGATAATAGTTTCAAGCACCTGAGGTTTTTGGCAAGAAATGGATTGCAACGTCTTTACAAATGTTTCAATGCACTTGTGTCTCATATTCTAAAAATAACTAGCAAAAACGTTTGAAACATGTGATAGCTATTTTAAAAACGAGTGACACATTTAATTTCAATAACTGATTAATTTGCACTTTTAACTAAAAGGTGACGCAAAGTAATCATAATCGCTAGCAACAAACGAAAAATGCCGTCAAATTAAGGGCAATTATGCATCAACTCGGGAGGCGGTCATTTGAGCGATATAATTGCACCAATATTACACTTTCAAATAAACTTTTTATGAAAATAGATGACTTCTTTCCATTTACAAAATGACAGCTAGTTCAAATTATGACATTACTATTGCGCCACCCTGTATAAAGCATGAAGAAACTAAACATTTCCTTCATATAAAGATAACAACTACATATACTACGTTTATACGCACGTCTTATTTGCAAATATAACTATTTGCAAATAACTAATTCACTGTTTATACGGGAAATTGCATACAGAACTTATGTTATTATTAGTGATGCCATGTGACGAAAATATGATTGTTTGGTAAGTAAAACACAAAAAACGTTCATGAAGTGGCAACGTCTTACTTTTTATTTGCAAATAGTGTCGTTATTCACGACTTGTTAAGTGAGTTAATAAGTTACAATAAAAAAGTTATACGGCAACATCCTTCTTTTTTATTTGCAAATAAGACGTGCGTATAAACGTAGTAATATTTACTTCTATAACTTTCTTCTTTTATTTTTCCTCTATAATTATGTGTGATTTTATTTGACTTTAATTATATTATACTAGCTGACCCGGGCAAACGTTGTTTTGCCTTCAAATTTTATTTTCACTGCAAGTCTGGTTTCCTTGCAAAGTCATGGCGGATTGATATTTCGAAGAAGAATAAAAGGTGCACTAAATCGACATAGCAATTATTGTTCAAATACCGGTATCGGGCTAATTAACGCCACTACACGCTGACTAAGGACCCAACGCCTTCAGCGAAACACAGCATAGGCTTATCGCGCTAATCTCTATCGGGCAAAACACTAAAAACTAAATATTGTGCCATCTGTCGGACACAGAAACACTCCTCACGCCCCATAGAGCACGTATATAAAGTTTGGTAAAAATCGGTGCAGTAGTTTTTGAGTTTAGCGATCACGAACATACACGTAATTTTTATATATGTAGAGATATTTCTACATTTTTATTTTTATCATACTTTATGATATTTTATTAAAAAAAAGTTCAACATTTTCAACTATGCTTTGTTAGAGGAAGTATATTCTGCAATGCGAGTTTCGAAGGTTCCTATTCATCAGCAAATTTAGTAAATTTTTGGCCTTGTGTTTATAAATACTGCGATACGAATAGCGATGGCAATATTTATTACATATTTTCTTATAGGTTAACACACTAGAAGATTATATCTTCTTTTAATAAGAAATTGTCACAACGAAGAAAGAAGTGGTCAAGTGGGTAATAATAGAATAACTCACACGGGCAACTCTGTTGGCGTTTTCTTTTCTAAGCAAAGTGTAATAATTTTTGCCTTTCAAACAGAAAAAAATGCAATTTAGTGTTCTTTAATAAGTGCAAACATATTACAAAAGTGCACACATTTGTGTAATGTAGCTAACTTTTTTTATAAAGTGATCAACAAAAGATTAAATATTTTTTAGGAAACATCAGACTACCAGATCAAGGGAATAAGATCATTTATTCGGAAACTATATTGAGGATTACAGGATCAAAATCCCACACCCAGGCAACACAAATAGACCAAAGTGAGTGGGCTATCAACCAAAACTGACCGCTTATGCAATATAATCTTAACTTAGTGATTTTTTTTTCACTTAAAACTTATTCTCATCAAAAATTTTGATAGCGCACTAATTTGAGTTTTTATGCTAGATGATAAATTTGTGGAAATTCCGTTTGTTAAGCAATTATCCGCAATATGGACATACAATTTAATTTAACTTTTATTTGAAAGTTTTCTTCTAATAAGGCATGAGATTTGCGATTTATGAGACCCGAAATTATGGTCACCAAGAGTATCATACCACCCATATACTTGAGATGATATTTTGAAAACCTTAATCTCATCTACCAAAGTATGATTTTTGGAAATATGATTTTGTTGCAATAAAAGAGCTTAGTATACATATTTTTGTAGACAAATATACATAAAAAATTTAATTTAATAAATTTTGAAAATTCGATTTTGTTTCGTACTGTGAAAATCGAAAATTGAAATAAGTACATAAAAATGTTCAAAATATTTAAAACGTGATCATTTGTTATTAATTGCACTAACATAAAGTCTATATAGAAAGAGCCTTTCAGGTTTGGTTTTTCAGACAGACGTGCAGACTAGTTTAATATTTTAAGTAAAAATGTAATTAAGAAGTCAGTATTTAAAACCTTCTTTCAAACTGTAATTTAAAAGTTTTTTTAAATGTGCTGAAAGAGCAATTGTTTCCAATCAGTTTCGAACTATCCCAGTGGGCTTGTTTTTTTAAAGCAACAAATCCAGTTCATACTGCTTGTATAGAAAAATTATATGACTACGTGCTTGTGTTTCGTGTTTCGATCACCAAAGATAAACAAAACGAAAATCGATTTTGTTTACCACGAAAACTGTACTAAATCAAAAATTTTATTAAAATAAAATAATAAACAGCTGTACAAAAGAGTCAAAATACAGCCACATAAGAAAACTTATACATTTAATTATAAACAGTGAGCGTCAAAAGAACGAATACACCATCATTTGTTACATATTAGTTTTTATTTCAATCTAACACTTTACTTTTTTTAACTATATTATCTATTTATCTATATCATTGATGGACATTTCTTGAAACAATTGTTTAAAATCAACGCCTCTTTGTTTCTTACTCTCTTTAAGGTGAACTCAGTGATGACGTAGTTTAACCCATGCAAGGGTTGCCTATTCTATGTATTTAAAAATCATTTAAGGCTGTATTTTTATCTTGTATGATTATATCTTTATATTTACTTACTAGTGTAATTGGATCAGTGTTCTTGTTAATAACCAAATAAATTTTGAAATTTGGATTTTCGTTGACAAAAAAGCGTTTTGGTAGATTTTTTTTATAATTTTGGTGGGAAAAGAATTTCTTGCGCGGCAACGCTGCTTTTAAATTTTGCCAATAGTTTTACTTTGTGGAAGATTTAAACAATTTAAAGCAATTTTAAAGGGTTTAAACAATTTTAAAGGGTTTTCTTATTTTTGTAAACGAAATGTCTTAAAAAAATTGTTTGTAAAAGGTATTTAAAATATATTAAGCAGTCTTTACTCGTAATGTTTTATAATTTAAATTTATATGTGAACTTCGATAATGAATTATAAGAGAATGACTTAATTAACTTTATTTGGTTTTAATGTTTCACAAGTTGATTTGTGTGGTCTTATAAAGTATATCAATTACTTTTCTAGTTGACCTGTAAGCCTTAAAAATATAAAAAATAATATAAAATTCCAATGTTTTCTTTTTCTTTTTGTCAGGAAAAAACCTTTAAAAAAACCAGCTGCAATAAACTGCAATGTAGGTCTTTTTCATCATTGTAATCTTATTGTGGAAGTTACAAGGGCTTGATGTTTGAAACACTGTTTTTGAATGCACCCTCAATAAAACGATTTCGCAATTTCTTAATTCCTGGAAAAATAATTTTAAGCAATTTTTTTGCCTGCAAACCTCTAAAATATAAAAAAAAATAGTTGTAACTTTCCAATGTTTTCCTTTGTTTTTTTATTGCATGTACAGAGATTTTTAAAGGGTCTTTCTCCCTTTAAAAAACTACCTGCAATAAACTGCAATGTAGGAAATCTATTTCTGAATATACTCTCAATAAAACATTTTTGGTTTTTCCCAATTATTTATAAAAAAATAAATTTAAACACCCTCAGTCAGTTTTCATGGTTTGATATGAAAATAATTTTTTAAGTAATATCAGTCGTGTTGTGTCTTTCAAAGCGAATTGGTGAATTTTAATTCAAAAATAAAGATAATAATAAATAAAACAAACCGTTAATCTCAAAAAGTGAAAAAAAAATCTAAATCTTAGTATATATAGTATACACAAATAAATAATTTTGCCCGAAACTTTGTTAAGTCTAATGTGAGACTTGGCAACCCTGGAGTTCAAGATTAGTTTTGATTGGTCGAAACAAATATATATTATATTTCGATAAAAATCAGGATTTTTTAATTAAATTTAGTTTTATTTTATAAAAAAAAAATAATCTTTATTATAAAAACCGTGTATAAAGTGTTTAAAACAGCGGTGGACTTTTTATCAAACAATTGTTTATAAGAAACGCCTCTTTTTTTCTTATGCTCTTTAGTTTAATCGTTCAAGAGACTTTGGCGAGTGCAAATTTTTTCTCAATTACAGTGTTTAATATAAATGGCAATGCATTTAAAAGATTTTTTTATGATAAACAATGCTTTTGGAAATGTACAATGCCTTTTATGTCACCAAATATTTAAAAGGTATAGAGAAAATGTTGTTAAGAGGCATTATGATTCTTTCCACTCTGATATGAATAAATATAATGATGTGTTTCGTGATGTGTTTTAATGTGGTTCGTTTTGCTTGTCACTGTACCCTCAAATTATCTCACTAACACAAGTGCAAAACAATTTTGTCCATCACTGATCTATATATATAAAATAGGATGTGTGTATGTATGTATGTATGTATGTAACGTAATGGCTCCAAAACGGCTGGGCCGATTTTGACGAAATTTTCAGTGCGGGTGACACTGTAGACTCCGATTTTTTTATTTTCGGTCGGTGGGCGGAGGGGCGTGGCAAAATCCAATAATTCATAAAATGAGAATGGCTTGGCCGATTTCTGTAAAACTTTTTGTCAGTTGTTCGTATTTTCGAGGAGAAGGTTTTTATGGAAGAAAATTTTGGCAAATCCCTCCGGAAAAGTCGGATAATTGGACAAATCGAAAATCGAGTTTTTGTATGAAATTTTGCTTTTCAAATTAAAAAATAGAAAGTTTGTCTGAAGGCTTAAAATTGGGGCGAGGCGAAGTTCGCCTGGGCCGCTAGTATCCTATAAAAATTAATGTTGTGTACGTTATAATGGACTAAGGTGAAAAAGAAAAAAATTTACTCCTGGAAAATTCAAAAATTGTAAATAAACGAATAAATTAATGAATAATACAGCCTTTATCAAATTCTAAAAAAATTATTTTAGCAAATAAAATTATTAAAAAACAGCAGGTATTTGATCTTAAGCCCCAGGATTTGGGGAAGATGAACTAATTGCTTAGAAATGTATTACAGGAGCCATTTTAATTGTATGCTTGTGTTCATTAAAAGATGCAAGATCCTTGCAAGCCAGCCTGCCCAATTTTCAACCCACAATCACCGAGTGTTTAGCTATGATTACTACTTTTTGTTTGACATGTTCTGGATGTTTTACGTCCATACAAAAGAAGATCTTTTTTATGATTTTTTACATCATCAATAAGTCCTTTATAATTATTGGCTCCCTTCTTGGGAATAGACCATGTAACTCATGCAACATTTGTACAGTACTTTTAGATGGATTTTTTCTTCACATCACGAACTATGGATCTTATTGCTGCCTCTGGACGTATTCTGAACAAATTTCTAATTAACCAAAATTTTTATATTAAATAATTTTTTTCATAGTAGGCCTTTGTTGCAATTTCACACCAAGTTTAACCTTCGTTGCACAGATTAAGAACTTTTGTACCCCCATTTTGTAAGAATAATACTTATTTAATTCTGATAACAAGTAATATACATATATAAAATATTAATATAGATTCTATAGAATGGTAGAATAAAGCAAATATCCAAATATAATGGTTTTTTTTTGTATGTAATCGTCAAGGTGCTATAGACGAAAGCTGTACACTTTTTAACACATAAAATTTGGATCGCCTGTTCTTTTTGATGCAAAACTTTATTTGCTGCAAAAACAATTTTTTTTACAATTTTGTAAAGGATATAATATTGATTTTAAATGTTAAATTTAAGTCTGATTCAAAAGACTAATATAAAACAAGCTGTAAGAAGTGTGTCCTTTCTTTCGACTCACACTGTACCTATGCATGTATGTATGTATGGATTTATATTAACGTGTCTAACGTACTCATCCATACATACATATATCATTCAATGCTATTTTGTTTATTTTTCTAATTTTTCTAAATTTTAATACTTTTTTTATTGTTAAAATTGCTTAAATAAACAAGAAGAGTGCGATAATAGTTTTCTTTTTTAAACGTATGTACGTATGTAGCACTGCTGAATAAAATTATATTTTACTGATTTAATTTTAATGCAAAAATTAAACAAAATGTATTTAATTATTGAAATAAAATTGGAATAAATAGAATATTTATTAAAATAATTTTATGCTGAATGAAATGAATAAATACATAACACAGATCTTAAAGCGATTTTTGCAACAGCAAGGAAGTTGCTTTCAAATCATGCAAATTTCGCAAATAACCGACTAGAATTCGATGCCGGATTCAAAAATTGTTGGATAGAAAGGTGGCTCTTATGAAGCCATGAATAATGATATGTGATATATCCCACAAGACTAAACGCGGTATCCAAATGCGTGGAAAAGAGTATTTATTGAATCGTCTTCAACTAATCTTTAATGCTATGGGGTGACTAACTCAACTCAACGACCCCAAATTTTATTCCTTTAATATCATAATTGGTCCAGAAATTGCAAAATCCTTCAATAAACCTTACTGGTGTACGAGTACTAGTACTAGGCATGCCACGCCTTATTTTGTAATATTTATATCATACTCGTAGTTTGTGCAGAAATCTAATTTCTATTTGACAAATACATCACAAGAACTAAAAATATATTTATCTTCGCACGCTTTTTCAAGCAAAATTATATTTAATACTAATATAATCGAGAGTCCGTCCATATATGAATGCTTCACGTGTCAATTTAAATGTTTGTAATCATTGCCTAAGAAATTTATTTTAAATGATAGCAATTAAGTATCGAAGATATACTTTAAAATTAGCTCTTGGAATATATGAACATATCTCAAGGTGAAATTAGATCTGGTAAATGAAGCACTCATATGTTTTTAAATATTTATTTAAAAAGGTAACGTGAATGCTGGATATAACATCACCCCTTCTAATCTCTTGATGATTAACTTGGTTATTAAATATATAAATTAGAAACGTAATGAATTTAAATATTCATTTAACACAAAAATATATGTATGTATGTACGTACTCGTACTTATGAATGTTTGTTAGAAATTGTATGTGAGAAGTCAGAAAAAGTTTTATTACTTTAAAAATATATTGATTAGAGAATATAAATTGAGGAATTTCCTTAAAAGAGTACACAGCAAGTGGGAAAATGTTCAAATTATTTCAACTCAAATGTGCAATTTTAAACTTACATACTCATAAGTGAATTATTTATGTAACTCAATTTTTTTAAATTATAAAAAAGTCTAATAAATTGACACAAAGGTAAAGTAAGTATAAATGTTAAATTGGTTACATTCAGGTTGGAAGATACTGTACGTAAAATAAACAAGAAAATATGAATACGTTGTTAAATTTGATTTTTGCGGTCTACGTTGTCAACAAAAATCACATGATAAAACATCAACAAATTTTTACATACAAACATATTTAAATTTTCATAAAACACCTTAAGCTAAAAGAAGCCTGATAATCTAATTAGCATTTAAAATTTAGATGCATTAGTTTAAAAATATTCAGTTTCTTTATATTTCTATTTTGGCAATGTGGCACATATGTATGTACATATGTATGTACATAGGTACGTATGTATGTATATAATAGGTAGACGATAGCAACTACTAACACTACGGATCAGTTAGAAACTAAATAGTATGACCAATACTATGACATGGAATCAAAAGGAATACATACATACATATGTATGTATGTACATACATATGTATTTGAGATAAAAAAAAAGTGAAATGGGGGCTCGCTCGTTTAGACACTTGTATAGAGTATATTTACAAGTATGAGTGTTCCCCTCCTCATGGATCATATGTAAATGTATTTTATGTACATACATACATCTATACCATATGTATAAGCGAATACCCAAAAATAAGTTGTGTAGACAAAAGTGAAAATTATAATTTCATTGCCAGCTGATATTCAAAAAAATAATACATATACAAACAGTTTATAAGAATTGCAGCACGTGTACATCATTGAGATAATAAAAATTGTTGAATTATATACAATTCTCAGTAAACGTTGCGAGTCCCATTAGGAAAAAGAAAACATTCATGTATTAAATACAATTGGGGTTTGTTTCGGACAGCTGCCAAAATAAGTTGAAATGATAACAAAAATTATAAAATCGGAAGAACCCCATACGTGTATAAAATAGAGATTTTAACAGTTAAGAATATTTTGAAAAGTTTCCAACATCGAAAAAAATTGGACAAGACTTAGTGTCGCATAACACTTTGTATCATCCGGTTACGAAAAATTTTTAAGCTTTGGACCAAACCCCAAGAATATGGGCAACCGCCGTATTTTTTTTTATTTTTTAGAATAATTAGTAACAATTTATCAAGAGTTGCAAAACAGATAATAAATTGTGTATATTTTTTTTTAATCGCAGTAAGGAGATGACTACTTCCCTCTATTGAAATAATTGTGATTTAGGCGGAACTAAGCAATAAATAAATACAATATGTTTCAATCCATTTACAACATTTTATCATCACTCAAATCAACTCTTATATGTATGTACATATATTCTTTTCCTACAAATATGAGCAGAATACATATGTACATATGTAAATATATATGTACGTATGTAAATATATAATATATTGAAAGAAAATTTATCGTTTCATATACATATATGTATTTCTTTGAAGAGAAAATTCTGCTACAATGACTTCTCTAACTCCTCCAAATATTCTATATTAAATAATTGTGTTAGTTTTATTTAAAAAAATTACAATATTGAAAATATTTAAAAATACTATGAAAACATTGGTTTTTAGGTTCGGATGAAACAAAACTAATATATGTACATATGTATATTTCTGCTGAAAAAGTAGTGGTTCGGTTTTTAATTTTTACATCTTCAGAAAAACGAAAAATAATTCTGTGAGTCATGTGATTTAGTTTATTTGAAGATAAAAAAGTAATAAAAAATAAATATTGTTTAGAAGTGGTTTTGTTATGATGCCTCTAAGGTTTATTCATCCAAACTTTTTTTATTTGTACTTGGAGCTAAAAAATATTTATTATAATAGTCTAAAAGTTTTTAAGCTTTTATTTCTTAAACTTAAATCTATTAAAATACATATATGAACTTTTGGATACAATTGTTAAAAAACGATTCCAAATTTCAAATACTATTTTTGTGTTTCTTCGGTTATTTACTAGAACAATAATACGTTCGATTTTCTTTTGAGCTGGTTTGTTTACTCCATTCTAAAACGAGTAAAATTATGTGAATCCGATTTGTTATATCTATATTTAATTAAACTTTTATAATTTTGATATAAAATAAAAATAAATAATATTTTCATATTGCTTATTACATGCATTTTTTCCATTTAATAAGCCATGTCTTCCGTTACGTATAGAATTCAAAAAGAGAAATTACGATTAATATATAATTTTTTCAGTAGTTCATCAAACTTTTAAAAATTTTAGGCGCACATGTATAAAATCCCCCTTTTAGGAGATGTTTTATCAAATGTCTGGTTCTGACATAAGAAACAATTAAATATTCAGTTATTAAAAGAAAAGAGAATTGGGCACATTTCTTAAAAATATTATTGAAGAAAAACACTACATTCTATCCACATGAAAATTTTGAAAAAAATTATAAATTAATTATTTTCCTATGTTTGCAAGGGTATTTTTTAGTACCATTTACCATAATTTTTGTGTAGACACGAAATGGGTTCATGTGCTGGCTAATTTTATATCTTCGGTACCTACGACATTTGTAAATAGAAGTCAGTCAGAAGTTTAAAAAATTTTTCTGTGGCGATCACAAACTATAACATTCATACATATAGGAGTATCGGCGGTGTCTACTTCATGGATCGGAGTAAGGGTCGATGGCAAATTAAAAATAAAATATCTTTTACGTTATTCCTTGATATTATAGATGTAGCAGTATAAGCGTAATTCCATGGAACTAAAATCTTAACTAGTTCTCAAACCTTCTTGCCAATTTGAGGCACGAAATCAAATAAATAATTTTATTCCTAGGACTAGGACATTACCCACTTTAAAGGACAACTGGATATGAACGCATAACATTTGCACTATGATACACGCCTATAAGATATATTTGTCCAATATTCATAGCAATGCAATAAATTAAAACTTTTCGCCTATAAATATTAGCACGATTTTTTATGGCCCATTGGATAAACATTTTACGTAGAGGTCCATAAAATTTGCTAACGTATTTGTTATTTTATTCTAATTTAAATTTTAGTTTACTTTATCTAAAAATCATCTAAAAAGCGTGAGATACTAATATATAATCATAGCGCTAATATTAAGAATTGTGTTTATAAATTATATTTAAAAAATCATGTATGAAGTGAATGCTTTTCCATAAATTGTAATTAATATTGTACAATTTGTTATCCATGATACCGCAATAAATTGTGGAACAAAACACATGACCAGTTCGCAGGGAGAAATAAATTAACATGTTATTTATTCATCAATTGATATTTTAAGTTTTATATCTTTGTACACAGATGTACGTATGTATATGCACGTTGCAATTCGGTTAAAACGAACTCTGCGGGACTGTCCAATCTAGTTCGTTATAAATAAAATAATGAAATAGATTGTATTTATGTATTTCTTTTTTTAATGTTTATGAAACATATTATATATCGCACTCGTTCAACAATACTGTATTAACTCAAAATTCTTAAATTTTCAGTTTTTGCTAAAAAAACGACTAACGCTGTCCATATCTACCTGCTAGAAAAATTTCCCACTGTACTGACCACTCCTTCATACAAAAATGGAGACTTAAAATTTGTTTTATCATATATGATTAATGTAAAGTCAAAAATTTTTGTGATATTCTTCCGACGGGGTTTGTTTGAATTTGGAACGATTTTCCGTCATCCCACGTCAAATTTGGATGACGGAAAATCGTTCCAAATTAAAATCAAAAAGTTTTTTGCCTCTACTGAAAATTTTGAAATTTTGAGTTAATACAGTATTGTTGAACGAGTGCCATATGTATTTATCCATAAATTTCACCATTTTTTGCGTCGTCAAAAAATAATGGTAAATAATTATTTAGACGGGTTAGAAAATTGGCAGTAAAATTTTGCGATTTTGTTTTTTTTTTCGTTAGAAAAGTACAAATTCACATAAATTTTTGTGTTCAGTACTTAAAAATAAATTCGTTATAAACGAAAAATTGTTTATAAGTGAAAATGAATGAATGAATAAAGTCGGTATTAGTATTTTAAATACTCTACAATACTTTATATAGGTATTTATATTAACCAACTATTAGCAATATTTTCTTCAATTAGGAATAAAATTTAAGAAAATTAATAATGTTTTTTAAATAATTTAAAATTATCTTAATTTTTTTATATAATTTGGCATAGAGTTGTATCCTTTTTAGAATAGTAATCATTGCATTGCTGTTGTCGCTACTCTTTCAATTCTAAAATGGTTCGCATTCCTTAGTTGATACGGTTGTAAATCTCCCACATAGTTCAGTTGTTCGCTTAAGTACTGTTTTAACCGAACTTCACAGTTAAATTTATTACATACTCAAATACCTGACAAACTAAGGATACGAGTAAATAATACAAACAAATTTAACAAGGGGATAAATCGAATGGATATTGTTATGCTCTCTTTGACATAATTTTATTTATTTTATTTTATTTATTTATTTATTTCAATACATAAAAGCCTTCATGGCCAATCATAAATGTATTGTGAGTATAAATTACATTAAACTGTTCCCCAGCAAAAACGACGTCTTCTCAAATCAATTAAACTTTAAAACATTAAAATGTAAAAATATAATTTTTGTGGATAGGAAATTATAAAAAGGCCTTTCTTGGCCTTAAAAAGGAATAATTAGAGTCACTTTGAGTTTTCTAAAACAGTCAATACTGTGCAGTTTATTTCAAACAAGTTTCAATTCCGATTCCTTCAATAACCACATATTTAAAATTATCTTTAACGAAGGCCATAAAAATTTCGCCAGCCGGTTTATATGTACTTTAAATTATTGTTTTGCATCAATGGACGTTAAAGTAAAATTGAAAAATTATTTCTTTTAGCACTGTTGCTAAGCTACACGGTATGTAAGTAGTATGTATGTATGTATTTGGGTACTTGTTGATAACATGTAACTAATACCGAAATAATGGTTTTATTATAACAGAATAAATTTTTTGCTAATTGATTACAAAATATTTTTTATTGGTTGTTGAATAAGCGAGGAAAGAATGCATTTAAACCAAACTGAAATTTTAGTATTTAACACAAAATAATAATAATATTAATAAATAAAAGATGGCGCAAAATTCCACTGTGCTTTGACATTTATGATATACATATGTAGATATAAAAAGAATTTTCAACACGCCATTGCGCGATACACACGTCAAGAACGTGAAATCATTGCTACTACTTATTTCACAAATTTTCAGTCTGGTCTTTTAACGCAGCGTGAATTTTCTCATTGTTTTTCCGTTGTCTTGTTCCATGTGCTCGAAAAATTAAGTGGTTATGTTAACAACCAGAATCTGCGTCTCTGGTTCACACATAGTCCACATGAAATGCTCGAAGATCCATTGCATGCCCTCAAATTGAATGTTTGGTGCGGCATTCGCAGTGTAAAAATGATTGTCCGTAATTTTTTAATGAAACCGATGACACTACCGTAATCATAATCGTAAGTTGCTGCATTGGGTCTCAATCATTATTGGTTTTAGCACGACACTGCAACAACAACTGACATAACTCATGCAGCGGTGGAAATTTTAAAACACCTCCAGGTTGAGCAATCTCCCGTTTTGAAGATTTGAACTGCACGTTCAGATCGTCAGATCTCACATCACCAGACTTCTTCTTTCGGGGATTTTTAAAATCTCGCGCTTACCACAACAAACCATGAACTTTGCAAGTCTTGAAAGCTAATTTTGAAGAAAAAATCGCCATGTTGGAGCCAGATGTTTTGCGAGCAACGATTCAAAAGGCCAATAAACGAACGCAATTATGAAACAACACGGGAGGTGGCCATTTGAGCGATATAATTTTTCCGAATTAATGTCATCAATTTTAAATTTTCAAATAGACTTTTTATGAATACTAAGCTCCCTTTTCATTTACTATTAAAGTACGGATAAATGCACATCGGTTTTCACCCGACTTTTTGTGCACTTATCCATTCTTTGCATTCATGCTAACCTCGGATAAATGCACAAATATTGCAATTATACAATTATTGGGTAAATGCAAATTTTACCTTAAAAATATAATATAAAATAGACTGTTGATGATTTTTATAAACAAAGTTTAATTTTATTGGTAATTCATGTATATTTTTGTTTGTCTAATAGAGTTCAACAAAAAAACTTAAAAACCTAAATCATAAAGTTTTAACGTACATACTATACATATGTTTACAAACTTTCATATATCGTATATATTATGTAAATAAAATTTTTTTACAAAACTTAAAGAATCAGTTCAGTTAAAAAAAGTCTTTAAAAAATCACATGTGTGCAAAGTTAATTTGCTTTTGTTTTTAATCAACAACAAAATAAAAATTTTTTACTATTAACAAGAACAATAATTAAAAAAATATTGGATCACATGAGGTAAAAAAATCGGAAACATTTTTGTAGAAAAAAAGTGCTTATGTGTAAATTAAAATTAACTATTTTAGTTGTGCATTTATGCATACAAAGTTGTACTAAAAATGTCTCTTGAAGCTTGAAATTATTATGCACTTATTTTTTGCATTAATCCGTGTTGCACTTATCCCTGCATTTTTACATGAAAAAATATAAAAGAGGCTTATGGCTTCGAAACACGTTGCACTTAAGCGTTTTTTGCATTTATGTGTGTTGCACTTATCCGGTTTTTACTGTATAACTAAATGGCAGCCAGTTCAAAGTAAGACGTTACTTTGTGCCATCTTGTACATATAAGTATAGATACATATTATCTAATATTATATACAAAATTCTAAGCAAATTTACAGCTTTGTTGTTGTCCGTTAATTGCGTATATAAACAAATATAATAAAGTGAAAGTAATAAAAATTATCACGAAAATAAATACATATGTAAAAAGCAAAATGCTGATTTGAGTAATCTTAATTACAAATTGTTATCATTATCACAAAAAGATTAAAAACACGCTTTTTGTAATACAAACATAAAAATTCACAGAATAAAATGAAATACCTAATATGAGTTTGTAAAAATTTGCGGTAAATTTGACTTAATTTTCAATCAAAAGCATTCTATATACATATGTGTTTCATTATTATTATTATTATTAATTTTTAATTGAAATGTGGCTGTTCATTATGCGATGAAAGTGTTTTTGTTTTCGCATAGCATGATTAAAAACACGAGAATTTTAAACTAAAAAAAACGTGAAAGATTTTATCCATGGACTGGATAAGGGGTCGTCTATTTAAATATCGGTTTTTTAATTTATTGCAATTCTCGTTCCTGATTTTTTTATTGAAATAAAAGCCAAAATGTTTATATTATGCATATTTTTTCATTTTCACCACAATTTTAATATATTTAAGTATATCTCAAACTATTGATCGGATTAAAAATAATAACAAGTATAAAATACTAGATACAGATTTCCACAATTATTCAAAAGCGATGATTTTATTGCGAAATAAGCGATTTTTAACCATGTGTTATTTATTTTATACACATTTACATTAGAATATTAATCTCGCTTACAATTTCTTCCCGTCATAAAAAATATTTATAGTGCATTAATGTACGCATGTGTATGTTTGTTGCTTTATTGAGATAAGATTTCTAGAAAAAAAAAAACTTATTGTATCATATCGTAACTAGAATTTAAGTACGAATGTACTGTTTAGAGACAATATCCAACAGAATGACATAATGTTTAAATACGTATGTATAATTTTTTGTACCAGTATCGAAGTCCTACGTTATGCAGTGTTAAACTTTTCACTAATATATGTACAAAGAACTCAAAAATAATTTGGGTCTGCATCATTTTGTGGGGCATCCAATGATTTTTGCTAAGAATTTACATTGTCCTCCACAAGGTTACTGATAAATCCATTTCTTTTGTTTATAAAATCCATTATACAATGTAAACGTATGTATGTAAAATAAGCTTGTTAGGATTGCAGACATTGAATACTGCTTCAGAAAGTTCCCTATAATGAAATGTATTGCCAGTATTTCGAAAACCATAAACGATTCACTAAAATTTACAAACTAGTTAAAATTTTTTGGTTTTTTAAACAGAAACGTATAAGGACGTTCAAAAATGTATGCAATCGGAACATAAACTAAATAGAACAGAATACGAACTCATCTCCTTACTACTTCCAAAAAACTTCCATGCTACTTTCTTTGGCCTTTTGTAGAATTTATTTCGATTTTTTACGGAACGGATTATCATTCCCAAAATTTCAATATCCTCCAAATGGAAACAGTAATCGACCTTATCGATTCGTCAAATTTCTCAAAACTTCCTCCAACTCAATAAAAATCGGTTTAATCGTTAAAGGGATATCGTAAGGTAGTCAAGAATTTCAGAAAACAGAGTTTTATTTAATAACTCCTAAAATAGTGTTCTGATCTTTTTAAATTCCATTAGTATATTCCATATTATTAAATTTCTTTGCTGGCAGAGACAACACTTTCGTATTGAAGGCATGTTCATATGATTTTTATTATTTAAGAAAATCATATACGAGAACATATAAGTATGTATGTATGTATATTAAAAGTTACTTTTTCTTGCACGATGATGGCAAAATGTTATCACCAAGAAAATGTGTTGTCGAAAAACGAAGTTTTCTTAATTCTGATTCAAGTATAAAATAAATAAAATAAAATATTAAATAATATATCTATAATAATTATTTCAGGTATTCTCCAATTGTTGTGTGTTTTAGTTGAGTATGTGCTTGCATTGCATTCCATTTAGCCAAATCATCAGTAATCTTAATCGAATGAACACGAATGCATGTATATAGGTATATATGTAAGTATATTTAGCCAAGCCTACAACAAAAAATATTTTTTACATAATACGGGACGAGTATATACATATTAGGATGGAGCGAAAATTTTTTTTCTAATTTTGTTTTCCCTGTATTATGAATCGATGCTCTATATCCCTAAACACGTATAAAAAAATTTTAGACTTTTAGGTTAAGGTCTTGAGGTGGCGCAGAGCAATTACATTTTTTACCTAATCCATTTATTGAAACACGAAATCATCAGATGAAAGAAAGTTTTATTATTATTTTTTTTTAATTTTTCGATCTTTCATTGATGAGTATAAAATAAAATAGCATAAATTAGTACATATTAATAATAAAAATAATATAATTATTACTTATTACACTCCTTGACAGCCAAAAGAAGCAACACTTGAAATAAAGTTTTGTTAACATACATATGTACTAATTTTTGGAAAAATACTTTTTTACGGTGCTGGAAACCAAAGCATTTAAAATGATACAAACTTTAAATTAAAAAAGTACGTTTTCTGTTTAAAATTCAATTAGGAAAATCAATGGTATACACTCAAATTTCACCGGTCGTGCGCCACCTCTAAATTTCGTTATAGAATTCTGATTTTTTGCATCAATTAATGTTTTTTAAAGGGTCATCTATTAATAATACAGGAGATTTAAAAATATGAAAAAAAAATTTTTTGGCCTTTTTCAGTCCACCCTAATACATACTTATGTATGTATAAAAAAATAGCGATGTAAGTCGGGATTGTTTAATTGATATCGGAATATTTTAAAGAAAAGAGGAAAATATTCCATCAAGAATTGCAACTATCAACTAATTATTATATTTAATGAATTTTACTTGAGGCTGTAAATACGCATTAATCCCAAGATGGATAACATTTCTACTTATTTGAAAGACGTATACCGACATTGAGAGACTTTCATACTATAGTGTGAATCAGCAAATGGTATTTAAATGGACTACTTTCAATAGATTAAATCGATTTGAAGTCCTGTTTAAGTTTTAGTAGGCTTCATTTACAGTTTAGAAAATTTAAAACAAAACTAACAATTGGTTTCATGATCACAAAGGTTATGCAAAAGTGCCACCTTCAAAATATATGGACCTTTACAAAATACATACATACATACATACATATAATTATACGAGTTTATGTATGTAAATGTATACTTAAGACAAGTGCAAGGCCATTGGCATAAAATATACAACATATAGAGAAACCAATAATTAGATGCAACATAACGACATAAAAAATTCTCCAACACTTAAAAGGATTGCTACATCAATGTTATCGTACTGTGTTGACTTACGCAATGCAAAAACTTAATACACTACATATACTATTTATGTACTATATTAATTTATTGAAATAATATGTAAATACACACATATTTTTGGTTGACTTAAAAACATTAGATAAAATTCTTTTTTTTGCTAATATGTATGTATGTACTTATGTATGTATGTATGTATCTAGCTCTTATTTGTTTTAATGTGAGGAACATTTTACCAGACACACATCGATGAAGAAAAACAAGTATAACAATGCGTCAACGATAAAATGTTGAAAAGAATAGAGAAGAAACAAGAATAATTGTTACATAATGAAAAAGAAAATAATTTTAAGAAACGAGTGTTATGTATGAAACATTCCAGGCGGTATTCTTATTATATTCATCACCTTGATATACATATATGCATGTATGTATATATGTATATGCATACATATGTATGTACATATGCCCATAAATAAATATGCACATGTATATAAAGTTTCAAGGATTTGAAGTATTTATAACCCATTTAAAAAAATCTGTTCAATAGTTTTACTTACCACCCTTTGTTGGCACACGATGGGTAGAGTGTTGAGCACGGTAGCCGGTAATTAATTCAAAGTCACCGGAATCACGGCGCAGTGGAAAGGCAATTTCTATAATGTGGTCGCAGGGTTGCATAAGCATTAAAATACCCTTAACCTTCTTTTTCTTGTCTTCCATGGATAATTTGCCTTTCATGTCATCCAACAGACGACCTTCGGCAATTTGACAACCACGGTGGAAGAAATATTCTACCATATCGAAGAAACGGGGATCTTTGGCTGTGGGCACATCCTTAAGACGTTCCGGTATTTGATAATCGGCATAACCACGTGCTTGCAAAGCAGTGGGTAGAGCCTTTACTAATGTAGCAACATCCTGACGAGCAGCTACTTGCCGAGCTATACTTTTCAATTGATACATTTTGTACTTTTACTATTCTATGCACACACTAATCACAACAACAAAACACCAACAAGGTAGAAAACTTTCGGTTGCTTTATGTTTTATTAAACAAAAAATAAATATTTCTTTAGTTTTTGATAATAAAAAATATATTAATTTCGAGAAAAATACGACAGTTTGCAAACCGACACCTCAACTAACTGACCGAAAATGCGCTTGAATTGGATTTTTTCAACCTTTTGTTTAAAATCAACACACTTTCAATTTAGTTAAACCACAGAGTAGACAATCAAACAACAACGTTGTTCTACTAGTACAAAGCGAATTTACGCAAGATAACTACAGCGTTACAACAACACAAACCTTATTCATTTTGGTGTGTGATGCATATGATGTCAGCTGACTGTACAATACTATGCTAAATATGTATAGTAATGGAAGGATCGATGTGAAGAAAACATACTTTTTGTAACACACCGCATGTAGAGTTGCATTTTATAGGACTTCAGTACTAAATACATTTTTTTAAAAAAAGTATTGAAAAAAGGTATGATACGACTATTTGCAACCAAAATTCATGGAGAAAAATTAATTTAACTATAACAACAAAGTTTCTTTAATATAATGTTAAAAAAGAATCTTTTTCATCTAGAATATTCTTAATAAATATATTTGCATGCGTAAACAAGTTAAATAAATAAATTGGAATAAAATTGCACTTTTAATAAATATATTCACAGTGTATGTTTCAAGTTCCACTGTTCCGAAATGAGTTACCACTTAATTTTAATATGGCATCACAATAAACTTTATTCATGATGGCGGCAAACCACGCTAACACAATTTTGTTTTTAAAGCTTCTGCAGCATTTTATATTAAAAGAAGCTTAGAAAAATTAACAATGGCGGAATTATAAGCCCTCAGCAACAGGAACTGAGACAAAAGTGCATTGAATTTGGTAGGCCCAATTTACCTGTTACCGATTCGAGTCGAAAAATTCTTACCGCGTTTAGAGGCGGTAATGTCGGGTAAACCAGCAACTGCAACACCTACAAAAACTAGCTGTCGGGAGACAATGCATGTTTCCAAACCATCGAAGGCGGCGTCATCGCCCAAAATAACTTAATAGTAATACCGTAACCAAAGCTACGAGCATTAATCGGCCTTCACGCCGTACCATAATTATACCAGAAAGAACTAGAACTACAACTACTACAACTAGAACTAAAACGATGTCTTCATAAAAGCCACCTAAACTATCCCAAATTACCGGCAAATGAACCCTCTTCTAAGCCCCAGCAATTAACTAAATCGGGCGTCGTTACAACTTCTTACGTGCAGGAAACTACTCCAGTTAATAAGATTTACATATGCTGTTCATTTGATTGATGAAATTGTAGAAAAGGAGGAGTTACGAAAACCTAAAGCAATCCTAAATTTAGCTATGTACCAGCTGTGGATAAAAACGTTACTACCCAAGCACCCTTAACTACAACTCTTTGTTCCAATACACGTTACAGTTCATTGGATTCCCGCAGTTACAACAAACCCAACTACTTGTCATCAACCGATGTACGTAAAAGTTATATATCATCTTCCGGGTACAATGTTCCCAGAAGTGATACATCTATGCTCTCTTCATGCTTTGGCTATGGATTATCCTACCACATTATTAATATTGTGGAATTTTTGAATGCCTGGGTTGTTTTAGCAGCAATCTCTATATTGGGTACTTATCTATTATTATAATTATTTGTTTTGCTAACTTAAATGCATATTTTATTTCTTTTTTAGATTTAGTATCGGTATTAACACCAGAAATTAACAGATATTCCCAGCTTTAGTTTATTCATGTTGCTTAAATAAACTGAATAATTTCCTTTTTTAATTTTTATTGGCAACCGTTCTATATACCTTGGGTACTCACGCCTCAACCCAAAGAAGCAATTCTTCAGATTCAAATTCAACCAATTCTCCGCATACCTCTACTTCGTCAACTTCAGTTTCCCGTACAGGTACAAGTGCACCTCCTACTGCTGAAGGTATGACATTTAAAATGCACGGAAATGGTATTTATTTATATATATATATATATATATATATATATATATATATATATATATATATATATATATATATATATATATATATATATATATATATATATATATATATATATATATATATATATATATATATATATATATATATATATATATATATATATATATATATATATATATATATATATATATAAATTAATTTTTGCGTGGGTGTTTCTCCCATTAAATACTTCAGCTTGATAATTTGTTTTTGTATTTAAATTTTATTTATTCTTAAAAAGAAAATTTTTTAAATATATTCAACTCGACTCTTCAAATTTTAATTCTTTTTTAGACACATTAAACTCAGTTCTTCAAATTTTTATTTGTAATTTGAAATTTTTTATACAATAAATTCAGTTCTGCAAATTTTAATTTATATTTGTTGTTTGAATTTTTCTCTTTTTTTCTTTTCGTACCTTACTATCAATATCTCTTGTATCACTGAAAATATTAATTTTTTGAAAATTTATGATTGGGTAATTGAAAAATAATACAAACTAAAAAGAGTAAATTACATATTACATTTTGGTTTTACTGTTAGTTTAATTGACAAGAGAGTGAGAAGTTAAAAAGAACAAAGAATTCAATATAATTTTTATGTGGTTTATTATTAATTCGCTTGGCAACAAAATATAAAAAAAGAAACGACAGTGAGAGCATAATTAACTGTCGTTAATAATAACAAAAAAATAAAAATTATATTACAGTAAAGTAAAAAAATATATATTCAAACTACTAACAAGTATGTTATACACGAACAAATGATTTTGTAAAACTCTTGGCCAGCTTCTGTTGTTTGTCGTTTGTAGGTTTTGTTTGGTATACGGAAGTTTTATATTCTATCTTTTATTTCAGTTAAATTTTTTGTTTTTATTTACTTCTGTTTAGTTTAATTTTCTTCATTTTCAAATTTAGATGATCGTGTAGCCCGGCGTCAAATTGAAATTCAGGCCAGAAATTCAGATAATGCCAGTCGTTCAACCAATTATAGTACCGTGACAACTCAGGACAACAGTTCCCGTTAAATTGGAAGTAATATAACAAAAGCACAAGAAGTAAGTATTTAAAATAGGAAAAAACAGTAATATTTAACTGTAAAATTTTTTCAGGCGGTATTAAACTTGGGCTTGGCAACTTTATTTTTTACTCGGTACTTGTGGGAAAGGCTATTTATGGAGATTGGGCCACAGCAATAGCATGTTTTATTGCTATTTTAGTAGGTTTATGTTTTACTTTAGTTCTACCAGCTATATAAGTAGTATATGTATGTTTAATCAACATTAATATTATTATGTTGTTATAACCTATATAAATTTCAAACTAATAAGAATGAAAATATATTTAAATGAAAGTGTGAAGAAGAAAATGTTTAATTTTACTAAATATATATACATTTGGAATATATATACTAAGTGAAGATTTTTGAAAAATTTTCCACAAGTATATATACATACATATATATATATATATATATATATATATATATATATATATATATATATATATATATTTTATTTTTTATTTTTTCACCAGCATACTTTGGTATTTTGGTATGGGCACTTTTCACCTGAGTAGGGGATACCCTCTAAACGGCTAAAATTCCAAAAGTGACAACCCTATGGGGCGATTGGGGACACTTTTAGCTTTCCAAAACAGTTTTAACATTTAAGGCACCGTTTGATTTACTGATTTTATTCACCAGCATACTTTGGTATTTTGGTATGGGCACTTTTCACCTGAGTAGGGGATACCCTCTAAACGGCTAAAATTCCAAAAGTGACAACCCTATGGGGCGATTGGGGACACTTTTAGCTTTCCAAAACAGTTTTAACATTTAAGGCACCGTTTGATTTACTGATTTTATTCACCAGCATACTTTGGTATTTTGGTATGGGCACTTTTCACCTGAGTAGGGGATACCCTCTAAACGGCTAAAATTCCAAAAGTGACAACCCTATGGGGCGATTGGGGACACTTTTAGCTTTCCAAAACAGTTTTAACATTTAAGGCACCGTTTGATTTACTGATTTTATTCACCAGCATACTTTGGTATTTTGGTATGGGCACTTTTCACCTGAGTAGGGGATACCCTCTAAACGGCTAAAATTCCAAAAGTGACAACCCTATGGGGCGATTGGGGACACTTTTAGCTTTCCAAAACAGTTTTAACATTTAAGGCACCGTTTGATTTACTGATTTTATTCACCAGCATACTTTGGTATTTTGGTATGGGCACTTTTCACCTGAGTAGGGGATACCCTCTAAACGGCTAAAATTCCAAAAGTGACAACCCTATGGGGCGATTGGGGACACTTTTAGCTTTCCAAAACAGTTTTAACATTTAAGGCACCGTTTGATTTACTGATTTTATTCACCAGCATACTTTGGTATTTTGGTATGGGCACTTTTCACCTGAGTAGGGGATACCCTCTAAACGGCTAAAATTCCAAAAGTGACAACCCTATGGGGCGATTGGGGACACTTTTAGCTTTCCAAAACAGTTTTAACATTTAAGGCACCGTTTGATTTACTGATTTTATTCACCAGCATACTTTGGTATTTTGGTATGGGCACTTTTCACCTGAGTAGGGGATACCCTCTAAACGGCTAAAATTCCAAAAGTGACAACCCTATGGGGCGATTGGGGACACTTTTAGCTTTCCAAAACAGTTTTAACATTTAAGGCACCGTTTGATTTACTGATTTTATTCACCAGCATACTTTGGTATTTTGGTATGGGCACTTTTCACCTGAGTAGGGGATACCCTCTAAACGGCTAAAATTCCAAAAGTGACAACCGTATGGGGGGATTTGGGGCTCTTTTAGCTTTCCAAAACAGTTTTCAAATTTAACGCACCTCTTGATTTACTAATTTTATTCACCAGCATACTTTCTTATATATTCGCTCAATGTCTACATGTATATTAAGTATTATGTATGTTTTTCACCTTTATAGACTATAAAACATGTACATATGCTTAATGTGGGATTATTGTTAGTTATTAATATATGTAAAAGTATTTATTTAGTTTTATATAGATATTTTTATATTTTATTGTTTGATCTTCAAAATTGTGTCGCTCATTAGTATTAAGATTTCTTCGCATATTTTTGGGCATTTTTAGGTCGGAACAACATGGAATTGAAATTTTTTAGCTAGCAGGGTTACAATAATGTGTATTTTAATACCTTTTTTCGTGTTTACATACTTTTTTAATGACACTCCTATTTTTTCCAACTGAGAGCAAAAGTATGTTAAAAAAGGCTTGTTTACGGTATGATTTCTTCACAGGCGTAATGGAAGGCACCGAGTAGCACCGAAATGTAGCAGTTAATAGCGGTTGATTTTAAAACAAAGAGGCATAAATGAATAAACTTTTAATGTATATAATCGAAGTTTCATTAAATGCTTACAATAAAAGTTTGCATATTCTATACAGCTGTTCAACTCTATCAGCTTTCATAAAATTTACGATATTTTACGAAAAATGAACTAAAACAAAGTTAGTAAGCCGCCAGTGTTGCAAATAATAATATATGCATACAGAGCTCGTCGTAACTTATATGTGTGCAACCAAAACATCATTTTCATATGGAGCCACATGTTAAAACAAAACTTTATTTAAAATTTGTAAAATAACTAAAGTTAGATCATTAAAATGGTTTCTTCCTAAAGCATATTTTAAATTAGTTTCAGCTCATTATTTCCGCTCTAGTATTGCCACATTTTAGTTTTCAGACAGAATCTTGCCAGATAGACAAACTAATATGTAGCAATAATTTCTGGTTTCGAGCACGTTTGTTTACAAAGAATCGTCAGATACATACGTCGTGCATAATATAGATAGATGAATATTAAATTGATCGTGATTTTCGTCAAAAAATTCAAGATGCTTAATGCTAGAATTAATGTCGACGTCGTTGACGGCGTCTTAACGCCGAAATTGTGATGTTCGACGCAAAATTTCATTTTGCTGTTAATGTAAACGTCGTCGACGACGTTAACACCTCACTGTACTACTGCATTGAATATACGGAGAACACTCTTTTGACTTTCTCTATTTATTTATTTATTTATTTATTTACAGCTACATTATATTTACAGCTGACATTACAAAAATAATACATAAGTGACTAGGTTAAAAACAATTATAAGTGAAAACATTGGAATTTAAATAATTTAAAAGCTTTCTATTAATAATATTAACATTATCCGATAAATCAAAGAGATCATAAAATTTATTAAAATCCGAACAAATTCTACGAAATGGATCGAAATTCATGAAATTTGATCTGTGAAATCTAAGATATAAGGGTTCATATGATCTAAGTTGCCTATTTGGAATATTGATGTTTATTTGGTCAAGAAGAAAAATACAATCCGTTTTACCTTGAAATAATTTTAAAAAGAATACAATGTTAGATGCAATTCTTCGGCTTTTTAATGTAGGGAGATTTATGAGTGCCAAACGATCACGATATGTCGGCAGATTCACCGCTGGATTCCATTGAAGACATCTACCTCATATACTTATCTCTCTCTTTCACCTTTCAACGCCGAAAAAGTTGAAACAGATTGAACTTTTTCGGCGTCAAATTTCTTACGTCATTGAGATTAACTGCTCCCATACAATTACATACGATTCAACTTTTTTTGACATTTGACGCCGTCGACGACGTCGACATTAACTCCAGTATAACGTAGTATGCCCCTGTCATTGTCAATTTTATATTAGTTCTGTTATATTAGTTCTGTTCCACATGCATAACGAAACAGTCCGAACTAGCCCAAAGTTACCCAAAACCGTTCCACATAACAATTTTTGTGAAAAAAAGAGAGAAATTGAGAGAGTAATTTTTTTCATTTCCTGTACAAATTTGCACGAACTTTTTCTTTGAGTAAGTTCGGACAAGAATTTAACAATCAGCTGTTTTTTGTTTACATATGAAACTGATAGATTATCAGAAAATTTGCAAGCAAAAGAAAAAGTTTAGTTTTTATAAATAAATATATTACTAGCAAAATGGAGAGTTTCAATGAAAAAATTAAAGTGGTAAATACGTTAGTGCATAAACATTTTCTTTTTTATTTAATATTTAAAATGTTTTTATAGCTACGTATATGAAGAATTTTTTTGTTTTTCAATTATTTTACAATTGTTGACAATGATTCAAATGTTTTGTTTTTATAATTTGAAGACTTTTAAGCGTCTAAAAGCACTTAAATAGATTTTAGTTTAAAAAGTAAGCAGCATTAGTATTTCAGGAACTACAAAAATGGTTTTTTGCGTTCCAGCCAGCGTTGCCATTTGTCAAGTTTTCCCTTTTTTTGCAAGTTTTTTGAGATGCCAAAAAGTTTTAAATTTATTGGGTAAAAACAAGTTTTTTTGAAAATATATAAAGTTTTGTAAAGTTTTTTTAAATACATAATTTAACTATTTCAGTATATTGGATGAAAATATTAAGTGATGTTTGTATGCAGTGAAACGATCTTATATTTTCTCACTCCTTTATTACTGCAACAGTGTCTCATTGGCTTTACACCGTCTTAAGTACAACTATGCCGCTTTTATACATTGGCAATGTGTAACTAACTTTTGGCAGTTTGTGTTTGTGGTGAAAAAAAATTTAAAAAACATGGACAAATATATAATGAAAAATGGCAAGACCAATGAAAGATCTCTAAATATGAATTTTATTTTGTTTTTTTATTATATGTTATATTTTTGTTTTTAATCGTTTTTATATTTTTAAATAAAATGAATTCCAAATACATTTTAGTGTTTTCTTTTAAAATTTAGGTACTTTTGTAAAAAAAAAGTTTTTTTTTCAGATATAAGAAGTTTTTTTAAAAAAATATATGGTAACGCTGGTTCCAGCTATTTTGGGTAACTTTGGCAAATTTAGAGAGTATTTTTCATTTTGCTCTCAATAGTCCGAACTTGTCCGAGATCTTGTGGAACAAACCTATTATGAGTGACTGTTGAGTGAACATCATGGAAATTAGCGCTAAGAAAACGGAAAAAGAACAAAGAAATTATAGTTCATGTGCTGAAAATAATATTTCGCCTGTGCTGGAAATCGCAATAGCCAGAGATTCGGTGATTTCCATTTCCAAGAGTATATTGAAGTGAACTGATGTATTTTGATTAAGCTTAACAGTAGAGAGAAAAATAATTGGCGTGCAATGTAAATTTAATATGTTTCAATTAAATATAGTATTTTTCTAAGCAAGACCCGCTCTTATTTGCGAACAACACGTTCTTTATTAATAGTGCTCCCTACAGATGGTTTTCCTACCATACCAAAGTGGAGAGGTTCAAATCAAATGTTCACAAGCACTATACCCTCTATCCTTCATATCCTATCCTATTTTCCTATTTCCACCACAATACACTGCATAAGTAAAGGTCATCTCCTGATTATATATTGATACAGTATCTAAATTTACTGGGGACAATCCTATTTTAGCCAGGTATTTTTGACGCTAAGCAATACTCAAAAACTAAAAATAGTTTATTTGTTGTATTATTATTAATATGCCTTGGTATATTGGTAAATCTCATTCCAGAAGAAAATTTCTAGATTTGTTCAATTATTTCGAATACACATTGATTTCTTAGTCCATATTAATATATTATTACACAATTTTTTTTTATTTTGCCCCATTTTTTCGGTTGTTGGCTCTTAATTTTCATATTATTTTTATGATCGTTATGCAATAAGGGAAATGAAAAGGCCGTTTTTACACTAAATTGTTTCAAGACCATTAGGGGACTTTAAGCTTGTTTTATCTTTGTGTCTTTATTATAGCTTACTAATAATAAATTTCATTGAACTCAGTTCACATTTACGATTTCATTATTCGAACTAATTTTTTAAAAGTTCAAATAAAAAAATAATAATAAAAATTAACAGTCTATTACTTTGTCCATTAATTGTGAAACAGATTAATTAAATGCGACACCTGTTGGTAAATACATGAAACATATTTTGCTTTGACGTTTTCGTTTTAGGCATGTCATTGTAAATAGATGTCATGAGTATGCCGGCATTTGTGCATCTGTATTCCCAAAACAAAGAAGGTTGAAAACTATTTCCAATTTGAAAGTAAATATGAAAATTTTTAAATTAATTTCATAATTTTCCTACCACGTGCGATCCGAAAAGTATCACAGCATATGAATTTGCATAAATTCCATTGAGATATGCAAATACAATTGCTGCTGTGATTTTAGGCAAATGGTGTGTGATTGCTGTCAAGTTATTTTTTTATACTATTTTTAGGAAGCTGCAAATTATTTCATTCTTAATTTAATGCGTTATAATTTGTTAAATTTTAATAAAAGTATAAGATTAAAATTATTAAGAAATATATTTGCACGGCAGTGCTCAGATATAACATCCACTGCAATAAATATATTCTCCGCCACGACAACCAAGACATTTGGATCGTTGTCACCATTGAGCAGAGTGGTCAACAACTATAAGGTTAGTGAAGATATATTACAAATCAATTATACTATATGATTCTACTGAACAAGGAATGCGAAAAATGTGATGTTACATTAAAACAACTATTTTTCGTTAAAGACAGCTGAAGTAATTTACTATGATTAGAATTAATCACATACATAAGTATGTATTAATTAAAAGCTCACAATTGATACATCAAATCCTGCAATTATGTTCTTGCATATATCCCAATAAACCAAAACTATATAGAAATAGCTTATAACAAGTTTATACCTATAAGCTTTAAGCTTAGAAATTTATTGTAAAAAGTATTGTAAAAGGATTGTTAATAATTATTTAATTAAGAAAACTGATCCCTTGCGATAATATACTGAATAGTAATATTATCGCAAGGGAAAGCTTAGAAGTCTAAGTATATAACAAGCTTACAGAAAAATAGTTTCCTAATCATACTTACAATAAGCTTACATTGGTAATATTTTTGTAAGCTTAGGAATATAACCAAATAGAAGTTAGTTATAAGCAGTATTACATGTTTGATGCAAATAGTTGCAAGGTTCGAGTTGGAAAGCAATTTGCACCAAAGCTGACACGCTGCTAGTGCTTTTGCTTTCATCTGATTATTTTTATTAAATTATTTTTATTAATTCTTTTTGTCGAAAATATATTTATTAAATTATATACATACATATGTACATATATTATTAATTAATTAATTGAAATAATTGGTGCATCGCGTGGTGTTTGTTTCAAAGACCTTGAGTCTTTTGGCAAAAGGAAAATATTTTCGTAAAATATGTAACAAATCATTTGTTGCCCTATTTGTAATGGTATGTTCAACAGCCCATGAAGCAATTTCCCCTCCTTATGTCCATATCATCATTATTTATATCCATAAACTCACTTTCTTCCGAACTTAAAAACTTGTTTTCACTTCACTCTATATTTTCATCACTGAAGGAGTCATCTTGAATATAAGAAGTAGTAACTTGACTTGAATCAAGTAGAGCTTCACAAGAATCTTCATTCTTTCTTTTCTTTATATTTAGAAAGAAATCAACAATTTCTTTGGATTCGCTTCGAACACTTTGTTCAAATTTATATGGCATTATTTTTTAATTTAATAATCACTTTTTTCTTTTAAAAACTTTACACTTGAAAGAAATAAACTTAACTGAGGCATTTTGCAAACAATGCGAAGTTTACGATGCCATATTGCGGGACACCGTTCAAAAAAACACTTATGAAACTATAGTGGGCATAAGTCTTTTATAAACGTGCATATAAAACTATTAGTAAGACAAGTGTATAGTAAACATATTTAGGAAAACAGTTGTGTAATTTTTAACGGATACAAACAAATAATAAGTACGTTTATAAAAGGTTATTAAAAATGTCTTATGATAAGCTTATTCTCCAATACAGTTATATTTTGCTTAAAAATTGGTTTATTGGGATAGAAGTAAGTACATATGTATATATGTACATGTATGTATATATTCCAAAATGTGCATATGTATGGGGATATGCGACATTTCCACCAGGCAATTTTAATTCACGTCCTTTCTATAAACTTTCGATTACACAAATTTAAATTTAGCTGTAAGAAAGACATAGTGAGGAATACATGTTTTCACTATTTAATTAGCACTTCATTGTACCCAGCCAGCATTTTATGAAATTATTAATCATATCAGTCTTTTTTCGACTCTGTGCGATTAAAATATTCATACATATACATATGCGCAAGTCAAAAACGCTTGTTTACTAGGGAGAAAATTGTACCCTTGTGGTGACTATTCTGAAAAAGCCTTATGAGTACTGTTTTTGGTAAATTAGCAGTAATTTTCGAGACAGTTGAAAGCATTGCTTATAATCAATATTAATTTTTTTTTAATTTTCTTAGCAATATTTGAATTACGATGTTCATACTTAGTATGTCTACTCCAGTCTATATCTAGTAAGTTTACCTAAAAACGCATCACGGAAATAATGTTTTTATTATTTTTTTTGAGTCGTCAATACGATAAGAATTTTGAAATTCATTATTTTATTTTATAACACCCCAGGGTGGAATCAAACCAGCAAACCTTTTTCAAGGTAGCTTTACAAGACTCAGTTTGGCGTTTTTCGTCAAACCAATCTTCTAATTGCTGACCTGCTATGAAGTTTTCACGGCCTCCTCTTACTAATTTCGACATAAAAATCATTGTAATCGCCTTTTAGTCTCCTGGCTTGGAGCACTATATAGCTAATTTGTATTGACGATTTACTGTTGCTCAATTTTGTCCAAATGATATCTAAACGAAATATCTTTCGGTTGTTCCTTTAAATAACACTGTACAATAGCCAAAATAGCCTTTAGATAAAAGTATGCGTACTATATGGACTTTGATGCGCTAAACTCAAAAATCTTTACGTGATAGAGAAAAACTGAAAGCAGAGTTTTTTTCTAACACGTAAAGATTTTTTTATGAGCGTAGCTAATTTTGCCACCAAAATTAGTCGGACACACTAATATACTTCCCTATAACTCGAGAACCGCTATTTCGATTTTAATATATAATAGAAAAAAGATGCACTAGAAAATTCTGTTAAAAAAGTTAATAACCATTTTTTTCCTATCTTTTAATTTCCTATCTTTTAAATTAGGCACGCCCATAAAAAAATCTCTACGTGATAGAGAAAAACTGAAAGCAGATTTCAATTTTGCGCATCAAAATCCATATAGGTTAGGTTATGTTAGATTGACAGGAGGGGTGCGATAGCCCATGTCGTACGACATACACCTAAGCCAGTGAAGGCTTGTTGTGCGCTCGCTTGGGTTTAACCATGACATATTGACCCAAAGGTCTAGAGAAACTCCGTGTCACTCACAAAGTTCCTTAATTTCCTCCAGCATATTCCCCGTAATCGGCTTATGTCCGGTAAGATGTCACCCCCAAGATATCGGGACCTTATTTGTGAGAAGGCGGGGCATTGGCACAAATAGTGTTGCAGTGTTTCGCTCTCCTCCCCACATGCTCTACATTCATCTCCTCCCGCTATTCCCATGCGTTTAAGATGTTCCCGTAGTTGAGAGTGCCCTGTGACAACTCCCATTATTCTACTTAGTTTGGGCTTGCTAAGTCTTCGCAGCTCCCTCGTTCTTCTCTCGTCTGGATCTCCCCATAGAATTTTTGTATTGATTCCCATGGTTCCGTTATTCCAGAGAGTTGAATGGGCCCTTTGTGCCCAAGTCTTTAGCTCGGATTTAACTGCATCGAAAGGTTTCGCGCATTCTAAGCTTATATTACCTAACTCTATTGCCCTAACAGCAAGTGAGTTTGCCCTCTCATTTCCAGTTATCCCCGCGTGCCCTGGCACCCATATGATACGCAGTTCACCATATGTAGAGTAACTGTTAATAGCGTTTTTGCAATCCCAAACTGTACGTGATTTAGTGCGTTCCGCTGAGATTGCTCTGATGGCCATCTGACTATCTGTAAATATATTTACAAGTCCTGACCTCCCCATTACATTGAGTTCCCTGATACACTCTTCCGCCAGCAAAACTATGCAATAGTCCGGCAGGCGGAAAAACAGTTCCGTGGTGTTTTCTATGTAAACACCAAGTCCCGTTTTCCCTCTCGACCTTGATCCATCCGTGTAACAATGAAGACCCATGGGGATCTGGTTCCAAGGGTCGGTCAACCAGGAATGGATGTCGGATATCAATGTTTCACAGTTGGCCTCTAGTCTAGTCTCCGGTATACGGTCATTTGCGACATATTCCGGTATGGACTCTCCTATGGCCGTAAAGATTCGTTGATGACGCGCTTCGTGTTCCTGATCGATCCACTCACCCATCACCTTTAGTCGTTTTACTGTAAGAGCCGCTTCGTATTTTATACGAATTTCGATTGGCTGGATAGATAATATTGTTTCCATCGCCCCTGTTGATGTCGTTCCGAAGGCCCCACTTATACCAAGACAGCAGGTTCTCTGAACTTTCTGTATTGTTTTGATGTTGCATTTATATTCCATCGATGTCCACCACACTATAGAAGCATAGGTCATAATCGGCCTGATAACGCTGCTATAAAGCCAGTGTGTCATCTCTGGATTCAGCCCCCATCTTGTGCCTATGGCCCGTTTACAGATTGATTAACATATATGAGCCTTTTTGACTCTTTCGTTTATGTGGTCTTTCCATTTTAATTTCCGATCGAGAATGACGCCTAGATACTTCACCCTGTCGGAAATATTTATTGTCCTTCCAAGAAAGTGCGGCTCATCATATGGAGCTATCCTCGTCTTTCTTGTAAATAGGCCAATTTCAGTCTTCCGGGTTAACGATTAACCCTCTTGGTTGCGCCCACTTGTGTGCAAGCGTTAATGCCTCCTCGGCCTTCCTGCACAAATAATTTAGATCCCTTCCCTTCAGAAGTATCATGACGTCATCTGCATAGCATACTGTCTCGAATCCCTCATCGGTCAGAGTCCTAATAAGGGTATGTATTGTTGTGGTCCATAGAAGGGTGATAAAATCCCCCCTTGTGGAGTTCCACATTGCACCCTTTTTCTTATACTTACATTGTGCGCCTCACAATCCATCTGTTCCTTAGCATATTGCCAATCCAGTCGCGTATCGCCCGGTTAACATTAAACTGGTCCAGAGAATGGATAAGTGTGTCGGTATGCACGTTGTTGAAAGCCCCCTCAATGTCAATTCAAACTGCGAGTGTGTACATCTTTTCATTAAGTGACTTTTCTATAAAGTACACCACATTATGCAAAGCAGTGTCCACTGATCTACCTTTGACGTATGCGTGTTGCCTGAACCTCAGCATATGGCCTGCGATCCTGCCTTTAACCATGTCGTCGATTATCATCTCCATGGTTTTCAGCAAGAAGGAAGTTAGGCCTATTGGCCTATAAGCCTTTGGCTTGCCAGGTTTGGGGATAAACACTACCCTCGCTTCCTGCCAGCCTACTGAAATATATGCGTGTGTTAGGCATGCATAAATTCCTGCAAGATGTGTCGAAACTAAATTCATCCCCTTCTGCAGGAGCGCCGGAAAGATACCATCCGGACCCGCAGCCTTAAACGGAGAAAAGCTTTTTATCGCTTCCATATAGCTGATAATAGGCACCTCATGTTCATCACTTCTCCCATCGTCCAGCATAGCCGAAAGTTCGGCCGGGCTGCATGGAAAATGTGTATCCATGAGGAGTTTAATGGTTTCCTCCGCATTTTCAATTGTCATCGTTTCATCCACTAATGATTCAGCCTGGATGTGGGCTTTTGACAAAAATTTTTTAATTTTAGAAACATCGCTTACACTGTCAATCTGTTCACAGAAAAGCTTCCAGGATGTACGTTTAGCTGTTCTTATTCTCTTGTTGTAATTTCGGAGTTTATCACGATAATCCTCCCAATATACTTGTAATCTTTTACGTTTCGCTCTATTATAGAGTCGGCGGACTTCCCTCCCAATTGCCCGAATCTCCCCTGTCATCCAGGGTTTCTCGTATGGGGATTTTCTTTCCCGAAGTGGGCAACTCTCTTCAAACGACTCAAGTAAAGCGTCCGTAATGATTTTGACTTTACTGTCTATGTCCTCTCTTTCTAGGTGATTGAAAGAAACCTGCCCTAAATGAGAATCAAGTAACCTTTCGAATTTTGCCCAATCAGTTTTAGCCCTGTTCCGGAAGGTTAGGTTCTGGCAGTTGCCTTGGAATTTTAAACATAGTCCCCCTTATCGTGTTCGGCGATTTTCGACTGCAAATTCGGCAGTTTGTACTAGATTAAAGAAAAATGTTGCTCGGTATCTTTAGTCTATTACAAACTGTCGAATTTGCAGTCGAAAATCGCCAAACACGATAAGGGGGAATATAACGATGATCTGAGAATGAGTGCTCGTTCAGAACCCTCCATTCAGCAATTTCATCGATTACGTTTTCAGAACATATGGTTACATCTAATACCTCCGCTCTATTTCTATTAATAAAGGTAGGCGTATTACCAGTATTAACAGTTAATAGATCGTTAGAATTCAGAAATTCTAAAAGAGCCTGTCTCCTTTTATTAATGTTGGTACTACCCCATGCAATATGATGCGAATTAGTATCGCATCCGATTAGTACTTTCCTACCTTTTATTCTGCAATCTTCTACCAAGTGTTGTAATTCCGACGTTGGTGGTAGTGTCGGTGCATCATATGGCAAGTATACTGATGCTTGGCATATGTTCCCATTTCCCTGCTTCAGTACTGTTGCGTCTGCTGTTGACAACTCTGTGGATAAAATAAAGCATAAATTTTTGTGACTAAGAATACAGGTCCTCGGACGATTCCCTGTTTTAGCATAAAATAATTGGTAGTTTACATGGTTCAATCCATTAACCCTGTTTTTTGTCTTCCAGTGTTGTTGTATTAATGCCACATGTATCTTACCTTTGTTAATTTTCTCCATCAAAGCGTGAGTTGCCGTCTCGCTCCGGTGGAGGTTAATTTGGATGACCAAATTAACCTCCACATCATCCTTCTAATAGGCGGTTTTCTTGGGAGTTGGTGATTTTTTGCTCCAACTCCTCCTTGGCCGTCTGGAGACACCCGCCTGATTTTGGCTAGATGCAGCCTGTGCCGTGTTTGTCCTATCGTTGATGGGGTGGTTTTCCCCTGGCTGCCGATACAGGACTTGCCTATTTTGAAATAGACAGCTTTTGAAACAAAGAACACCTTCCCTTCAGATTTGGAAAGGCTGGAAATAGATCCTTGGTCAATGCCCTTCACAAAAAGAGTTCCATTTTAGTCCTCCTCTCTGTGGAACACCTCCCATTTCTCTACCGCCAGTTCTTTGTTTACCAATAACCTCCAAAACACGGTCGGATGTGAATTTGCATCCCCATCCTTGGATGTAGAAGGTTGCCTTGGTTAGAGTTGGTATATTTCTCCCTTCCACTAGTTCCAGCTTACAGCCTTCCCATGGCGGAGGGATCCTTCTACCAACTCCTTTAGGGTAGCTGCGCAGGTCTGCGATGCTAATCTTAGCAACAGCATACCCCTTTGAAACTCGCAGCTGTTTATTTTTATTGGAGATCCATTATCGGTTGCCATAACGTATTCCAATATCGCGTTATTTACCAGTTCCTCAACCACTTGCTGTTGATTTTCTGGTATTTTGCCAGTCGGACGTGAGGTGTCAATGACCGCGTAGCGGAGATTGTCCCTGTATAGCCTCCTGGCTACTTTAGCGTAAGATGGCGGCTCTTTTTCCTTAGTTACGTCTAGCTTCCTCTTACGCGTGAAGAGATTCCGCTTTTTGGCGTTCTCTTCTTCCGCGGAAGATTTCGCCGACGTGCCCGCCTTCTCAGTAAGTGCTGCACCTTTGACCCCCTTACTAGAAGGATTCTTCATAGTCCATATAGTCCGCATACTTTTATCTAAAGGACAGCCAAAAAATGTTTTGTTGTACAGTGTAATTTATAAAATTACAGATTCAAGGCGTACAATTCTAGATTTATTTATTTAAAACAACTATGAAAAATCAGAATTCATTTCTTATAACATATCGCCAAAGGATTGGCTCTCATGGTGGCACGTTTAGAGAATAAACTCTCAATATAAACTAAAAAGGACTAAAAATTAAAAAAAAAAAAACAAAAAATAATGTACTCACGAATGATAATCTCCTCTTTTTTTTGAAATTGGTTAACAATTTTGACACCCCCTATGTCTTTCAGCTCGCAGTGCGTTAATATCACAGTGCAAAAGGGAATAATTCTGAACACCGTTTCACCGCGTCACTTTTTTCACTTTTGCGGCTACCTAAGCGCTACCTAAACGGTGTTCAGAATTATTCCCAGGAAGTTTATATGTTGTAGAAATTTGTTTATTGAGATCTTAGGTAAATTTTTGCAGTTGATTGTTTCCTTGAATTTTGAACGGTTTGCTACCTATGGACCTGAACAAGAGAAAAAGGTAAAAAAATCTAATTTTTTTCAGTTTTTTGCGATTTTTATCTGGAAGGTGAAGTTTTTTTGATTTTTATGTTCGCAATTTTTGTTCTTTATGACAAGAGCTACAAGTTTACCTCAGAGAGTAAATCGAAATTCGGAACGGTTTGCAAGATATGAGCCCGAGAAAATGATCACTTTTTTGCGAAAATGATACCGAGGCCCCAAATCTTTGGCGCCCCATAAAAAAAGTGCATGACTTTGGGAAAAATTGGGAGACACGGGTCTTTTTTTTTAGTCTTTTATCACGTAGTGGTGTCCGTATATGGTTATTTTGCCACGACTTAAAAAATTACACACAGTGTATTAAAGTTGTTTTTAGAATCTATAAATAAAAGATTTTTCATATACATACATATTTTTATATAAATATGTAGATACGTTTATATTTATTATTTCTTATATCTGAGATTTTTCATTTCATTTTTGGTTTCTAACTTCTTCAATTGATTGTTGAGAGGTGGTTCAAATACAAGTATATTTTCAAAAATTAAATGGGCTTTGGTGATATGGTGGTGAACTGTGATGATATGGTAATGAGCTGTGTAACATGGTGTGTCATCCTGGTGAAACCAAATATTATAAAAGTTCATATCTTCTATTTCAGGCCATAAAAAGTCCATGATTATGCCTATGTGGCTTTCTTCTACCATAATATTTTCTGGCAGTCCATGCATTTTGTAACTAGTGTGCTAACATGACGGAATAAATATCTGTGTCATATGATAGATTAAAAAACTAATCAAAACTGCTTTCTAATCTTCTTTTTTTGGGAAATAATATAATTCAAATGCTTCAAATTGTTACAATATGAAGTCGATCTAGCAGGACACTTAGCCATTAAAATCAGCAGGAGTTTTCCAGTTCAGTTTCAGTTCTTTATCATTTAATTTACAATTTGAAACGATTTTCCATCATCCCACATCAAATTTGGACTGCAAAAAATTTTCCACCACCACTTTTAATGCTGTTAAAAGATCGGTTACTATCAGTAGTTACTCAGAGTTTGAACAATTTTGCTTAAAAACGTCAAATTGTAAAAATGTGAGAATAGTGAAACCGACCACTTGTAGTAAAGCCTGTTATTTTCGAGAACTAAGAATACCACACACTTCAAAAAGAAATATTAGCGATAACCATTTTCTCTACAAAGGCACGTTCAAGACTAAGGGTATTGCATTGACACATTTGAAAGAAGAGCTGGTATACGATCACATAAAATAGGGGAGTGTTATTCTTTTCATTTCATATTCTGAGTATCATACAGTATTTATGTATTAGTCAGACAGCCCAATAGTTTTTATTTCCATTATGGGTCCAAATATAAACATCAGCAGAATAGTCGGGAGTATTATGGAGAATACAGCATTATTAAGTATTTTAGAAAACCTTTTAGCAAAAAACATAACCGATTTGAAATATTTCCTCTAAAAAGTTCGAAATAAAAATATATACGTTACCTACAAGGTTCTTTGAAGCCGGCGACAAGACTACTGAATGATTAATTTCTTGTTATCGGCTTAAAGGATCTTGGTAGATATCGCATATAATGATATATTTATTTAGATCTTTTCAGTGGTTGTATTTAAAGTTAAATTTTTTAATTTAAACTCACATGCATGAGTTATACGTGTGCATGTATTAGTAGAAACTTTAAATCCTTAATGATCCCGAAATACTAAACCGATTTTAATAATATTATTATGCATAATTTGTGCACCTCTGCAGTGAATTACCTTTGAAATGGTTTAATCTTTGTCCAGAAGGGCTGTATAATGTGGGCGTAAAAGGGAGGATAAAAATCGTCTGGTATATGAATTTTATAAATATGTACAGAAGTATTTGAAAAATGCAACTTTTTATTGTACATATTTATGTATGTTTACATGTATGTACATACATATGTATTCTAGTATTCTTATCGTAAATGTTAATGAAACTAGAATGTTAATGAAACTAGAATGTGTGTAACAGGTCTATTATTTTCTTTAAACAAATATCATATAATGCAATCAGGTATAACTCGTTGTTTTCCTGCAATTATTAGCAATTTACGAATCTATACCCCAAAAAATATATGTATATACTTATATGTATAAACTTATACATATGAATGTATATACATATGTAATTTAAAGGTTTGGTAAAAAAAATTTGGGCATATGCTGTCTAGCCAGAAAAACCTGCCCAAAATATTTTTTTTTGCAAACAAATAAATCTAAAAATACAATAAAGTCCATCTATAATTTAAGTAATTTTTTCGTTATTAAAAATATTTTAAAATTCAAGCCATTTTGCACTTGTAAAAGTTTTATACAGCCATAAGAATTTTATATAACATACAAAAATTGTATTAATCTCGTAAGATAAGATAAAAGTGACACAGATATGCATGCAATGAAGTACAAACTGAAATACATAAATTATAATAAAGATTAAAATAAAATGTTACAACAAATTTTTGATAAGATTCATAAAATGAAAAATAGTTTTTGCATTCACATATTGGCGAAATGTTGAAGAGAAGGGTAAAAGAGCACGTACGCTTTTATATTTTTATTTAAGAAATTTCTTTTGATATTAATACATAGTATTTTTTTATTTTCTTTTTTCTTGCAGATGGCCATCGATTTAAAGTTCAATGCTTCACTGACTTCATGTGATCCGCATTTCAAACCTGTTTTGATAATTGGTCAATTGAAGCATTTAAACTTGCTTAAATTTTCCGATGTCTCGTGTAAATTAGAACCTCGTGTTACTGAAGATACATTTAATAAAGCTATTGCATGTTTACATCCATCGCCTACGGATAAAATTTCATTGTACTTAGATGTAGCTACGGTAGCTGCCGTACCCCTTAAGTGTTCACGCCACAATACACCCTCTCGGTCTCATGCCTTAACACGTTTGGTTAAAAACAATATTCTTAGCGTTAATGATGAAAGTATTGTTATAGTGTGTGAGCGTTCGGACTTGTTTGCAAGTGCCTGTGCTGTAGTACGTGCTTTTCCCATATATTCACGTAAAACTTCTGGAGGTGGTGGAAATTCTACAGTCGCTTGTGACGAGGATAGTCCTATGAAAAATACTAGCGAAAATTGTAATCAATATACCGTACATGTAGAATTTATTATTATTGATAAGAATGGTGCAGTATCGGACATTTCCCTAGATAACACCGAAATAAGATGCCTGGAAGATGCTGCTAAAGGGATACGTCTAGCTGCTCGCATTGTTGATACACCTTGCAATGAAATGAATGTAAGCACTTTTGTTGATGAAGCAGAACGTATTGGTGCTGAACTGAAAATTAAGCCTTTGGTTATACGTGGTGAAGAATTGCGTGAGCGCGGTTTTGGTGGCATTTACGGCGTGGGCAAAGCTGCCGCTGTGCCACCAGCCTTGGTTGTTATGTCTCATGAACCAAAAGGAGCTCAAGAAACCATTGCTTTGGTAGGCAAAGGTATTGTTTACGATACTGGCGGGCTTAGCATCAAAGGTAAAACCGCCATGCCTGGTATGAAGAGAGATTGTGGTGGAGCTGCTGCAATCTTGGGAGCTTTCTATGCAGCTGTTAAGTCTGGTTTCAAGGAGAATCTACATGCAATTTTCTGTATGGCTGAGAACTCTGTGGGTCCAAATGCGACAAGGTAAGACAAATTAAAAATAATATGTTTAATTAAATAACTCAAACCAACTCACATAACGATACAGCTGTCCACTTAAGTACTTAGGGCAACAAGTATATATTTAGAGAATGGTAACGAAAAAAAAACTCCATTAAATAAGTTGTGCCACAAATTAACTTTAAAATAAAATTACAATAGATAGAAGACACTGTTGGCATAAAATTGAATTAATGAAAATTTTCTAAAGCCAAGTTACTTGCCCCCCAGTTTGTGTCTGATAATTAAAAGGGAGCGCATAACAAGCCTTCACTGGCTTAACTGTATGTCGTATGAAATGGGCTATCACACCCTTCCAAATAACCTTAACCTAACCTAACCCTACTTGCCCCTCAATCATATACGAATTCAATAAAATACACAGTACATCTCCTGGATATTCCAAGAGTCTAATTCAGGGACATTGTGTATCCGTTACACAGATTATTTTTAAATTAATGTTACAGCCTTTAATTAAATGCAGGAAGTACTCGTATCAGAGAGTGACAAGGAGTCATCTAGCAATTAATCGTTGTCAAACATGTAAGAATACGTTTGATCTAAATTGGATAGAAATCGTTCATTATTTTAGGTTAAAAACACACATATGGTCGAACCCATTTAAATTATCTGGGTTTGATCATAGGTTTGTGTCTAACCTGATCTAATGAAATAGTTCGATTCAAAACTAGTGCGTATAAATATATGAGTACATGGATGGTGTTTTTTGTGACGGGCATGGCGAAGGAATGACTCATTGTTATTCTCTGATGCATGCATAGGCTATAAATCTATAATTATATATTATAAAATTATCGTCTTTGATACTAAGGGCATGCAATTTTATCACAGTGAATTGAACTTAATAATATGATCAATATAGAAGTGACCGTAGTAACTATTACTTTGTTTCGAATTGGCTGGATTTATAATTCTATAATTTATTACCACTGTATATAATGATAAACATAATCTTCCAACCAAATGTCAAATTTCTCGGTTTGAAAGAATTCAATTACGATATTTTATTAAACAATTTTGGTTTCATTCCTGATATCTAAACAAAATAAAAAAATGTAATGACAATTTGGTGCAAATTTACAAGTAAAGCATAGTATGGGGTTTCTTGTGTACAAAAATAACATGGAAATTCAGGTTGGAATTTTTGATTTAGTTTATTTTCTTGTTCCTATATAAAGCCTAGTGCAAAACGAAAGTACGCGTACTTTTTAACATCAATTGCGTTTTGCAGGCATGTCATAACCGTTAGTGGAACGATAACGGCACTGTTGACACTTGGTGTTTATTGTGCAATGTAACACGTACGGACATAAATTTGTCAGTTGCCTTTTCCTTGCGATCGCTGGATTTTTCTCCTTAAATTTTTTAACTATCACAGCATAATCTCCATTTTTTATAGTTCTGCACGTATTCCTGTAGCCTTTTCACTTTACCTTACATAGCGATGATAAGGATTTACAAAATTTAGATAAATTCCATTAAGAATATTTTCTCTTCTATTTAAATTTTCGTCGACGTCTGTACAATAAAATTTTTTATGTACTTGTCAGCCTGCTTTATCACTCTTTAAGGGGATATTTTTCTACCTCTATAAGAATTGGGGCGAAATGTGGCCATACCGCAGAGAGTAAGGCGGTTAAAATATTCCACAAAGATGTAATGTTTTTAGTAAAACTACTGAACACACTTAATATCTATGACGTAAGGGTTACAAGCTTTCTTACGCCAATTCACATAACAATTTGCAAAAGGTAGAAATTCCTCTCCCTAAATTAAACCAGCATCAGCCGTTAGAACCTCGTTATTTTTTGTTGCACGGTGTAATTAATTATTTTATAGTCAAGGTAAGAATACCTACTGGCTGTTTTCAGTATAAATAATTGCTAATTCAATTTATAAATTGCTAATTCAATTTGTAAAGAAGATTCAATGAAGAATAATATATGAAAATGCTAAAGTAAGCATTTATTAGATGACATTTTAAGCCGATAGCCTGTAGTAGCTAGTGCTTTTGTATATTATTTATTATAGTTTTAATTATAATAAATTTTAAATAAATAATAATAATAATAGATGACATTTCGGAGTTATCAGACATCGGTCTAGGTATATCTCAATGCTACGGAGTGGGTCTAGTACCGTTCATCGGATCTAGTCTAAAATCCTGACACCGACTTGTTCACCCGGACTAGTAATGTTTTTGAAACGGTATCACTTGATTCTTTTAATTGCTCTTAAATATCTTTGAGGTAACTCAAGTACACGACCAGGCAGCCAATGACTTCTACCGTACATTGTATATACATAAGTATGTATATATGTATGTACATACCTACATATGTATGAAGTCAACACCGAATCTAGCGTTAGACTCATTCCTGTGTTTTTGGCGTTGATTAATATTAAACTATTTTTTTATAAAAGATTGTTCTCCTGGATTTTGTTTACTATATTTAATATGTTGAATTTTCATATACTATAAACAAGTACAAAGAAAAAAGCATTTCAATTAATTGTGGCTCAATGTGACTTGTTGCATATACACAAATATTTTCTAATTAAAAAACTTTGATAATACACACGTATAAACGGAATATGGACCCGGTTTGATATGTAGTATGGATGTTGTTTAAATTTCTTTTTCTTTTCATATCGTTTCATTCTCCCGTGAACACAAATATTAAAACCAACAACATCCATCCACTGGAAAATAATATGGCACAAAAATAATAAATATACTTGTTTGCTGTTTTCTGGTCATACATGAAAACTTGGATAAATGCTGGTAAAAAAATAACCCCACCTAACCGACAAAAACAAACAATTAACACTACAACAACAACAACAACAACAACAACAAACGAATAGACCTGATGATATTCATACCTTGTATTCTGGACGAACCGTTGAAATTAATAACACAGATGCTGAGGGACGTCTGGTATTGGCAGATGGCGTTTGTTATGCCCATAAAGACTTGAAGGCAAACATAATATTGGATATGGCAACATTAACAGGTGCCCAGGTATGTATGTAGCTAAATAGTTATACTGACATATGTATGTATGCATGTGGTACATTGTATGTATGTACATACTATGTACAAGTTTTCGTATTGTTTTATACGTACATACATATACACCTACATACATATATGTATGTATGTACGTATATGTATGTACATACATATGTACATGCATATGTCGTGTAGTACATTGCAAAATTTTTTTGCCTACACGCTCAACATAAATGCGATAAACAGTTTTTTTTTAAATAATAATAATATATTAAGCGAGAATTGGAAAGTATTCTGGAGGAAAATCGTGGCATTCGATATCGATCGAATTTTCAATACATTTCAGAAGAATTTTGTTTGCAATTTCGATCGACATACAATGCCGCATAATGGCCCTTGCACCTGGTTCACACACGGAAACTTTTGTCGTGAAACATTTAATTCAGCTGTGAAAAAGATAGAGAACGTATGAAAGTTGCGCAGAAAAAGTTGAAGTGTATGAGAATACATACATATGTACATATTTTCTCCATAAGCCTGTTCACACACGGCAACTTTTGTCGCGCAACATTTAATTCAACTGTGAGTAAGATAGAGAAGGTAATACATACATACGTTTTCTATTTTTCTCACAGCTGAATTGAAAGATGCGCGACAAAAGTTGCCGTTATTAGAAGATGCTTTACGGATAGTGGGCACAGCCCCGCGCAATGCGCAATCTTTTTTTTCATTCATGCTATGTACATATGTATGGATGTACACCTGTACCTAAATTTACACGGAAGATCGGTTCTTCATAAAACCGTGCAAACCAATAAATTACTTTTTATGAAGAAAAGCCGCTATTAGGCTTTTGCAAAAGTATAAAAAACAAGTAATTAAGTACATCCTCTTTTTTTCATTTATTTGTTTTATGGTACTCTTCTCTTAAAAAAGCAAGCGTTGTTTATCCGTTATTGGGGAGGGCATATGCTTCTTAAAAATATAAAAAAAACTATTTTTTTATACAAATAAAAAATAGAATTTTATTAAACCAAAATTTAATAACCCAAAAATTCAATTTTGGGATGGGTTAAAATATCCTATTTTTGCGTGGTTGAAAAATAAAACACATTAAAAAGTCATAACCATTGACTTGATTTCAATGCTTAAAATACTCATATGGTAAAATAAATACATAGTAAAACACTTACAGCGTATCAGAAAAAATTTGTTTTACTAAGTAAAAATTAAAATTAATTAAAAGTAAAATTTACTTTGACTTGCTTATAGTGAGCAAGAATGAGTAAATATAAATGCTCTGAGCGTATGAAGCAGGGATCGGCAAAAATACATATAATATTTTGTTTGCGCTCACATACACACATAAAGAATCAGTGTTGCCCGATCTGAACTTATCATGTCATACCTAAATTTCTAACAACAAGCGTAATACATCCATCGTGTTTCAGTGCTTGAGTGAGATTGATTTATGTTTTTTATTTCTCTGCAATACGTGTGCACATGTACACGATAAAAGAGCGTAAGCATTGGCGCGTCGCCCTTGTTTGCGGATCCCTGATTTAAATGTACTTTTGCAAAAGCCTAGTATCTATACAATGATGAAATTACAATCAACTAATCCATAGGCTTAAAAGTTTGCTCTGAACATTTAAAGGTGTATTCCTATTTTTTCTTTCTATTTAGAGTAGAGTACATATGTAGATAATATAAAGTAAAAATAAAGTAGATAATTATTTATGTCCTCCAGATCGCGCCTAATTTTCGGTAGAATCGGTATTTTTTATGGTTACGAATTATTGTTTGCACAATAGAACGACTTACATAGCTTTAGCATTTCAGGGATTTCCCCATGTGACTTCTATTCTTTTAGTAATTTAATAACCATGTTCCTCACCGAAATTGGTATTTTGTTTACGACCGGTCATTTTTCATTGAAAATGTAAAATAATTGCAATATTTTTCCAGTAAAACGCTTCCAAAATACTTACAACATCTGTTATAATAAGAAGCATACAAAACACTTAAGTGTTGCTGGACTTTTTCCTGTTACATTATAATATTCTTTCATGGATGCTGCGACACTTAATGTAGAAAATTTTCCTCTTAAAAATATTATTTATTGCTTCGTAGATGAAAATTTTAATAATAACTTACTTTGTAAACGCTATTAGTTTTTAATATCTCAATGTATAACTTTTTCTTACGAAGATTCTATCAATTCTTAAAAATCCTAAAATAATAGGATTCAAAACGTATGGGGCGAGTAGCATGTAAAAAGGGTGTAGGTGTACAAAAATGTAGCCTTCATATCGAAAAAAAGGTTTCATGTTCCCAAAGGTAATGGATTATATTGTCTTGCCATGGTTACAAGAGAACGTCTGCTATTGTTGTTCTGTGTTCTGGTTTATATTTTGCTTTATGTCTCCATTGGCATCATCATCATCATTTAACTTTTAAGCATTTATGTAAGTTGGTTTCACACAAATTCTCATTTACGTTCTTGCACACAGTCTTCTTGTTGTTCTCTTTTGAACATGGAATGCAAATTATTCATGATTTTTGTTTGCTTCGTGCGTTAGGAGCGGTATTAAATTGACTTTTTCACTCTTCATTCAATATTTGACTTTAACTTAATTTTTGTTTTTGGTCTGCTTCATTTGTATTTACAGGGTATAGCTACGGGCAAATATCATGGTGCTATATTGACAAATTCTGAGGAATGGGAAGTCAAGGCAGTGGAAGCTGGACGTAAATCTGGGGATTTATTGGCTCCCATTATTTATTGCCCAGAATTGCATTTTTCTGAATTTGCATCAGCAATTGCTGATATGAAAAATTCTGTAGCGGTAAGTAGACAAAATACCAAATGTAACACAAATGTACATACATACATATGTACATATATATATATTTCTGTATATACTACGTGTGGATGGTATATGTTTATAAGTATATGTATGTATATACGAGTACATGTATGACACTTTATTTATTGTACAAGCTCCCATCATGCATATGGGAAATTTATATGTATGAATATTTCTCATATGTATGTATGTATGTAAGTGTTTTTTTTAGAGGTATAGAACTTCGAATTGAAATAAAACACAAGAAAATCTTTTTAATGTCCATCAATTTGGCTTTATTGGAAGGATAATTTTATGCCATTAACGTTTAAATATGATTTCGGGCATGTGGCCGCCGCGGCTGGCTCGAATAAAGCCAATTCTACAGGTCCAATTTTCAACCACTTTTTCGAGCATATGGGGCCGTATGTTGGCAATAACGCCACGAATGTTGGCTTCCAAGTCCCCTAACGTTTCTGGTTTGTTGGCGTAGACGAGCGACTTCACATATCCCCAAAGAAAATAATCCAACGGTGTCAAATCACACGATCTTGGTGGCCAATTGACAGGTCCATTCCGCGAAATTATGCGCTCATCGAATGTTTCCTTCAATAAATCGATTGTGACGTGCGCTGTGTGGCATGTAGCGCCGTCTTGTTGGAACCACAACTCATCCACATTCGTGCCATCCAATTCGGGAACAAAAGTTGATGGACAAAGCTCCAATTGCTGTGCACGGTGGCGAATCGATTCATTCGGGTCCTCTTCAACACTTTGCTCTACAGCGGCAATTGTTTCTTCGGTGCGCACTGTTCGACGTCTCTGCGGATGCGTATTATCACATAGAGTAAACGTAGTGCGAAAACGATCCATGGTTAACCGAATTAATTGCTCTGATGGACGATTATGTCGACCATAAAATGGACGGAGCTTGCGGTAAACTTCGCGAACTGAACCATTATTTTCGAAATAAATTTGCACGATTTGCAAGCGTTGTTCTTTTGTCAACCTGTTCATGATGAAATGGCAAACCAAACTAAATATTAATCACTTGACAGCTGACAAAATGGCCGCCAGTTAAAAAAGTGATGCCAACTTAAAGTTCTATACCTCAATAAAAAACACCCAATATTTAATAGTAGTAAAATGTGGGTTATTACCCCTCATATAGAATGGAATATCGCTATGATATGTTGTTGCTTTTTTTTTGCCAAAGTAAGAAATTTCCAAATGAGTACATAAGTATATATGTATGTATGTATATGCATCTGTTTAAGAAATTTCCGTATGTTTCTGCCGTGTTATGATTGAAAGTGAAAGCAATTGAGTAACAAATACAAAAAGCTTAAATGATAGATTTTTATATATGAAAGCAGGGGATGTCCAAACACGTAAATGCTAATTATTTACCATTTGTAAAAAAATTATTTAAACTTTTTATTGAAAAATATTGCTGTTAAATTTTGTAATAGTTTAGTTTTTCTTTTAACAAAACGTTAATTTAAAAATTAATATTAAGTAAATAAACAATAAAATTGGTAAAAATCATTATGAAATCACGTATTGCGCGCAAACAAGAAAGGAAATTTAAAGCAATTCATTTAACTGGCATATTTAGAGAAATTAACAACTAGACTTAGATTGCAAGCTTGTTATAGAAATCGATCTTAAACTTTTGATTTTTATTAAGCTTTTATCTTCATTCAAAAAAAAAAAAACAAAAACACTTGTTAATGTTTTCTATATTAAAATAGCCAAGTGTGCCAGAGTGCTCAAGCGCGAAAAACTATTTACAGCTGGAAATAGATAGAGCTTTTGAATATTAGTTAAAAGAGTAAAGGATAATGTTAGTCGAAAGACTATCTGCGACTGAAGTTGTTAAAAAGAATCGCAACATAAACTTTTCAGTACATTGCACCATGGTAATGAGTTTCCATAGTGCTGTAAGTTTTGCTAATAGGGGCCGATTTTCTTAAAAAGTAAAGATGACGACTAACTCTAAAAATTACCGCGCAATCACAATTTCTTCTGAACTCTTAAGTGATGAAAAGTACTAAAACTGTCATATTGTGAAGTATTTAGCTTCCTAAAACTTAGCGACTGACTGCCGGTATGGTATCCGTAAGCAAGATTTTATAAGAAAACTGATAGCACTCCACTCGGAGAAATTGTGTCATTCCATTCACCATTTTGACGAAAGTAAAGTAGTAAATGTTGATATATCTAAGGCACTTCTGTCCAATACTGAATGCTCTAGGTGTCGGAAATTTATTTTATTTTTCAGAAATCGTACTATATATGGGATCTCATCAAACGAGTTCAAAAGAAATTCTGGGATACCGTAAGGCTCCGTTCTTTCTTCTGTCATTTCTTAACGACAGTCTTTGTCAAACTTCCAACCTTATCTACTATCTCATGATTAATACCAGCTTTTGGCATTCATATTCATTTTGGAATAGGTAACGTCTGTCGTAGATTTGAAAATTAATCACGATCTTGTAGAAATCCTAATGCTCGTACGACCCATCGTTGTATTCTCACACATTAACGTATGAGTAGACATTTGCATTTGCAATTACCGCTAATATGAATATTAAGGAGCCAGAATCTCTTAATATTTGCTTGTCAAGAAAATCATTTGTGATGTTCGATCGACTGAGCACATTTCTTATAACCTTTTTTTTCAAAGCAGTTTAAGAGATTCTTCTGTCTGGAACATCGACGCAGTACCAGGTGTGTCTCTTTGTTCTATTGTGGAATGTGCTCTAATTAAATCACGGAACTTGTTCTCGATGTCGCTCTTTTCTGCGAACTACACGTTCTTTATTAAAAATTACATCCTTTGCTGATCCATGTAGCAGGAAATCGCACTGGTCATTACAGAGAAAATCGATTCTTTAACCGTCTTTCCGCAAATTTTTTATGTAGGAAGCCTCCTATCAAAAATCCATAAACACTGCCCAAATTATCTCTCTTATAGCGCATTTTCTAGATCCAGCACAAGTATGTGCATGAGTAGGGACGTGCTCTGATACTGGTCCACTTGAAAAATAAACCTTGATTCTTGTTTAAAATTGTATTATTTCAAAACCAGCCTTCCATATTGATACCCGTCGTTCACAATTCAGTAGGAATAAAATCAGTTTACTATTTTACATCCAAATATTTATGTATGTATATATCATTGGGTTATGCGAAACAAGATATAAATTTGATGTTTTATGCACTAAATCATATTTGACAAAGTGTCCTCCAATCATTTGGGAATATGTTGTTACAAAACAAACCGTCAACAATAATTTTATTAGCGAATCATGTAAAGTATATAGTACGTACATATGTACGTACACATTCATAGACCGGGTAGCCCAAGTACAAGTATCTTTTTAAATCATATGCTATTTGGACACTGACAGATTTTTTCTGTCCGACAAAAAAATCCCTGCGGACCAAAATCAGTCGCTTTACGTTTGAACAAAGTTGGGAAATATTGCGTTAGTTAAAAATAAATTTTGGTCTAACTAAACCACCTACTGTGGGTGCTGCACGCAAACAAATTGTGAGATTGTCATGCTAGTATCGAAGAGAGTATAACTGCTGTGTTCGAAAGTGTGCAGCTCAATCTAAGAACATTGACTCGCCATCGATCTCAAGAACTCGGCATTTCACGCACAAATTTCGCTTACAAGGTCCAATTGACTCAGCAATTAAAAGCAAACCATTCCCTTCGTTACTGCCTCTCAGTTTGGGCCGAAAAATCATATTTTCGCAAGAGGTCCATTGGTATCTCGCCTGTTAAATAAAATTGCCGTATCTGCGGATGGGAAATCCCGCATATTATTCATTTTTCGAAACGCAATTACAGTCAACGTCGAGAGCTATAGACGCATGATTAAGTACTTTATAGCATGAAATGGAAGATTTTTTACTTTGATAAACTTTGATTTCAGCAGAATGGCTAACCATGTCGCACAACTCATCAAACAATCAATATTTTGCGCACTATACTCGGTAATCGTGTCATCAGCCGTCTTGGCGATGCCAAATGGCCGCCTCGGAGCTACGATTTGATTCCTTTTATGGGGTGCCGTTAAAGACCGATGCTATGCGAATAATCCAGAAATGACCGACACCCTTAAAATTAATTTCGTCCGAGCCATTGCTGAGATCAGAAAACGTCAACCAAATCGACGGAATCCTGTTCCAATCTATAAAATATCAGAAGAAATTGAGTTTATTAATTTTATTTAATTTCTAAGAAGACACTTGTATTTGGACCATCCTGTATATTTATACTATTGCACGCATAATTTTTTATAGTGTCTATGGGAAAAATATTCGTAAATGAAATTTCGTAAAATTTTTTCAAATTTGTTATTGTACATTTTTCACCTCTGTATACCTAATAAACCCTTGTGGAGTTCGGGTACTTTATTCATCACTGAAAGCATTTATTTGCTGTTGTTTGTAGTCGATGCGCAAGTCTCATCATTTAAAAAATTTTAGAATCGGTGGTCAGGTCGTTTGAAATTCAACTAACAAAGTGCATTTTTAGTTTTTTCTGCCTCTACACAGCAATCAAAAACACTACAGAAAAAACATTGTCTCACACATACACTCTACTACAACCACTTAACCCATATCTCAAACGCATCACTATCATGACAATGATGGACGACTATTGAGGTGTAAACTTTTTAAATATGTTAGATCATACATATGCACATACTTCTGTGCGATATACGAGGGTGAATAGAAAATCCATTTTAAATCATGTCTAAGATTAATGTAAATCGCTTGGCGTCTACCAGTGTCCCTACCTGTCGAGAATTTTGCGAATCGCACATGATTACGTGTGGTTATGAGTAAATTTTTCCTTTAATTATGCGATCTTTATGAACTTCCGATACATGAGTTAATATCGTACATTATTGGCTGCAAGTTTCTACGAGTACAATAAACGTATTCAGCGACCTTTGGTGATGATAATATAGAAATGAGTTCTTGCTCTACGCCGCTGCGCGCTGCAAAGTTCTTATTATTCTGTCCAATAAACATATTTTACTTCAACAAAAAGTTTTAAACCAATGTTGCATGAAAATGCAAATTATTAAATATACAATAGTTGATTCAAGCGGCAACTTTTGTATGTTGCTTGATGCATCATTTACAAACACTTTTCTTAAGGAGCTGCGGTTATTTTTTGTACCTTTTTGCGCTATTGGACTAGGAATAGTAATTTTTTACCAACATACAAGGTGGCGCGAGAGTAATGTCACAAAGACTTCTAAAAAATTCCTTTAAAGTGTAAAATTGATGACATTAATTGGAAAAAATCATATCGCTCAAATGCCCACCTTCCGTTCGTTTTACGCCGTTTTGAATCGTTGCTCGCAAAACATCTGGCTCGAAAATGGCGATTTCTTCTTTAATATTGGTTTTCAAGACTTGCAAACGCGAGATTTTAAAAAGTCCCTAAAGAAGAAGTCTGGTGCTGTTAAATCTGGCGATCTTGACATCCAAAACGGGAGATCACTCTATCTGGACATTGGAGTCTCAAAATCTCCATCGCTGTAAGAGCTGTGTGAGCAGTTGTTTCGTCCGTCGTTGAAACTAACCATGATCGAGACCCAATGCAGCAACTTACGACAAAAAAAAAAAAAAAAACTCGTTTAGCATCTCTTTGTAACCCTCGCCGTTTACCGTTATTGTGGTGCCATTGGCATCTTCGAAAAAAAACCGCTAACTACTTTCACTGCAAATGTCGCACTAAACAGTCACTTTGAAGGGATGCAATGGCTCTTCTTGCATTTCTTATGGATTCTCTGTGCCCCAGAAACTTAAATTTTGTTTGTTAAAATAAACACTTAAGTACAAATAGGCTTCATCGCTCGTTATGATTTTTGATATAAAATCATTACCTTCTTACACCAATTTTAAGAGAGTATGAACCCAATTAAAAATTACATGCAATTGTAACTTAAATTTTACTAAGATAGCACAATTCTGATTTTATTTTTAGTATGAATCGTTTTTTAAAAGAAAAATAATTGCAGAAATTTGACATTTTTGAATGTAATATCTCTCGTAATAGTCGAGATATCTGATGTTTTGGTGAGGTTTTCAGTTTCCAGTTCTTGGTTTGAGTTTTTTCGTTTAATATTCGATTTTTTTCGATACTGAGCTGTTTTAAAAATTAAATGAATTTTTTGTACGATAAATTAATGATTTTTATTAAATAAGTTTTGGTTTCATTGTAGATTTTCGATTTTCCTTTGGCAAATTGAAAACAAACTTAACATTGTATTGAAATTTCGAAAGCTTGGTGAGATTTTTCAAGTATTAGGTATGTGATGCATTTTTCGTTTTTCTTCGGTAGATCCCGAAATTTCGTTGTGTCATATAATTTTCGTAAATTTTATTTTGTATGAATCGAAATTTTAATTTTTTAAAATTTTTTAAAATTATTTTCTAAAGAATTTTCGGTTTTAAGTTATAAATCTTGAGTTTTAAAAATTTTTTGCAGAAAACTAGCGCTGGTTTTGCCACATTTTTTATATTTATTGTGGAATCTTAGTTTGCCTTAAAACAATGACTTGATTAATTCAAAGGATTCAGAATACACTTTATGGAGTTGAAAATAAATGTTGCAAAACTTAAAAAAGTGATAGTAGCTTTCACCTTATAAACTTGCCACCTGTGACGCAAACTATAAGAAACTTTATAACGGGTTTGAGAATAATTCTATCGTAGACTATTAATAGCAAATAAAAACAAACGTTGTTGGGATGCAATGCAATTTATTACCACATTATTCGACCTTTGCTTTTATATTTGTTCCTATTATCAAATGGATATATCGGCGTTAGTGTTGTCTGGTATATCACATTTATCTTGTGTAGATATTTGTAGATCTATCAGAGTATTTTTGTATATCAAAGTGTTAACAAAGAACAATTGTTATTTTAAAAATTTTAATCTTCATTTTTTTATTTAGTTCTTACATTGTTTTATTTTTCTTTCCACATTATTTCTTTTCTGCTGGTGCATACTTTTGGTTAGTCCTTTCGTATCCTTTGCACTGTATTTGACTTAATTTGCGTACACACAAATACATTGTTATTTTTGCTGCAATTTTTGTTAATTTTACACATTTCTTGTTGGTGCCTTTTTATTCTTCTTATCAAGAATTCAGGGAATGAAATAAAATAAAATCATTTAAATAACAAATGGGGTTTGCATTGCAAGAAGTTAAAGTTCTGCTGTTTGTGGTTCATTTTATTGCATCTTTTTTCGTGTTTGCATTTAGTTTTCATGTATTTTTTTCTTTTTGGTGAATGTTTATTTTTAATTCCTGTAAATTTCTTGTAACTACTTTGGAAATGAAATACAGCAAAAAAAGGAATAAATTAGTATGTTGCATTTTATAAAGAAGAAAAATGAAAGATGGCTTAACTTAAAAAACTGAAAGCTTGAAATAAAGATTGATATTTGCTTTTAAAAAAAAGGTAATTGCAAATCGAAAACAAGTCTAACAAATCTTTACATTTAAATAATCAAAATACGGCAAAGAATCCACAAAAAAATTCTAGATTGGAAAGCTGCTACACAAATAGATGTAAAACAAAAATACATTAAAACTAAATTTATGCCTGGTTTCTGCAACTTGTGGGAACTTCTCGCATTGAAAAAACCTTGAGAATTATATGTCACCATGATTTTTTTAATGATTCAAAAAATACTTAAATCAGTTCTATGAAAATTATTAAACATACATACATATATTTTTCTACTCACCCGGTTTATCACTGTATGATAGTAAGCAAGGCGAATTTGTAACGGATGCTATTGATTGCCCAGTTGTTATTTTTTCATTTGTTCATTACTCAATGTCAAAATTTGTTTATTTATTTTGATTACTTTTAAATATTTTCGTTTGTAGCAGATGTCTCTGCTGTTTTTGATATTAAGTAACGAGATTTGTATTTGTTGTACTCTGGAGTTTATCTGATATGAATTTGCCTTGAACCATATAACATTTTGAGATTTTGATTGAATAGAAATTTTAGAAAATTTTTGTTCCGTTGCTTTCACTCAGTCATCTATGGTCACATCCAGAACTGCTAAAATAAGAATACGTTTGACAGTAATTAATTAGATTATATGTAAATTTTTTTGAAATATCAACTATAGGTTGTAGAATACTAATTTGGTAGTTTTTGCACCAACCACAATAGTGTTGAATTTGTAATTATTAATAATCTAAGACTAATCAAAATTTCTTGTGTTTGATTTAGACGGCTTTTTTTGCAAACAACACGCGTTCTTCAGTTGGCCGCTGTATTACCGAGTAGGGGATTTCGCCTAAGTGATAAAAAAAATAATATAAAAGTGACTAGTCGTGATTAATTGGAAGCAGCGAAATAAGACTAATTTTTTCAATATTTTATAATTTTCAAATATAGCAGGGGAAATCACTCTTGGTTGCGAAATAGACTACTTTTGTCTATTATTTTATAATTTTCAAATATAGCAGGTTGTAAAGTACCCTTGTTAACCGTGTAGATTTACCAAGTGTTGTAAATATGCTACAGTTTTATACTACAGCAACAAAATATATAAATTTTCGATTTCTTACAGTTGAGCTAGTTTGCTTGACTAAAAATCAGAGCATACAGATTTTGCATACGAACATTCACGATAATCAATGAATATGTTAGAAATAAGATAATAAAGCCGGTAGAAAAACTTAGAAATTTTGCTATGCTCATGTCAAGTATATGGGATGTGGTATTTATGTTAACTTATGATAAAAAAATTAATAAATAAGAAGGTGAAGTTAAAATTAATATTAATAGTAATAGTACAATTAAATAACAAACATCAAGTAAATCCAAAAACTTCTCTAAGTGGAAAACAACAAATAAATTATTAAATTTTCTCTATGTGGGGATCGCTGTTATAAAGGACTAACGATCGAAACGAATTAAACGAACTTAAAAACACAGATTTTATAAAACCCCACAAGAAGTAAATAAATAAATTAATAATTGTGCCAAAAAAAAACCCATTTCAATAAAAAGAGCTAATCGAACAGATTACAAAACCGAAGCAACTATGGGTTAGTTTAGAACCCAACATAATCCATTTCACTTACTCGCAGAAAAGATTGAAATAACTTCTTACAAATTTTTAAAAATAGGTCTATAAATGGCGGAGTTATTTTATAATCACTATTTCGGGCGGGCACTTTGTAAGTAACATTTCCACTTAAATTTCTGAGAAACTAAACAGCAAGTTTTACTTTCAAATAAACAAAGTTGTTTTTTCCAAAATAGGTCCATAACTGGGGGAGTTATGCCACAACAAATATTTCGGAGGTCCGACTTTGTTAGAAAAAATATGGGACCACACTACAAGCAAATACTTTCAAACAAAAAATAATTTTGAATATCGGTTCACAAATGGGGAAGTTATGCGACAGTCAACTTTTCAAATTACAAAAAAAAAAAAAAAAAAATCATAAGACCAAATTACAATCAAACGCTTTCAACGAAAAACCCTTTCAAGAAAGAAATTTTTTAAAGCGGTTCACAAACATTAAAAAGAAAAAATTAAAATAATACATAAGAATTAATAATGTATCTATATTTTTTGACCTTTTTTATAATAATTTGTTTATTTTAATATTTAAGCTTAAGGTCTTTTATTGTTTAACAATTTTATTAAAAAATAATCGATATTTCGATACTCATTGAGTATCATCCTCAGGACAATTCTCTTTTTTTATTGTCCTGAAGATGATACTCAATGAGTATCAAAATATCGATTATTTTTAATAAAATTGTTAAACAATAAAAGACCTTAAGCTTAAATATTAAAATAAACAAATCATCTTAAGAATTAATAATTTTTTCTTATTCGAAGTACGTTAAAAAATAGGAGAATATTTCTTAAGCAGTTTCAGTCAGATTTGTTGCTGAAAGAACTTTCGGAAGATAATGAAAAAGTCTAAGAAAATTTGATCCATTAGGGCGACGCGTCGCGACGTATCATAAACGGTGTGAAATATTACTAATTTTTCATATATTTAATTAAATTGAAATATTTAATTTTTTTGTGTCTTATCACAGTGGGAACCTAGTAAGAGCTCTCTACCACAGGTATAGCTGTGGAAGGCCTCAACGAAATTGAAGAAATATTGCCAATTTAGGCATTTTCTGGCTAAATGACTTCATCTTCCCTAACCAGAAGAAACGTTAATTTAGCTACTAGCCATATTTATAGACACTTATTTTAATTTACCTATTTTGAGCCATTTTTATATTTATGCTGTTTTAAGCATTATTTCGAGATACATATATAGTTCTAAAAATATAATATAATTGCCGTTAAGGCAGATGTTTTTGAAATGCTGGTAAAAATAAATTTAAAGAAATTTCTCATTTCGTTTTTAATTAATTATCAAATCAAAAAGAACATATGCGGAGCTGCCTTATCCACTTTTCCTTTTTCTTAAACCTTCGCGTAGCAATTATGAACAAACCGGTAGAAGGAAGTATTCAATTTGGTCCGATAGTTTTTAAGTTCGAACAAACCACGATCCATTTATATATTGATATTTAAGTATTTTTATAAATATTTTTCTGTGGTTTTTAGTACCTAAAGCCAAATTATGTACATATTTACTTATTATTTACTTTAAAAAAACTGCAATTTTCCCCCCATATTTAGTCATTATTATTGAAAGAATTCTGGCAACACAGACATACTATAAAGTGGACGAAAATTTTAACTAAGTAAGGGAATATGATTAAGGCAATAGTATCGTGGCGTTATCGCAAAAAAGAACGTAACCGACATAGTTTTCGATTGACACTTTTTCATCCATAATTCACTATCGTTAAAATTAATTCTGAAAAGTTTTTAATCATTAAAATTGAAATCAGAAACTTGTGTACATCAAAACCGAATTTACAGAGCCCTACAACTTGATGCAAGTAATAAAAAAGTTCTCCTGCTAAATTACATATGTATGTGTTTGTCAATTACGTTCTTTTCACGGTTAAGTGTTAAATACAACAAATTATAACTACAACGACAATGTTTTTTTATCTGTGTGCAGAAATAAAGGTACATATGTATGCTATTTGAAGCATAAAATTTATCATTCAGCCGCACACTGTCAATAAGCGAATTTTAAAAACGCATTACGTACAATACATTCAAATTACATTATGCATAAGTACATATACATATATTCAATTTACTTATGGTATTCTTGTTATATTATATTATATTCTTGTTGTTGTGGCTCCTGCTGCGGCATTTTTCTAATTTTATGTCTTGATATGGGTCTTTCCAGGATCTAGAATGCGACACTCGCTCCCCTTTGACGTGGGATAAAATAAAGAAATCTTGATTTTTTCCTGTTTCCATTTTTGATGTTTAGTGCCAAAATTAGCTCGTTATCAGTTTATTATTTTTGATATATAAGCAATATCCATGGTATCAGGAACGGGACAAAAGTTAGAGCTCCTTTTCGACTGTATCTAGAAAAATAAAAAATCACTAAATATAAAGCATACAGCTATTAAAAAAAATAAATAAAATGGAGTATTGTGGCTTTCATTGCTATTTGCCATGTTAAAATGTTTGTGGTCCTTCTTTTTTAAAAACTTAACACAGTACACATATAATTGGACATATTTTCCTATCACTTTTATAATAAGGATTAGTTCAAGTTAAAATTGTAGCAACTACCGAAAATTTCATATTTTAGTTCTTGAGCTTTGTTCAGACGGTTGTAAGATCTGACAATATTGTCAGGTAAATTTACAGAAAAAGTAAAAATTGTTTGTCTTTCAATGTTGTCAGAAAAAGTTTTGCTACCTGATAACAGTATTATTAGCCAACTGCAAATCTTGCTAACACCCTTCGTTTCCATTGTCAGCTCATTTTATTTTGAGCATCTGACAACGACGTCATTGTCAGATATAAATATAAGACGTATGTGTACAATATACATGCGCTTTGTTTTTAAGTGACAACAATTTCCACACTGAAAAATAAATTTCGACCACAATTTGTGCGAAAATTTTGATTGTGAGAATAAAGCCGATCATATGTTTCATCCAATCTAACTCCCCGCCTACATTGGCAATTTTGTTGCATGCAATTCTGCTGCAGAATTGCTTTAGTGTCCACATTAGAAAAAATCTAGTATTTTACATATGTAAAACATAAAATACAACAACACCAACATCAAGTTGAATAGTGAGGATAGCAAAGCAAAACAGAATTGCAGAGTACATAAAACTCTGTACCCCTCCCCTACCTTCTTACCTCTCTCTCCTAAAACAACCAAATGGCAAGTGTGGACAGTGAGTAAGTTTCAACATATGCGCAGTCGTCTAGGGTTTCTCTAGTGCCGTAAAAGCCAAATACTAAAAAAATATGTAGGAAAAAAAATTTAAACTGTATGGATGTACGAACAAATTTTACGTTTCTTCTTAATTTGTTTTTATCCTCGCTGTTTTTTTTTCAAACGTACGCAGGTAAAATCGTCACAATTGCTTCTTTGTGTTCTATATTTCACAAATAAATTGTTTCTGTCAAATGCTTCGAGTCTGACAATGACAATAGATCTGAACATTGTGAAATATCTTCACAAGGTGGTAGCACTAGGACGAATCAGCACAACAAAACTACGATTTTTGTTTGTGCAAAATGCATGATGCTGCCAAAAAACAACAAAAATTGTAGCAACAAATTAACAGGAAATCTTTTATGTTCACAAGCGAGATCACGCGTATGCACTAATTTTTAATTAGGTTTTTGACAGCTAAGTGAACTGAAAATAAGCAAAGCAAGAAGTAATCACCTGACGTAGTGATGACATCTTATCAAGTAATTTCACCATAGATCTGAAAATTTTTAGTATAAAGGAATTTAACAACCTTGTGAACTTGCATATTCTTGTCTCTGACATCCTTGTCAGATAAAGTTATTGTTAGACAATTGCCTTACAATGGAATTAAAAGCATTTCTAGCATATGTCTTATGTCAACAATATGAACTGGCAATCTACTTTGTGCTGACAATTTTTCACTGCCAGTCGTCTATTGACAGCAATATTGCTAGCAATGTTGCAAGATCTGACAAATGTCTGAATATAGATGTACTCAAGAAATGTATAATTTCTTCTTCTGTTTAAATGTTTGGCTGCCATTTCTGTTTTCTTTTGTATTGGTTTACAATTTTAAGAGCTTGTATTGTACTTTTTTCTTTACATGCAATACAGTTGATTTTGACAGTAAGTTTTTTTTGTAATATTTTGTTTGTTGTTGAACTGCGACGACTTGTATAAATAGACCTTGGCTTTACTAATAATGGTAGAAATAAGAAGTAAATTAAATGATCAAATATTACTTTCAATGAAAATGCCGTTTGACACGCTTTTAATTTCAAATGTTCGTCGCAAGAAAATGAAATACATTTTCAATCCAATTTTCTTATAATAACAAATGAGTCAAGCCGCAAATACCTTGTATTATAATGTTAAAAAATTCATTTGTATATAGCATATTAATTTTCGATCTCGGCTAACTTTTCAGTGGAAATGCCCATATTAAATTTTTCAACATTCAGTTTCAGGTTTATTCAACATTTATTCTGTTTGATAACAAAAGCCAGAAATATAAAACATTTTAATAAGTGAATTTTAAAAACGCTTTATAACGATTTTTATGACTTGAAATTCTTTTTTGTTTTGTTTTTAATATTTTTTCATTTAATATAAAAATTTGTTACTTCTGCTTCCATTGTTGGCTGATAGTAATAAACGACATTTTTGCGACACTTTATCAAGGCCATTTTCTGTTTATCTTATATTTTTCTTTGGGAAATTGAATTTAGAAAAAAATTTACAATCGATTTCGGTATTAAAATTTTTATTTATCATATTATTTAAAGTTCTTTTTACTGCTTTACAAATTTGTTTATTTAGTTTGTGTATTAATTTAGTTTTCGAAAATTTAATTTAGAGCTGTAGCACCTACAACTCTCTAGATGATGGTTATATTTAGCAAAACCCAAATTTTTTTCACATTACGTTACATTTTTAACTTATTTTTATTTTAAAAACCTCTAGTTAGAATAATAATAGAAATTAAGTTTTTCCTAAATATAATCAATCATTGGACCCAAAAGGCGTATAATTGTATAAATTTTTAAATATAAATTGTTTGTTGTGCAGTTTGTATAAAGTATTCTATGTTTACTATGATTACATACATATTTTTTAATGTTCATATATGATAGAATTCTCATATTGTATTTGAAGGTTTTTGTATAAAATTACGAGCTTTCAAACTGGTTGAAGTTCACCGAACATTTGGTTAACACCAAAGAAATTTGTCCATATGTCCAACAGTTTGAGCTATTCAAACCTGATTTGAAGTTTTCGGTAAACAAAGATATGATGATTGTCAATTTTCTGTAAAAAAATTGTAAAACCGGGAGTTCCTTTTTCAGGATGTTTGAGAATACATTACATTTTCTCATTTTAGAGGTCATTGTACCAAGATGGTATGTCAGTTAAGTCTGTTATTTAAAAACAATAAGTCCAATGCTTTCCAACAATAACAATTGCATTTTAATTTGATGGCGGGTTCCAAAGTAATGGACAGTTTAAAGTTTCTAGTTCTTTATAAAGTTGGCCGATATGTCGGTTTTTGTGATATTCTTCCGACGGGGTTTGTTTGAATTTGGAACGATTTTCCGTCATCCCACGTCAAATTTGGTTTATGAACAGACCGGTTTCGGCTTTGTGCCATCTTCAGTGTTCTCGAATACTAAATCGAGTATTCGAGAACACTGAAGATGGCACAAAGCCGAAACCGGTCTGTTCATAAACCAAATTTGACGTAGGATGACGGAAAATCGTTCCAAATTCAAAGGCCGATATGTCCCTTTTGGAGGGCTATAACTTTCGAACAATGAGTAGTATTGAACTCTTTTATGCATCGCATAATGCACAAACAAGAGCATTATATATTAACTTTAGTAAAAATCAAAATTTCACATTGGTTAAACAATTTTAAAATGGATATTTTCTATAAAATCCGAAATATTGAATTGACATAAAGATTTTTGAGTAAATCAATGGAATGGGCCCATATTTTCATTCTTTATTGCCCTGAAAAATTCTCCAAATTGTGAATCTGATTATAATTCAATACAAGTACATGCTGCACCTCATCCACTGGTGTTCTCGTATACGAAAGAAAAAACTACGAAAAACTAATGCCTTTTAACTGCAAGGTCAGTATTTTTTATGCACACATTTGCTGTAAATTCAATTAAATACTTAAGCATTACTCTTTCTTTAATCGAAAAATTAATTAAACTGTTCTTTATTTAAAATTCCGTTTAAAGGTGAAATAAAACACATTTTAAAGTCTATCGAAGGTCGTTTAAATTACTTTATTCTCAAACATTCAATTTGTTTTCTTTATTTCCTTTTTAATACTTGTTCTATATTCTTTTTGCTGCCGTTTGCACTGGAGAAAGTGTTTTTACTGTCTCCATTATACTGCTATAGTTCATGGACACCAGGATCGTACATTCAGCTTGAGCTTTGAGAGGAGCAGGTGCATGCGAACTTCCTATATAAAAAACAATTTTGTTGCATATAAAAAATAACAGATTTCATGGATGTTTTAATCGCCTTCAGAGTAATTTTTTTTCTGTACCCCCTTTTCGCGCTTGTATTTGTACACTTTCCCATGCACTTTTATCAACATCATCTTATCTAATATCCTTTCTCTTTTTCTAAGTTCAGAGCAAATATTTTGAAAAAACCATCCATTGTGGACCTTGTAGCTTCCTCTTAAACACTTTAATGTGTGAGTGTGTACTTGAAGCGCATTGTATTGAAAATGTTATCAAATAAAATTTATTTAAATGCAATTAAATTCTGTTTCTGTTTTTCATCATTTTTATTTAAAAATAATTTAACAGGTTAAAGAAGAATTTACCATTTTGCAAGTGTCTTACATTAAGCGCATACTATTTTTAAATTTAAATAAAACAAAGTTTGTATGACATCATTTCATTCATTAAAAAACCTATAAATGTCATTACGGAACATCAAATCTTGCAAATGTCCGCCGTGGCTTTGATGGTTGGCACGCATCCGGAAGTCTAATTTTCCACGACTGGCGCATAAATTTGGTTTGAATTTGACCGATTGTATCAGTTATATTGACTTTGAGAGCCGTTGTAACTTGTTGCTTATTCATATACGAGGTCTGTTCAATAGAAAAGGTGAACTTGGAAATTTCTTGGGCTACGTGCATTCGATTAGCGATTTTTTTTACATTTGCATCGATCATACTCGTATGTTTTTAGTTAATTTTGTGTGTGTTTAGTTTGTTTGTGAGAGGCTTAATAGTTAGAGGTGTTTTGGTTATTCGGCGATATTCCGCTGTGGAAAAAAGGGATCAAAGAATTTTTATAAAATTTTATGTAAAAAATAGAATTAAAGCACTTGAAATGTCGAGAGTGGCACATGGTAATTGTAATCTGAGTCATAAAAACTTTTTCTAGTGATACAAGTTTTTCAAAGAAGGTCGGGAAGATTTGAATGACGACGCTCGTCCTGGAAACTCCATCATGACGAATCATGGATATATGGCAATGACATCGAATCCAAAGTTCAATCGTCCCAATGGAAGAGTCAAGACCAGAGAAAGCACACCAAGTTCAATAAACTCTCAAGTTTTTCTCACTCTTTTCTTCGATTATCATGGCGTAGTGTATCATGAGTTCTTGCCACATGGTCGTACGGTTAATAAGAAGTATAATCGTGAAGTTATGCGCCGTTTGCGAGAAGCCATACGAAAACAAAACGTCCGGAAACGATAATGCACCTGCTTACTCGTCAATGCTTGTTCGCAATTTTTTGGCCGCAAAGAATACCGTAATCATGCCTCAGCCACCGTATTCATCAGATTTGGAGTCCCGGCGACTTTGTTCTGTTCTCAAAATTGAGAATATCCATGAAAAGGCGGTGTTTTGCAACGATTGAGGATATAAAAACCGAGTCGCTGAAAGAGCTCAAAGCAATACTAAAAAGTGAATATCAGAACTGCTTGGAGGATTGGAAAAAATCGCTGACACAAGTGTATCAGGGGACAAAATCGAAATTTCAAAATTCACATGTTGGTAAGATTAGGGATGAATACACTTGGAAATTATATGGAACAAGGGCTTAAAAATATAAAATCTTCTTCTTCGCATGCAAGTTGCTCAGCTTAGTAACGCCAAAGAAAAACACTAATCCATCTAATTGAGAGCAGTAGCGTTGTAAGCAATATTTAGGTGAGGGAGAGGTTAGACCACTTTTATAGTTTAAACTTAATCATAGAGCAATTCTTAAGCACCCTGCGGTAGGTCGCAGCCACTTTGAACCCAGTCTCCACGAAATGGCCATTCTACGATAATGATTGCGGGGTAATATTTTTTTGAGACGATACAAATTCAGATCTGTTGTGTGTAGTTGATCCACATGTGTAACACATCTGAACAATTGTGATTTTATTATGTCTAATGCCTTAACAATGATAGCTCAGCAATTTCATCAATATTTTTTTTGTATTTATTTTACAGCTGCAAAAAAGCAATCCATAAATCTAAACTCTTAAGTTAGTTTAGTTTCCATTCAACAGAGACCAGAGGAACTGCAAAACAAAAAATGTATGAAAATAAAGTTACATGTACGACTGCATTGGGTAAATGAAAAAGATTGAGGAGAGCTTAACTTTCAGCCATTCAATTATTGAGTTTAACAACGCTCGACGTCGAGTGTGCATTCAGTAGTCAAGGAGACATTAACGGTACATGAACACGTACAATATTGGTTTTCAATATCATTGATGACGTTCAATGGATGGTTAGACTCGGTCGGTCATATGCTTGAACGGTTCTTGACTTTGTATTCGATTTCATTTTTTCATTTTCACATCGAAGTGGAAGTAGGTACTTTGTGGGAGTATTACAAACATTTGAATCCAGCACAAACTGCAATTTTTTTCTTGGTGGCCATCGCAAAAAAGAATCGACTTGTGTGAGCTTAATATCCTTCACAAGTTGTTAACAGTTGCATTTGTGTATGTGCATTTCTTTTTGTAAAGGAATTTAATGTGTAAAAATGTCGTTGAGAAATTTATTTCATTTACACTTTAATTTCGTTTGTATTGATTTTGATAATGGTTAAGTAGGCGGACTATAACTTTTCCGCTACTTACGAGATTTAAGATATTTGGCCGCTTCTGTTTGTTCTTTCTACTGATGTCAAACGTGACTTTTTTTTCAAATTGTGGCATCGCAGGATTTTCCGGAGTTTCGTGATCTTCTGGGATCTTTTTTAATTTTTAATCGGCCTTAAAAAAGGCCGTGTGTACCGATTTTCAATCTGTTTTTGTTTGAAGAGGTTTGCTTGCAGGTTGGTCCCATATATATTTTTTTCGAAAATCGGATGGGCAATTTGGCAACACCCCTACCCGAAATATTAATTATCGCATAACACCCCTATTAATGGCTAGATTAAAAAAAAAACCCTTTTTTATTTGAAAGTTTATCTTGCAGTTTGGTTTCACAAAAATTTTAGTTGAAATCGTACGGATAATGGATTATATCGAGTGTTAAATTGACTCATAGTTGCTTCGGTTTTGTAACTATTTTGTTGATTTTTTTTAATTCTATTATACTGAAATCAAGGCTGACAACCAAAGCGAACTTCGATATCGGTAACGGTATCGCTATTAAATTATTTGTTATTTCGGTATCGGTATCGGTTTTTTATCTTATATTGGTATCGGTATACCGTTACAAAAACTCTTATATCAGTATATATTGATGTTACAATTAAATTAACCAAACCTAACACGATGCTTAAAATAGGCATGTGAACGGTATAAGAGTAGGTGTTACTAATGGAATCGCTTGCCAATGTTGTTTAAAATATAAATAAAATAGAATTCATTCCCACGATTAAAAACACAGGCGTTTGAAATGTAGAGTAAAAATATATCATAAACAGTGTTGCCTTTGTGACCCTCAAGTATCAACTTTCACCATTTTTAAAGCCATTGACCTGTTTTTCAATATTAATATAAGCGTTTTGTATCATTTTAATTAGTTCATTCTAGTTTGCACTTTTGTGTTTTGTTTTGACAACACTGCTGCAAAAGCGCTTATACGTAAGTTATACAAAATTTAGTGTCAAAATGAGCTTTTTATATACAATATGGTTTGCTTTGCGTTCAGAATTTTGAAAAATAGATTTACTGGACTTTGGCTCCATTTATTGTATTTTTGATGACACGAAAAACTTGCAACAGCCGTTATAATTTCAGCGTTGTTTACACTCATATATAAGTAAGGGGTTTTCCAAATACAATGAGTTGTGGTGATGAGCTGTGTGGCATGGTGCGTCATCCTGCTGAAACAAACTGTTATCCAAGTGCATTTCAGACCATAAAAAGTCCTTAATTATGGCTTTGTACCACTCTCATTTGTTTGAAAACCGTTTTGTGAACAATTTCAGCCGGACTGTCATATGGTTGATGACCCAAGTGCCTCTATTGCTGCATCCTCCGTGAAAGACAGATGTAAAAAAATGGTTTGCTCCATTTCAAGGCAACTTTTTTTCAACAATCATGTGACGTGAGACCCATTCTTCTGGAATGATTGCCGAACTTACAGTGGCACATAATAGTTAAGCTATGTATAGACGGTTGTAAGATCTGACAATGTTGTTTGATTTACCAACGTGCTGGCAATGCTCTGACAATTCAATATGGCTACAAAAAGGTACATTGTTAGTTCAGACGATTGTAAGAAAAGCTTACAATTTCATTGTCAGACAACTGTCTGGCAATAAATTTACCTACCAATAAAAATTGTCAGTTCACACGGTTGTTAGATTATTGTACAACAAATTTGTTATTCGGCATTGCCAGAAAATTTAAAGAAGTTATTAATTGTCAATTGTGTGTGTTTGTAAAACAAAATATAATATGGAGCCCGCGCAGTGTTGCCAGTAGAAATATTTATCTGACAATAATGCCATTGTCAGGTGCATTACTTTAAGCACACCTATCAATAAAAAATGAACTTACAACGTCTGACAATTATCTGGCAATAGCAAAGAAGAGTGTTCTCACGATTGGCAGATATCTAACAATATTATTGGCTTACAATAGGCTGACAATGCTTTTTCTACCAACGTTGTAAGTCGAAAATTTGCAGTTCACACAGTTGCAAGACGTTGCAAAACATATTTTACTGACAATATTGTCAGTTCTTACAACCGTTTGTACATAGCTTTAGGATTATGTCCTTCAAAGTGCAGTTATCATCTATTCATGGCTCTAAAGCGCTCGCGCTTGTTTGAAATGGTGTTTCTATTACTCTCTGTGGATGCATTGTCCTCTCGACGATGAAATAATCATCAGAGAAGATGATTTTTCTTCCAAATTCATTGTCCGATTATTTTCCAATATTTCTCAAGATTGTTCAAGCGTAAAGCGACTCATTTACGAACATTCGCTGCGAACATTCGCTGAATTCCCACTTAGTTCTGTAGGTTTTCTCTAAACTTCTAGACTTGATTTTTTTTCAATATCGATTTGGATATTGAAAAAAATCTTAAGCTTTGTACACACGGTTGTCAGATCTTACAATATTGTAAGACCTGGCAACATACTAACAATGTAGTGACAATGAAAAATTGTCACCCAGAAGTAAATTGTGTGTTCAGACGATTGTAAGAAAATCTTACAATTTCATTGTCAGTTAATTGTCTGACAATGAATTTATGTGCCAACAAAAATTGTCAGTTCACACGATTGTCAGATTATTGGATGACAAAAATTGCCAGATCTGTTGTTAGGCATTGTCAGAAAATTCAAAGCATATGTCAGAAAATATTATCTGAATTTATGTATACATAACAGAAAAAAAGTTAAATTATTAAAGTGTGATACATTATGGAAAAGAATATAGCAATTATGACAATTTTAAATGGATATTTGTTTGAAAGTAGTGAGGATGAAGATCCAGTAGTAAAAAAAACGTCGCAAAGTTTGGGTAAAAGATTGGGTTCGTTACCGCCAGGAGGCGGGATTTTATTCCAAATTGCTCATCCAATTAAGAACTGACGAGCCGGATTTATATCACAACTTTCTACGAATGGATTCCGAGCAGTTTGATTATTTCCTTGGCTTAGTAACTCCACATATTAAAAGCGTACTTTTGTGTTTCCAAAAACAGCATTGGTTTAAAGTAGCGCCAAGCAATTTGAAAATTGTCATCAGTGCCCTGGCCTGATTTTTTTTACGAAGCTTTTCGAGATTGCAATTGAAAGAGGTACGCAGATTTGCCCATTTCGCTTTGCAATCATTTACACTAACAGATATGGTATCTGCCACTTCCTGCCACAAAACATCTTTGGGAAGTTTATATTCGGCGCAACCGGCGTCCCATAAACTTTGCCGTACCTCAACTTCCGAGATCAACTTTAGCTGATCTTCATGAGACCAAACGGTTTCAACTTTTTTACGATAGGATTTTTGTTTCGGCCTTGTTTTCTGGACTCCGTTTGTGGCTGAACTGAACATGGCAGTTCAATTGGCTGGAAACTTCTGACAATCATGTCTGTGCTATCATCAGAAGCCATATTAATTTTTATTTTTGCTATTTTATTTTTTTAGCTTTTTTAATTTCTATTTCTATAATTATTTCACAAATTTCACTTTTCACATATGCTTTTACAGCTTAGCCAATAGAAATATTTTTCTGACAATGGTGTTATTGTCAGGTGCATAAATTTTCTACATCTGCCAATAAAAAATTACCTTACAATGTCTGCCAATTATCTGACAATGCCTGCGATAGGTGTTCTCACGGTTGTCAGATGCCTGACAATATTGTCGTCTTACAATGGACTGACAATGGTTTTTCTGACAACGTTGTAAGTAAAAAATTGGCAGTTCACACGATTGTAATACATTTTCAGACAATTTTACTGGCAATGTTGTAAGATCTGCCAACCGTGTGTACGTAGCTTTAGTTTTTTTTTAATTTTTGAAAACTATCAATGTTGAAGATATTTTAAAATTTCTGGTGATAATGTAATGATTTGGCGTTTTCTCAGTTCGAAATTTGCTAACAATTCCGGAATTTTATAAATTTTTCGGTGATAGTTATAATTGTTGTCATTTAACATAAAACAGTCCAGCTGTTTAAAACAGATAATAATATACACACGTTAAACTTTCAAAATCGATCTTTTATTTTGGTAGAATATTTTTTACAGTTGATTCTGACAGTTTGTGCCTTCTTTCTAATGATGTTGGTATTTGCTTTTATTTTCAATTCCTGTATCAATTGAAACGTATAACCGCATCATGAAAGTAGGCTAGACAAAATGCTTGTACTTGAGCATACTTTTATACTAAAATAAATATTTTATTTTTACCTTTAATGCTGCAGCATATAAAGCTTTTGGCGCCCGGCAATTGCTTTTTTACACGTACACAATATAAAACATGGAGGAGCATACAGTGTGACTGATATTGCAGAGGCAATATATCTTAGGATTATATTATTTAAAATATTTTGGATTTCTGGAACAGTAGCTGCATGGATTGCACAATGTGTCAATGGTATCAAAATCCCTGTAAAATTCAATATAAAATGAAAAGAAAATTTCGTGTGTAAAATTGTATTGAAAACAAAAACAAATTTTCGTATTTTATTGTTGTTTTCAATTTAAATTCTCACACGAAACTTTCTTAAAATTTTATAAAAAAACAGGCAGTTCAAATTTAATTTTAATTACGTTTATGCCAAGAAACAAATAAATCCATTAAATTTCTGTAAGTGGAAAACAACAAATAAGTTCTCACTTATTCCACATTTTCTATTTGATCGCATTTTTTTTGTTCCTTTGTGATTTTTTTGATATACTCGTCATTAATTTATTAAGTTTTCTTTTTTAAAATTCTGAAATGGAATGATATTTTAGTATGTGAATTGAATGAATTAAATAATCAAAAGTAAGTGGAGGAGTGTCGCTGTGAATTTCATTATTTGGAAAAAATAACGTCTTAAAATGGAAAACTCTAATCGTGAAATTGTAAGGAATAAGTATTGACAAAAAAGAGTTATGGCCAAAAGATAAGTGTCACAAACTTGAAATAACTAAATACAATTTTATAATCTGGACATGAGTGTGGTTGTCTGAATAAAAAGTACTACTTTGCCTACAGATGAGCAAACATATTGGGGTCGTTGTGATTATATTTCTGAATCATTACATATTGCATTTCGAATTATTTAATATTATGAAAACACTTAAAATTAAATAAAATCAGAAAACTTGTTTGGCATTATTTCATTGAAAAAATCGGACTTATTTCATTTCATGGACTTATTTTTTAAATGGGACTTATATAATCTGTTTACTTCTTTATAGTACGCCCCAATCCTTTTTTCTTTCTAAAGTGTTTTCGTAGTGCTGGCCTTCTGCAGGACTCAGGATTTGCTCCTTTAATTCATGCCTAAATACAGCTTCGCTTTCTAAAGCATTTCTGCATTTCTATTCCCAATGGTTTTAATTCATTGGGATTTATTAATTTTTTTTGCAGTTCATTTCATTTAATTTTGTTGGGACTTGTTTAATATTTTTATGTATGTCACATTTCATTTGGACTTGTTTCATTAGACGCTGTTTCATTTAGCCAATTATTTTTTTTGTTAGAAACAGTTCACAATGCTGTTTACTAGCACAGATGTAAACTCGCCAGTATCATTGTATTTTGCAGAGTTCATTATTATTTATTTATCATTACTAATCTGCAATGAGTAGATGCAAGTCAAATACATAATTATAAGCACAAGCTTATTGTAAAGTACAAAAGAATCCATCTGATCAAAAATAGTAAATTTTTGTAGTTTCTCTTCTTGTGGATCTGCTCCTTTACGTAAATTTAAGAATTATACTCAATTACAGCTCTTATTAAATCATGTGAAGTTTCATGCATTTTTTTCAAAATCTCTCCCTGTACAACATTAAAAAATATTTTAATTTGAATTTGATTATGTTTAAATTTTTTTCATTAAATGTATTATTAATTATTGTTGTATACAAAATTTTCTGCTCTACTGTTTTATGTTTTCATTTTCAATTAGGGATTTTGTTTTGTTTTTTGTTTTGTTTTAATGGTCTTGATTGTATTTCGTATTTATAAAAATAAATAATTTATACAACAACTTGTTGTTGAGGTACTCGTACACAAATGGTTCTCCTCCCATTATTACGCTCTTTGCATTTTTCTCATAAAATATAACGATTGTAAAAGGGGGAAATATTTATTTATGCGTGTCTTAAGGAGGAGTAAAGCAGTATTGCTCTGTTGTAATCTTTTATTTTATGCAAGAGTTATTTAATATTTAATACTTGAAATGAATCCAACGCGATTCGGTTACAAGACTTAATCCTCTACTAATGCGGGCACATCCTCCTTTCGTTTAGATCTCTGCTACATTATAAAATTTCCTTGTGTCATACATTTAAATGATGCAATATCCGCGCTGTATCCTTATAAAGTTGTGGTTCAAAGTGGGTGTATATTTATGTTTATTTTTTGGTCCCGTTTGAAGGAATATACCAGTGGCAATCGTTGAGGTTAATTGGAATATAAAGAATGGTGCACTCAAAATTGGAACACAATCCTATCTCTTGTTGGGAATGAAGATGTCTAGTTAAGTTTTATTAGATTGAGCTTAAGATTAAGTCACAATCGTAGTAATCTATATATATATAAAATAGGATGTGTGTATGTATGTATGTATGTACGTATGTATGTATGTAACGTAATGGCTCCAAAACGGCTGGGCCGATTTTGACGAAATTTTCAGGGAACCTTCAGAATACTCGGCCGGGTGACACTGTGAAGTCTGATTTTTCGGTCTGTGGGCGGAAGGGCGTGGCAAAATCCAATTTTCATATTGCACCACCAATGACATATGCATATATTTATTTTTTGTGCTTTTTTTACTTTTTTTGGAAAGCCGTTGTCATGTTCTTTAAAACGAGATATCAAACTCTTAAATCGGTTATGTAGTTCCGAAGATATTTACAAAAAATCTATGTTAATAATGATTCAATATCAAAATTTTAAAACTTTCGAAATCCGAGTTTTCGGTTTATTTACAAAATATTTACATCATTTGATAACACAAGATATTCCGCGCTTACTAAGGTGCAACATTGTACAATAAGTTAAAGATCTATACATATAAAACAGGATATATATGTATATGTATATGTAACGTATGGACTCCGAAACTTTATGATATGTATTCCATGGATTTTTATTTAAAGGCCGTAAATTTCGTTACAACAATTTATAATATGTTTCTGTTTAATTTGAAGTTCGTCCGACAGATGGCCCAATATTTTGTTTTTTGTGTTTTGCCCAATAGAGATTAGCGCGATATGCCTATGCTGCGTTTTGGGTCCTCAATCAGCGTGTAGTGGGGTTAATTAGTCCGATACCGGTGCTTGAACCATAATTTCTATGTCGATTTAGTGCAAATTTGAAGGCAAAACAACGTTTGCCCGGGTCAGCTAGTATTATATAAATGTGAGAGTTTGTGTGTGTGTGTTTAGATGTTAATTATTAAATCAGGCCAATATTGCAGAATTTAAATAACATTTGGCACACAGTTTACAACTTGTGTTATTTCATATATATGTAATATACCTCTGATCACGGTATAGGACTTGGTTCCAATATTTATGAACTATTGCCACAATTCCTGTTTTTGACTCTTGACTGGCTACTCAATTGCATTTAAACAGCTGAACGGATTTGGAGAGTATTCTAGTGTGTAGAATACTTTTTATCTTCATAAAATATGAGAATTAACCAATTTTGGGACTATACCATAATTCTAAAGAATTTTATGATTTCTTTTGATTACGAAGATATTTTTCGGGGACCCCAATCGAGAAGATTTTTAAGACATACTATATTTGTATCAGGCCTATTCACATTGAAATTGAATGTTGAACGTTTAAAAATTAACTAATTAAAAATTTTTCGGCGTAATTTTTCTTTTTTCGAAATCACAAGTATACTGCTGATTTCTTTTGTTAATAATTGTTAATTTACATACATACATAAATATTGGTAAGATACAGACATACATATTTGCTAATTGAAATATAAAAAGTGAAAACAAGTTCAAAATAATTTAAATTTATTGACAATGATTTCTTTAATAATGAAGTAATAAACGTCTTAAGAAATGTTTTTACGAGGCTGCTCAAATCCATATAAGATGGAAACGATGTTGACGCAATTCTTTAGTAATTATTGTTGTTATCATATGACTATATTTTATGCTTTTTTAACCAAAGTTAAACACAAACTGCTAAACAACTTGGCTTGTCTGGAGAAACACCCAGAGTCTTCGGCAGGAATGGAACTAGTGGTCGAGTACACTAGATACTAGCGCACTTTTCTGTTGTTGTTGGGTGCTGAAGTAATTAGCGCATTGACTACAAAGTAGTTTATGACCGTGGACGCGAGTACGATCCCTGTTCAGGACAACTCATTTTCTGATGTAATACATACATAAGTGGACATTTGAAAAACTCAATGACAAATTCCATTGCCAGCGTCAGCGATTCATTTAGGATCTTCTTGCTTGTCACGTGCGCAACTTTAAGTTGATTGCTCAACCGAATTAATCCTTGTCCACAAAAGTCTATTAGCTTGAAATATGTATTTATGTATGTATGTATGTATGTATGTATGTATGTATGTATGTATGTATGTATGTATGTATGTATGTATGTATGTATGTATGTATGTATGTATGTATGTATGTATGTATGTATGTATGTATGTATGTATGTATGTATGTATGTATGTATGTATGTATGTATGTATGTATGTATGTATGTATGTATGTATGTATGTATGTATGTATGTATGTATGTATGTATGTATGTATGTATGTATGTATGTATGTATGTATGTATGTATGTACGCCAAAAAGCATTAAACATTTCTCATCCATTTATTATTTTAATTACTCCAACAAGTTTCACTTCCGAACACAAAACAAAATTGAAGTTTCTTTATCTTTTTGTTCAAACTATTTTGGCAAATTTTAACACTAAACAGCTTGCAAGCACAAACCTTTTAAAGATTTGAAATAAAATTAATTTCGCTCTGATTCCTGAATCATTTGTTTCTTTTCCATTCACTATACATAGTGCATAAAAATGTTCTTGTGGTTATAGTTGTAGCCTTTAAATGAACAGCACAAACGATGATTTTGAACAAATTTTTTTTTTTAAATTTATACTAGTACATAAATACATATACATACATATATATCCTTATAAAAGCCTGTAATTTTTACGTGAGGAAACAAAAACGTTATATGCCATATTATAAATTGTTGTAAATATTTTAAGCTGAACCAACATACAATCTACCATAATGTGTTTTATAAGGATTTTGATCAATCAAGCTGTATTTTAAAGCAGAGTTTAGTTTTTTTTCTTGATGCCCATGATGATTCTTTCAAGGGTCTTCAGTTTTATGTTACATCGTGTTGCAACAGATCTGAGAAGGTAGAAAGTGAATTTTAATATACGTGTAGAAGACTGAAAATGTCTAGATTAAATTGCTTTATATAATGTACATATTCCTCATTTGCGCAAACAACGTTATATCTCAAAAAAACTAGTCTTACAGAAAACGAATTCGAAGTTCTTCAATGGAAAATGAAATAATAATTATCTCTCAAGAATTGAGTTGGCAAAATACGAGTTTTTTTTATGAATATTTTTATGCAGGATAAAGAATGACGATTAATTGTGTATTATTAGATAAACGTAATATTTTTCGAGTTATGACGTTATTTAAACAAATGAGCGTGGCAGTTTTTATACGTGCAGAAGCGATAAAGAAGCAGGCTGCCATTTGCTTGCTTCCATTTTTCGAACACATTCGGGGCCGAGTGATATGTTGATCTAAATGCTCTTTAAAAATCACCACGATTTGACGCAGATGGCAGAAATTTTTGGTGGTTGATTGGCATTCATCCATAGTCAATGAGTTCGTAGTATTATCTTTACTTTGAGGTCATTCCATTTAAAACATGTCTACTTGTGGTTCTCAATCCAATGCTAGTCAGGTCTTGAATTTAATTTGTTAGCTTTTATCGTCCCATTACTGCTGTTAAAGGCAGTAGATCCCGCTTTTGTTAGCTCATCTGATTCCTCATATCGCTTCACTGTTGCACCTAAACTATCAGCATTTGAAAACTCTCCTTCTAATTTGACGACGTCTGAATGAGGTTTATATTCCTCTCGGAATCGATCTTTCCATATCCTGGGTCATCCTACTACTTGTCAATCTATCGAAATGAATTTAATATCCTTGCTAATTTTGCATTGGTTAGTCCACCGTAGTAGCTCTTTAAGCCTTCAATTATGTTTCATCGTCACAGGACCTATTTTGGGCCCACTGCTAGCCAACTTGCACAGTTGAACTGAATATCTTACTGTCGAATATCAATACTGTCTGTATTGTATTGAATCGTCGTCATAGGTCGCGCTATCAACTGGAGCTAAATTGAAGGTATCGTTGTCTATGTTGAAGTCAGCAATTCTTACATTGGTTTCTTTTTCATCTGAACCCCTCAGGCTTGCATGTGACTCGAATCTATTCCCAAACGTTCTAATTTTCTAACTGCATCTCACTTTTTTTCTTCTTGCAATATCCGAAAAGCAAAGCATTGCATTTCTATTAATTCTAAACTGTCAATTGTCAAACTGTTTTTATTTTGCAATCACTTGTAAAATTAGAATTTCTTCACTATACTGATAATATGTGCCTTTTGCGCAGTTAGGAACATTTTAATTTCCTGTTGCTTTTACGAACAGCTCCAGTTAATTTAGGCAAATATTAAGTGAATGTTACATATAAAATTCATATTAGAATTAAAGCTTATTTCGCCTCATATATTCCCGGTCCGATCAAACTTGTAACTTTAGTTTTTAAAACGTCGTATATTTACAGGTGCGTAACATTTTTTGCACAAATTTATTGCTTTCAGTCCTTATTGCTTAATGGAAAAAATTATTTATGTTGATATTCTTATATCTTCTTAATAGGATGTGCTCTGTACAACGTTTTATGTGTGGCATAGATGCAACAATCGACAAAATACAAACAAATGTGTACACGAATATCTCTTCATTTGTAAATATTGCAATACATAGAGAATAAAAAAATCCAAACGTAGAAGGTACACCGACTTACAGCAATGAGTTGCACGTTACTGTTGTGGCAGAGTTGCTTAGGTGGAGCTTACAATAATCACACGTATATACACGTCCTGCGTCCTGTATGTGTATTAAATTAAAACAAATATATACTCGTATACGTGCAAGTACACCAATATTTCTTAACTCTTGGTTATATGTAAGTGCGCCGCGGCGTATTGTCGTACATGACGTCTCTCTTATTAAAAACGGAAATGTTAGTACATTTTCCTTCTAAATGAAATAAAATTCCCCAAAAAGCGCAAATCAGACAAAAAATGACTTGCAGAACGGAAATTGTATTGTATTACATTGTTCGGTGTTGTTATTACTTTGATTTTTCTCGAAGTTGTTTGGATAAATATTAAATAAAAATGAGCATTTGGTTGTTTGTGTTTCTTGTCATTTACGATTGTTTGTCTTACTGCGGAAAGCGACGCTAAAGAAATCTTAATGCTCTATTTTATATATTTTAAACTGTACTTTAGTATACGTGTATGACTCTTAACATCATGAATAATTAATTACACGATACAGGCAATTTAAAGTAAAATTTAAGGGGGAATTCAAATGCGGATTTTTCCAATTAGAGCGGCCAAGTTTTTATTCGGCTCATGTGAAATCTTTGGCTTATTACTTACAACAGAGTGCTGTTGGCTGAAGTAGTTATTGCGTTGACTACAAAGCAAATTATGACTGAGAACCTGAGTTCGATCGCTGTTCGGTATCCCAAAGGCTCAATATCGCTATAAAAATTCATAAAACTTGCAACAGCATTAAACTGAATTAAATTTGTTTCCATTTCACTATCTGTCCTTTCTACGGTATAACATAGACTAGTTTGTCATTGCCGGCTGTTTTCTTTTTTTTTGATTTCTATTCATCAGTTTGGAAACTGCCTTAATTGTTTCGATAAAAGTAATTTTTTGTTTTCTTTGTTGCCCGAAATAGATAATTTTATGTTAAATTGGCGTGGTGTACTCCACTGAGCGAACCTAACAGAGGACAAATTATTTTCACCATTTTTCGAGATTTAAAAATTAAGTGGCTTCAGCCCCTACTAAAAATCCATCCAATGAGCCCCCTGACCATCCCTCTCCCTGGAAAAGAGGATAACATCATGACAAAGTCAGGCAGAGCCACCACCTTCTTAGGAAAAAAGATAGGAATCAAAGATTAGCAACATTAGCGAGGTTCCTCGCCACTACACGAAATACACAGGGGGGTTGTTTCTAGGCAACGACAGATGGCAGCCGCATTATTCTAGACCTGCTACAGCAGACCAATCATCTACTTAGTTGGAACAACAACCGATTAACGAAACTGATACAAGGCAAAACTAACAATGCGAAAACAATTCCAACAACTCGTGTAAGGTGGAGATGCTTTGTAGAAGCCAAATGCTCCCAGAGGGGTAATGGATTTCTTTTTCTTTATGTGACAGTAATTCCATCACTTGTTAATTGAAGAAAAATAATATTTTCACGTATATAAGATTCTGACAAGTAAAAAATGAAAAACTCAAGCGCACTTGAAATGTCCAATTTTCCATGACCGGAGCGTAATTCAGGGTGAATTTGATTGATAGCATAGGTTATTTTAGCTTTGTTTTGTGTCTTACTCGCATAAGCCTGCGATTTAAAAAAATCCCACAAGAAAAATTCTAACGGTGTCAAATTGTACACGTGTGATGAACATGCCCAATGCCAATGCCAATGTGCCTGTTGAAACCACATGTCATTGGTGTCCATATATTTCCAATTCAGGCCAAAATTATTTGGCAGTCATCAACTTATAGTGCTCGCCGTTGATGGTGATGGCCTGGCCATTGTCGTTCTCAAAGAAATATAAACCGATGATGCCGTCAGCTTAAAATCCACATCAAACGGTGACGTTTTCGGGATGCATTGGACACTCTTAGATCTCATGTTGTCCCAAATTCGATAATTTTCTATGTTGACGTAGAGATCTCCTTTAGAATTATAAAATTACTACGAAAAATATATGTTTATTGCCTTATATTTTAATTTCACGATGAGAAATTTTCAACAGGTGCAAAACGATTTAATTTTTTTAATGCAACATTGACTGAATTTTAAAATTTCATTTGATAATTTGCAATAAAAATAAACTGCCAATTTAAATCTTTGGAAAAACCAAAAATTGCACTTAAACGACTATATAACCATCCATATAAGCATTCCGTTCAGTTGGCACAAAAGTAAATGTGGGAAGAAATAAATGTCCATAAATTCTAATGTAAATAGTAGACAATTTGAGAAAATACTGAAAATAAATGTATTGTTTTGTCAAGTTATTACGTGTGGACAGTAAGGACTAAATTCAGTCAATGTGGTTTAAGTTATTTTTTTATAGCTTTATTACAAAATTAAAAAGATTTTTTTTATTTTCGTTTAAAGAACTTTATTTCTGCAGGAACTGAAAAGACATGATTGCGACAAACAAATTATAGGTATATTGCAAGCATCACTTCACTTTGGCCACCATATGCTCGTTCTGGAATTCAAAAATGAAAAATGATATAAGGAAACAAATAAAGAAGAATGATATTAATACAACAGTATGTGTATATATTTATATCTATTCTGATTATGTATATATATATATATCTATTTTTCATGAAATTGCAAAATACTCGTGTTGTCTTAATTTTCCTAAAAGAATATAGGAAATTTATAAGGAATCGAAAATTAAAAGAAAGGTAAACAAATACGAAGAAATCTTCTATCGAAAAATATGAATTTTAATTTTGAATGACGAAAAATATTAACAAAACATTTAAATATAGAAAAAATCAATAAAGATCATAAATTTCTTTAAAATTTCAGCAATATTAAAATTCGAGTTAAAAAATAAAAATTTCTAAATTAAACTACTAATGAAAATTAAAAGAAAAATAGAGTTTCACGATAACAAACCATCTAATTATTAATAATGAACTGTGCAACTTAGTGACTTACAAAGATGTGTCATATACTACATTTCCTTATGCCGAATTCGCAATTATCAACTTTTGTTGATTCAATTTTTAATTTTCTTTCAAGTTGCATTTACGTTTACACCCGTCAGCTTCTGTTGATGAAAACTTTCTTCTTCTTCTTAGAGCTTGCAAACGAGTATTATATCATTCATTGGTGTGTGAATATGTGCGAATGAGAGAACACAACGAGAACACATCCCTACAAGAACAGTGACGGGCATTTTACCGGTCATATGACTGTCATTGATGAAGAAATATCCGTCATCGCGTAGAACAAAGTTTCTATCAAGTTCTTAAAGCAAATATGAAAAAAGTGATGGAAAATTTTGTGTACGTGTGACTTTGCATCGCACTCAAACCTATGAAATTTGTCATTTGCAGAATGTATATCTGCACTGCTCACTCTAATGTTGTTTACTAGTCAGCGATGACGGATATTTCTTCATCAATGATAGTCATTTTACCGGTAAAATGACCGTCATTGATGACGGATATTTCTTCATCAATGACGGTAAAATGACCAATTTAAAAATTAAATTAAAAAATCCAAATTAAATTAAATTAAATTAAATTTATTAATATATAATATAATATTATTAGAATATATAATATAATATCATTATTATATTAATATAATATTATAATATTAATATAATATATTATGTTTGTGCCTTTATGTAGCGCTTTTGCTTTTCTGGCCCTCCAACAATTTTCCAACAAGCGCCAGAATGCCTGAAATGAAGAAAAATTGATAATTAAATATGATTTAAAAAATCTAAATCATTAACCTTGGTTTGATGGTGGAACTTCATTTTCGCCTAGCGAGTATGAAGTTCTTGGCAGTATTTGTGCCTCGTTTATTTCACCGCTGTATTCCTCGGCCTCGAAAATATTTCCTGAAATGTTCATGTACAATATTTATTAGTATGTACTATATTTAGTCTATTTATACTTATCTTTTATATTTTTATTTATCATATTATATTTGCCTCTTAAGTGTATGCACGCCACAAAAATTACTTTCCCGGAATCACTTAATTTTAACGTCAATAAATGTAAACAAATACAACAATGACGGAAATTTCTTCACGAATGACAATTATAAGGTTTGTCAAATATTTTATTATACAAATGTGTTAGTAAATAGTTTTTGTGTGTGTTAGTTTCGGTCATCCATTTCTTGTAGGGATGTTTACTAATTTCTCTTCGTCTCGCTCTCCTGGTCAACAGAATAAGTATAGATTTAACAAAAGTTGACAGTGGAACTTATAGTTATGCCGCAGTATATTTCAACTGTGTTTTTTGACATGCGAAGAATTTCGAATTGACAATACTGTCTCATCGGTTATCGTTAATTCATATATAACATGTATATATGTATGTATTATCTGGTGATAAAAACGTGTTAATGTTCATATATTGTCTGGTCACAATATTTTAAGCTTGTGCAACAAAAAAGAGAAGATTATACTGACATTTATGTCCCAAGAAAACACTGCCGCCTTCAATCCACACTTGGCAAATCAATGTGGGCTGGTATAAGAATTTGTTATTCGAGTATGTGTTTATATATACGAGTATCTCTACGAAAATGGTTGCTCGTTAAGTCAATAACTCTTCTTATCTAGTCATCACAGGTAATGGAACAATAACAAGATTTAATTTGACATTTTTACCTGCTGACTTTAAATTTCCGATTGTGGCATACTTCTTTGTTTGTCATATTTTTTTGTTGTTGCAGGAATTGGTTTTCGCATGCTTCATTGTCAGATGTGCTTAAGAAGCAATTCACAATGCCAAACCATTTTTTACTATTTTTATGAATTATAAAATTCCAAATAAGAGATTTTAGGTTATATGAAATGGCAAAGTTCACCAGTTGTTTAGGGAGCAAATTCGACAAGCTTATGGTCAATTATTGAACTTCCAGTTTATCTCCAAACACGCTATACTGAACATATTCAAAAGCTGTGTAAAATAAGTTGTCTTGTATTGATGTGCAGTTCACTGTGATCTTAAAGCGAATGCAAGTTTTCATTAACTATTGACTCCGCCAAATACAGACCGAGTAGTCACCGGTGGAATGTAGAATAAGAAGGTGAAAATGGCAACAGATCGCTTATACTTTGTGTAGACTACAATCCCACGTTACCAGAAATGCAATAGGGGAAGGACGGCCCAACTTTTACAGTCGTAATATATTTATTCAAACTTTTTGTTTTGTAGTGGGTGCCGACAGTTGTAAAAATATTAATGTTTCGCTTTCGAAATGTTTGTCTGTGTATTATTCTACGCCCCTTTCCATTACCTCCTCAACACTTGCTTTTATATCAAACCTTTGCCTCATCCCTTTGCAAAACTTTTGTTGACATATTGACAATTAAAATCATAAATTGATTGCCAAATAAACATTGTTTTGATGTCTCGCAAATAAATCTATCTGGCTTATTAGCATTTACAACAATAACAACAACCATATCTTTACAAACAGCAACAATTACATGTAGATACGAGTGTGTTGCATACATGGGCCTTCACCACCATCAGTGTACATACATATAAATATAAGGACGGTTATTGGCAACATTAATTCAAACAATCAACCAACCAACCCACCCACTTTGTACGTTTGAGGGTACTTTAGCTGAATGTGTTTCCATGTTGCATTTGCCTTCGAGTGTCTAAAATCAATTCAATATTGTTACTTAATTGTCAAACTTGAGGGCACTCGTAGAAACAATAACAAAATCCAATTTGCATAAGTTTATTGAAAACGTTATTATATTGTTGCAATATTTTGAAAATAATTTCAAGCTTAAACTATTTGTGGATTAAAATAAAAGTTTGGCTGTTTTGAAAAGGTTTGTCAAAACATCCTGCTATTTAATGGACAATAGTATTTGTGATTTACAAAGCAATTAATTTCAAATAAAAATTTTAAAAACATTCCTTGTTGTGTTAATCACAATATAGTTTTAATGTAAGTATTTTACATGAATGTTTTATTATAGACGGTTGCACAAAATGTACAATTTTTCCATTAACTTACCGCTGCAATAGTATTCTGGAGTATGTTTTTGCTGCAGCAAAAGCTTTTTTGGTCATCCAGTATATTTTGTGAGATCCGACAATTTTATTAGGATATAAAACATGTCATTAAGCATTTCCTTTCTTGAAATTTTAAGGAAACAAAGTGTGTGCGAAATACCATGAAATCGCTCGTGCAGAATGTCCAATGTGACATAAGCTGTGTGGCATGAAGCGCCGCCCTCTTAAAACTACATGTTACTAGTATCCATATCATTCAAATCAGGCCAACAGAAGTAGGTTATTATCGATCGTTGATGGTGGTGGACGCCGCCAGCTCAAAATCCACACCAAACAGTGACCTTTTCGGATTTTTATAGTATCAAATTCGACAGTTTTGTTTGTATCAAACACTCGTTTTGATAAAATAATTTTATCATCTGCACAAATTTGGAAAAACAGGGTAAATAAAGGACAGCCAATTCGACAGATGTTTTTGTTGTTTTTTTTTGACTACAAATTTTTCGATTTATAATGTGAATACCAATTGTTGATGTAATAAATTTATTTATAAGAGACGCCATTGCATTTAAAATTAGATTGCCTTTAAATAAAATGTTGTGTTCTTTCCTCTTAAAGGTAATTTATTAATTGTGAACTATCTTTTGACTAATTTCAGGACCGCAGTAATGCTCAGTCATCTTGCGCAGGTCTGTTTGTAGGCGCTCATCTTGGCTTTGATTATCCTGGAGTTTGGATGCATGTCGATATGGCGACACCAGTTCACTGCGTAAGTAAAAATGACATGTATTATGTTCATTAGAAGTCTATTTGTATATATTTAGAATTGATTAGATCTGAGACAGTTTTCGTAACGAAAATTGTTATAACATTGCTGCTGTTTATTTATGTTTTACAATGACTACCTGTACCCTTTCACTTTTTGCTCACGTTTAGTTTGATTTAAAGTCTTTGAACGTAATACTTGCAAACATTTTTTCCAATTCCATCTATTTTCTATTATTTATTTGTGTGTATTTTTCACATGCCTGAGTAATTCGTACGTCCTCAGCTTTCAAAATACTAAACCGATGTTAATGAAATAGGCATACTTTGTGTACATCTGCAAGGAATTAGCTTTATCCCAATCCTGTGAGAGTAAAATGGATTACAAAAAATCGTCTTGCCTATTAATTGTATAAGTATTTATAGATGACCGACCTGTTATTTGGAGAACAATGAAATCGAAAAATCTTACATACATGTACTCTTTACCAACGTATGATAACAATGTATGATAACAAACATTTGATTGCACTTAAATATTTTTTGTTTGTTGCAAAACTTGCATTTAAAAAAAACAGTTTTTTAAGATTTAGATTTTTCATTATTTCATTTCTCAACCCTCTTGGGTACATTATCTTCATTTTATTCAATTATTTACAGATCTGTTCCTTAAAAAAATGTGATATTTTCTGTATTTTCTGCCTTTTACGAAAACTGATATATACGAGAAAAATGTTAGTCCGGTGCCGAAATTCGGTTTCAATAAACCAAGTACAATTTTTTTTAGTTATACAGTGAGGCCTCGATTATCCGTGATTCGATTAACCGGCAACATCAATTATCAGAGGAAGAGAAAGAAAACTTATATGAAACTATTTTTTATTATGCTAATTGCTCCCGGTCCTTACCATTGCAAATAATCGAGATCTTGCTGTACATGCTATAATGCGTACCGTGAATATCATTCATGAAAGATAAATAAATAAACTTATATAATTTTTTTTATTTGTTATTAACTCAAAATGAATAGACAATCCTACTCAGTAATTTTTTTTTGTTTATTCGCGTGTTAAAAAATTCTCAAAAAGATTAAAATTTATATTTATTGTATGTGATTATCGAAAATATGTAATTTCTCGGGAAGAATACAACACGCTAAACAGATCGTGTTATGCAGTCTATTTATCTCGTATGAGGAATAACTTCAAAAATAATCCTAAATCCTTTTATAATTTTGTGAACTCCAAAAGAAGATCTACTGCTTTTCCTGCTGTTATGAAGTTCCAGAGTTCTGAGTCCGGAGAAGACATTAATATAAGTAATATGTTTGCTGAATTTTTTTCCACAACCTACTCTGATGCAATTTAAAATGAAAATACTTTCCCTATTTACACTGAATCCAGTCTAAATATTATTATTCCACTTTTCAATACATCTGAAATCTCAAAAAATTTTAAAAAATTAAAGTTCTCATATAGCAGTGGTCCTGACAATATTCCCAGCTGTATACTAATTAATTGTGCTGATGCTCTTGCTGAGCCATTGACTAGAATCTTTAATATGTCATTAATTAAGTGCGAGTTTCCCAGTTTTTGGAAAAAATCTTTCATAATACCTCTGTATAAAAGTGGTGCAAAAGCGGATGTTGTAAATTATAGAGGCATTGCTAAGCTGAGTGTTATTCCGAAGTTATTTGAAAAATTAGTGACGGAATATATTTCTCATCACGCATCATCTCTATTCAGTTCTGTTCAGCATGGGTTTCGTAAAGGATGCTCTACGACAATAAACTCACTACAACTAACAACTGTTGTTAATCAAGGCTTCGTTCAGCGCAAGCAAACAGACGTCGTGTACACTGATTTTAGTAAAGCTTTTGATAAAGACAACCACAAGTTGCTCTTAAGAAAACTTGACTTAATGGGATTTTCAAACAGATGTTTAAAATGGATTGAGTCTTATTTAACAAACAGGAAGCAGTGTGTTCGTTTCAAAAATGTTTTTTCAAAATTAATTGACGTAACTTCGGGAGTGCCTCAAGGTAGCCATCTTGGACCACTTCTTTTTACCTTATTTATAAATGATTTGCCAAAAGTAATTAAATTCTCGAATATCTTGATGTATGCTGACGACGTTAAAATTTTCCTAAGCTTTGATAAGTATTTAGATCACACTCTCCTACAAAAGGACTTGGATTGCTTTAATATATGGTGCAATAAAAATTTGATGCAGCTTAATTTTAGCAAGTGTAGATATAAAACTTTCTACAGAGGTTCCTACATTAACGCAAACTACAATTTGGGAAACCATCGTTTGGAGAGAGTAGTTTCAATCATGGACCTTGGTGTTCTGTTGGACTCTAAGCTTAACTTTATTAATCATATTTCTTTGACTGTGAATAAAGCCCGTGGAATTCTGGGTTTTATAAAACGATGGGCTAAGGAGTTTAAGGACCCATACGTTACGAAACAGTTGTATATTTCCTTAGTGAGGCCTGTCCTTGAATATGAATCCGTTGTATGGGACCCAGTGTATACGTCACATATTAACTCAATCGAGTCTGTGCAAAAACAATTTTTGTTATTCTGTCTACGTAGTCTTCACTGGAATCCACTAGACCTTCCACCATATACCAGTCGTCTTGCACTCATTAAACTGCCAACCCTTAAAAGCCGGAGGACTATGTTAAATGTATCTTTTATTTTAAAACTGATTAATGGTGATATTTCTTCATTTTTCCTACTAAACAATATTGCATTGAATGTACCTTACCGACCTTCAAGACACTATGAGTTGCTTTCTATCAAATACTTTAGGACTAACTATGCAAATGCTGATCCATTTCGGAGAAGGTGCAGCCAATTTAATAAATGCTACAGAATTATTGATTTTTCTTTAAATCTAAATTCAATTAAATTTCAAATTATTACATTTTTTAATGCTTTGTAATGTCTACGTTTTTAATGTTTTTAATTTTGTATATATGTTTGTATGTCAAATTGCATAATTGTAAATTTAAAACTTCTGTCTGTAAGGATGATTTATCCATAGACATGAATAAATAAATAAATAAATATGCCGTTCAACACAATAGTGGTTGGGCTTGTAATGGTTGGAATCCATGGTTCAATCCCAGTTTTGTTCAAAAGTGTGCAATATTTTTTATAGAGGTATAATTTCCTATATCTCAGTCTATTGTAATCCAATTTTGTAAAATTTTGAAAGCAATGGGACTGACGAAAATAGTGAGATTCTGTTCAATATTTAGGCCTGTAAGTTGTATGGCCTCCCTGGAATATACTAAACGTGTACAGACACATTCTGCTTGCGCAAACGTGCAGTCTTACTGGCGAAATTCGGACAGACTGAAAGCTTTGTCTGGATTTTCTTATTTATAAGGAATCATAATACATATACCTAATGGGTTGGGAAATGAATAGAATGGAAATTACAGACGGAATGACAAACCTGTATAGGGGTTGGTCCAAGTTCAAGTATTTTTTTAAAAATGAAACCAGCTGTGTTGAGACATGGTGATGACCTGTCTTGACATGATGAAACCAAAGTCAATATTTTAAACTCCAGGCCATAAGAAGTAAATAATCAAGACTCTCTAGTGTGCGCCGCGGCGCGCCGTTGACTGAAATGGCATTTCTAACATTTTGTAGGAAAAAAAATAATCGACCAATAAAGCCGTCACTCTATACTCCACAACAAACTGTCATTCTCTGTGGATGTATTGTCTTCTCTATAATGACATGCGTCGATTCCCAGATGCGTTAATTTTGTTTGTTAACATGGCCGCAAAATGAAAATACGACTCGTCAGAAAAAATGTTATTTCTTTCAAATTTGGTGTCAGATTGTTGTTTGTAATATTTTCCGACTTCGTTCAAGTGTAAAGCGACTCATTTTGGTTCACGACGGCGCCTGAAGATAAAAAATTTCGTCGGCGGTGGCTGAACTGTTTCACGCCTTTTCTTTATTATTTATGTTTGCTATTGTTAAACCTAAGCCAAGCTTAATAACAGCAACTATATCGGTAGTAAATCCAATGTATAAAGATACATGTATGTATATATACATATATTATATATTTTTATTACGTTTTAAGTTGTTTGTATTTACATGCATAAGTTTACGAATTAATTGAAAAAAGGAACGAGATATTTATTTTTTCTAATTTTTTTTAGACTACTTTGTTAGAAATAAGTAGTTGGGGAAATCATTTTGATTTTTTTTCTCTAAATGTTTTGCACTACCATTGACTAAGTACCGCAAATGATGATTCGTTTTAAATGATTATTAAAAATTAACTGCAGCTTTTAAAATAAATTAGTTTATTTAATACACCTTGTGAAGCAGTTGCGGCTTATGCATGTATGCATGTAGTTTATCATTTGGTTTCTCCTTAAGTTGGGCTTGCATTCATCTTATCGATGTATGTACGTTCCAATAAAAAATGCATCCTTGTCAAAATAACGTGATTCAAAAGGATGCTTGTATTTAGACCACCCTAATGTATATCATATCCTTCTGTGGTGAAATTTATAATAAATTTATAAAAAATTTATATATAAATAAAAAAATATAAATGTAATTATCTCGTTAATCGATGGAAATCATTAAAAAAATAAAAATGCATAAATAAAAATTTTAATTGGGAAAATTTTTTTCCTGGCGACATTGTAAGGAATATGTAGTGCGACTCTAGCCACTTGATTTGAAGACTTTTGAGTGTGTAACGTATTCCAAAAAAGAGAAGAACTGTAGATGTGAAACAAAAACTTATTCCATGCAGATCTCTAATTTGGAACACCTACAAAAATTATGTTTAGGTGAAAAAAGTGATCTTCCTCTAGCAAGATAGTGTTTGGTTGCAGTTTTGAGAGCAAAAACTATTAGTGTACTCGTCGTTCCGGATTGTTGGCACGTTCGCGTTATTTGGCATCCAATGAGTTTTTTTTGCTTTCTAGTTTAAAGAAATCTTTCGGCGGAAAGTGATGCGTTTATGCAACAGGAGCTTGCAAGTTCTTTCGTAAATTTTGCTGAAAAATGTTATTGATCCGCTAGATGAAGTTCTTTGGAAAAAATAGTTTTATCAAGACTTGTTGTCATCTTCGCTACACAGTTTTCGTTTTCTTTTTAACCATTTAAAGTTGCTGCTTCGACAACCAGCAACCTGCTACTCTTACAAGCTCATGGTGGGTTGAATATAACAAGTGTTTTGATATGCGCTGAAATTTGATATTCCACAATGTTTCCTTATGTTGAAATCCTTGCTTATATAAGTGTATCTAATGTTCACGAGATTTTATCGACCACATTTCGTAAATATGAGCCATATGAAGAAAAAAAAAGTAATAAACTTTTTATCTTGTAATCGAAGCAACGTAATTGTTTTGCTTACTTAATCAACTCATATCTAATTTTATATAAGACCACACTTTTGTATTATCCACATTTCTGTCCTTTTCCTTTTCCTCATCCTATTCTAATTTATTGTGCTCAATCTTGTAATTTTCATATTTTCTATTTTCATTTCAGGGAGAACGTGCCACTGGTTATGGAGTAGCTCTATTGCTTGCCTTGTTTGGTAACCATACCAACTGTAGCATGTTGCAATCAATGGCCAGTAATGATGCAGAACCACCAACAAAGCGTATTTGTCGTGATTAGGTTGAATGCTAAAGCGAATCCTTAGCATCCGTACTACCATCATCATAAATAGCAGCAGAATTCTTGTAAAGAAGGTGGAACAGCTTTAACAATAAATAAATAATAAAATGAGAAATTATTACAACAACATGAAATATACCGTAATGTCTTCTTCTTCTTCTTTTTCTTCATATTAAACATGAATTGTATTTTTTGTTGTCTTTTACTTTTTCAATTAGTTGATACAAACTTTTTTGTTGTTGTATTTAATCCAGGAATATACTCATTTTTTTTATTAAAGTCCTTATGATTGTGAACAACAGTATTGGTTTTTCTCCATTTATTTAATATCAAGTTTTTCATTTATTGTCTGTAATATTTTCTCCTTTTTGCTCTTGATTAAGTTTTTGTTCGATCTCCAATAGTTTTTTCCTTGTTTTGAATTATTTGAGGTTTTTGTTCTTGATAAAAATTGATATTTCATATTTTTAGTGTGGGAAATGTACACGGATTTAAATATAAAATAAAATATAAAAAGGAAGCAAGTTTTTCGTTGCATATTCTTATTTATCTATGGTTGAGTAACTGGTGGGTTTTGTGCGAAGGCAATTATACTTTTTTCCCCAAATTATATTTTAATTCATCGCTGGGTAAAGATTTCTATTGTTTTTGCCATCTCTCTGTGATTTTCTTGTGTTTATAATATATTTTTTGTTTGTTTTTGTTGTTTCGAGTTTTAATTATACCACTGTTTTTAGTTTGTCTATTGTTTAACTTTTTGTTGAGATTTACAAATCATTGTGGTTTTTCATATTTTTCATATTTCTTTCTATTATGAACCGCCTGGCATTAGATTCATTTGAAATGAGCAGAATTTGTTTTAAAGAAAAGTTCCATTTCAACAGCGCAATTACTTTATTATTTGTTAATAGGAAAATAAAAGAATTTTACCATATATTTCATAAAAAGTCTTGCAGTTGTTTTTCCTTGTCATTCTTTGAAGCGAATGCTTTTCATTAAAATTAGCTAGAGCCAAATTAGAATAGAATTGATTTGTGGTATTGTGAAATGAAGAACATACGAATTCAAACGATTCGTAGTGCCTTGAACGATTTTCGTAATGTTTTTTTGTACTATGTCGAAAAATAAAATCCCTTTCGAAAGTCTAACTCTGTATTATGAAAATGATTGTCAGTTGCATATATAAAAAGCGATAGGAAAAGTGAAAAATTTTCACGTTAAAAAACAGAAAATAAAAAAATAACGATTTTCTTTCAATGTCTTGGCATAAAGAGGCAAATAAATCGATTTCTTATATGTACATTCTGCTCTTCAGATGAAATGAATGTCAAAACAAAACAACAAAAAATCCATGTCGCAAAAAAAAGAATTGCGTTAAAAAATATAGAATCTGGTGTGTAAGAAAAGGAAACACAGCAGGATAAATAAAAGTGTGTAATAAATAAACTAATCTCATTGATTTGTGATTTGGACCGATTTCCCGTCATCCCACGCCAAATTTGGTTTGTAAACAGACCTATTTAGACTTTGGAAAGCTTGCTCTGTTTGAGAATTAACTACTAAAGGAAAGCACATAAAGACATAAAATACAATATGAAGAAATGGTTCAATTCATATCGAAGCGTCCAGTCCTAGCAAAGAGGCATCTTTATGGACCACATAAAATTGAAATTAAATGCTGGGAGAAAGTAATCAGGAAGGTGAATTGTTAATATAATAGCTGACGAAGGCAACAGTCCAGAAAAATTAAAAAAAAAACTCCGCCAACTGAGTTTGACAATTGCATTCTCGTCTTTGTTATTGTCAATTCGATTTCCAAAGTCCTAAATGGGGCTTGCAGCTGACTATGTTTATTTTTTGGGGGCTATATTCAAGGTCTATTTATATAGGTCGTCGCAGTTCTAGAACAAACCTAGTATTGCAAAATTTTTTTTGTGTAATAAATTTTTCTACTGTGAAAATCAGCTGTGCTAAAGAAACACAATGGTGCTTACAAATTAAAAAAAAAAAAAATAAAATAAAAGAAAATTGATATAGTGGCCTAAAATGCAAACATATTATATGGAATGCTTTCAAGCTGACGATTTTATTTTCCGACCACTAAAATGTCGCGACAAATTTTTTTACCTGGTTCATACACACGGCAAATTTTCTTGCTCAAGTTTCACACCAGCTGGGCTAAAGATGTGATTAATGTGTATCCTTTTACCTATCTTTCTCCTAGCTGAAAATTTGTACGTGTGTGAACCGGTTAATGCTAAGAATTGCTGCAAAAATGTATTTTACGGCAAACAAATCTTTTGAATGTTGGCAGGCACATTTGTTTATCACAAAATGATTAGAACACAATATGATTATAACTACACATTTCATACTAATGTTTTTCATACGAGTTGTGGCAACATCTTATGTGAAATGTCAAAAGTAATTTGAGATTAAAAAACTAACAAAAGAAAAAAAATTGTAATAAATCGCCGAATGGATATTAAATGTTTCATATCAAATTTTTTTTTTTCAACAAGGGAAAAGTGCTTAAGTCTAATTTTGTTTTGATGCTGATTTTAAAAACGAATTCGCTCTTTAATGCAGGGTATTCATTATTTATGTACATTCGGTAGCTTCTTATACAAGGAAAAAAGAGTTCTGTTTTCATAAAAAGTTGATTTTAAAGTGTGAAATTAATGACATTAATTGGAAAAAATCATATCTATAAAATTTCGCTCATTTTACGCCATTTTGATTTGTTGCTCGCAAAACATCTGGCAGCCAATCCAATCTTGTTCATAAAAAACAAATTTTTCGCGCTATAACTTCCTGAAAAGTTGGGCAAAACCAGTGAAAGTGGCAAGTCACAATGGTAATATTTACTTGTTTCGAGTTTAATTCAATTAAATCACTTTATTTTTTATGACCACAGTACAGCTGATTCACATTTCTAAACAGGGAAATAAAAAATAAAAGCAAAAAGGCAAAGATTTTATTTCTATAATATTTAATTCAGGAACATCCATTATTAATTCTTTTACATGGATATTGAGACGTTTGTGGGGCCATCGGCTGATGGACAGATGGCTGATGTAATGAGTTAACCTGAATATATCTTCCTTGTTTACGTCTTTACATGTTCCAGCTGGCGATATATTTCGTGTCATTACAATTATTTGAATATAGTATCATTTGCATAAAGAGGTGAAGAATAATAAATGAATTAATTTGAATGCAAAACACATATAACGCCAACAATGCCACAATATGCAAATAATCCACAGACCCATATTAAGAGAAAAAAGGTGAACGTGTTTACAAATTGAAGTATGAATTTTCACAAACAAACGTTTGTGAAAGTTCAAACAGACAACTAAACATACATTCATTCATGTTAAGTGTATGTCGTTACACTTGCATTTAATAACAAAACAAATGCACTTACACATCATTAATAATCGAATTAAGTACCTCATGCTACCAAAGAAAATAATTAAGTATCCTTAATACATGAATACAGATGTATGTGCATATACAGGGTGGAGCAAGAGTAATGTTATAATTTGAATTAGCAGCCATTTTGGCAATTGGCGTCAAATGTCACATTTATGATATACATAAGAGTGTATAGAGAAGCAGTTGTCAACTAGCCATAGAGCGATACACACCTCAAGAACTTGAAATTACTATTACCACTTATTTCAATTACTTGCGCCACCCTGTATATTAAAATTGTCCTTATATATGTATATGAAGAAAATTATTTTTTCGAATTAATATCACGAAGGCCCTAAAAATACTAAATTTGTTGTAAAAAAAATAATAAATTTTTTTATGGTTAATTTTTATTTAGGCTCTAGGTCATATATTAAATAAAACTCCTTTGTTTTATTAAATTTTATTTTTTATTCGATATTTCGATCACCATCGGTTCTCTTCTTCAGGAATTTGAGTAAAGCAATCTTTATCTTTTAAAATCAAAAAGCTTACTGATATAAAAGCTTACAAATATATATTTACTTACAAAAATAATAAAATAATAATGAAAAAGTACTATCCCAATTCCCTTGGTGGCCAGCACTGGTATAGAATGATTTTGTTGCTACCGTATGATTAATAAAAATTTCTGTTCGTTTTAGCAAGTATACGCTCGTTATTCCATATGAGCCCAATATTCTTGGAATTGTTACAAATTACAATTTTATGCCAATTTAGAGTGAATTGATTTCAAGTACAATACAGTAAAGTCTCCTATTAAAATGCATTTTCATTATTTGAAAATGTTAAATTATCCAAATAAAATTAAGTTTAAATAGTTTAAGCCAAGAAATATATACACAAAGCCATCGCAGCTCTACAATAAATATAATAATAAAAAAATAACAAAAAAAAAATTAGAGGCATTTTGTTTCTGTTAAAATTTGCTCGATTTTCGAAATCAGCTTATTACAAAATGGTACATCAGGGGTGGAAATAGGTAAACATTTTATTTTTAGCTGCTGTTCGAAATATGATCAAAATGAGTTAAGTTGTAATTTTAATCCAATTATTTTCTTTTATTGATGCTTGGCTGTGGAACTGATGTAAAACTGTATATTGTAATAAGTGAGACAAAATTTGTTTTAATATTTGATTTTAAAACGATTGCAAAAAATTAATTCTAAGAGCAAAATTCGATTTTCAAATGAAAACTCTGAAATAAGTAAGCAAATTTAGATGTAGAAGCGTGATAATTGAAAAAAACCAACCAATAGTTAGTTCAATAACCCAAATTCTGAGTTCAGGGCTTTTAACAATGCTGAAAAGGAAAAAATCTTACAAAAATTCTGTCATTACTGACCTTCAGATAAAAGTTGTTACGAAAATAATGATTTCAAGAATTTATATACTTATGTATGTTGTCCGAACTTTTGAACATTATAAGAAGAAGCAAGTTGGCATACAGTTCCATCTCTGAAGTGTATTTTTCTTTGTTTATAAATCACATTGTACAGTACTTCAAAACTATAATAAAAAAAGGCTTAGGCTAAACAAAAACTCGTATGGTACTTTGCGTTATTAAGTCATGAACAAGTTTGAGCTTTAGACAAAATTCAAACAAGAATTTAGAAGGGGGAACCCCTTTTTACTCCTTTTGGAAAAATAATGCTTTAAACTAAGGCCACAAAAAAACTAAATTTTACTAAAATTCGCAAAATAATATTTTTAAATCACTACAAATAAGTATATGGTTACCCCTATTATTCTTTTTTGTAGAGTAGGCAAAAATTGAAAGTGAACACCGGTTTTAAATAATTTTGCATGACGGTTTTCATGTGTCGATTAATCCCTTTTTTGCGGAAAATAATTTTTAAGCTTTTAATGAAAAAGAAAAATATTTTTTTCTATGTTGAAACAGATTTAATCCAAATACTTAATTTTTTATGTTTTTACTTTACCATGATTTTGCTTACATGCAAAATTAATTTATGTAAGTACGAGTAGAAAACATTAATAACATTATATATATATATATATATATATATATATATATATATATATATATATATATATATATATATATATATATATATATATATATATATATATATATATATATATATATATATATATATATATATATATATATATATATATATATATATATATATATATATATATATATATGTGAAATTTTTTTTGTTGTAGAAAAAATTCTCGTACATACATATAACTGCTTTACATGATTGTTTTGATTTCCCCTTTGTTTATTTCCATATGAGCGTGTGAAGAGAAATCATAAAATGAAATGTTCTTTCCGCTGATTTTCATTTAATTCTATTTGAAACAAGTAACACATTTATGTTTACTTGCATAATTATATAAAGTTTATTTAAAAAATCACTTGTTTTTCATGTTAATTTGTTGTTTAAATAAAACAGTTAAAAACAAAACCTAAACGCATATATTTTGTAAAAGACGATTAATGGAGTTATTTGCCCAAAACAGTACATAAAAGACTTCATTATTATCAATTCCGGCTCATATACATCTTTTACAAGGTGGCGCAATAATAATGCCATAATTGGAACTGGCTGCCACTCTGTTATAAATGAAAAAAAGAGCTCTGTTTTTATAAAAATTTATTTGAAAGTGTATAATCGCTCAAATGGCCATCATCCCGCGTTTATGCATAATTGCGCTCGTTTTACAGTAAAATATAAAATATGGCCCCAAATTGACAATATCTTCTTCAATGTTAGTTTTCAAAGCTTTCAAGGCTCGTGGTTTGTTGCTGCAAATGCGAGATTTTAGAAAGTCTCAAATGTATCCTTTTTAATCGACTTCCCAATGGAGAAGCTCGTCAATATTTTCGTGAATATGTTTTTTTGTGTGTGCACAGCAATTTATTTTATTTTATTTTTTAATTTATGTTTATTTTTCTTCAGGCTCTAGGTCATATTGCTAAATTCACAGGTATACTGGGGAACAGGGATATCACATCAAAGGAAATTAAAACTTCATCATCAGAATGATGCGCATGTGTCAATTTACTTTTAAATGCTATTGCACTTCTAACATATTTTAAATGCTTGGTTACAATTTTGAAGATATTAACTATGAATCTGCATAGTCTATATAATGGCGATTTAATCGATGAGTAAGTGGGTCTTAGCGGCGTGTCCTTAGTATTAACTTTAGGATGTCCATGGAGCCTTGGTGCTATGGCTACATTGTTCAGCAATTTCTATTTGTCTATTGTCTTTATTATATTTACTTTTAGTAATTTTTCTACAAAAACGCTGTTACGTGTTTGTAGTTTTATCGTTGGATCAACTTTCATTTTCCATTTTCGTTTCATACTAAATTTTGTCTATTGCTTCTGTAGTACAGGGTGTTTTTTTAGAGGTATAGAACTTCGAATTGGAATAAAACACAAGAAAATCTTTTTAATGTCCATCAATTTGGCTTTATTGGAAGGATAATTTTATGCCATTAATGTTTAAATATGATTTCGGGCATGTGGCCGCCGCGGCTGGCTCGAATAAAGCCAATTCTACAGGTCCAATTTTCAACCACTTTTTCGAGCATATGGGGCCGTATGTTGGCAATAACGCCACGAATGTTGGCTTCCAAGTCCCCTAACGTTTCTGGTTTGTTGGCGTAGACGAGCGACTTCACATATCCCCAAAGAAAATAATCCAATGGTGTCAAATCACACGATCTTGGTGGCCAATTGACAGGTCCATTCCGCGAAATTATGCGCTCATCGAATGTTTCCTTCAATAAATCGATTGTGACGTGCGCTGTGTGGCATGTAGCGTCGTCTTGTTGGAACCACAACTCATCCACATTCATGCCATGCAAAATCTTCCATAAAGTTGATGGACAAAGCTCCAATTGCTGTGCACGGTGGCAAATCGATTCATTCGGGTCCTCTTCAACACTTTGCTCTACAGCGGCAATTGTTTCTTCGGTGCGCACTGTTCGACGTCTCTGCGGATGCGTATTATCACATAGAGTAAACGTAGTGCGAAAACGATCCATGGTTAACCGAATTAATTGCTCTGATGGACGATTATGTCGACCATATCCCTTATCGGCTTTCAAAATTAAAATATTCTTATTTTTATTTTTAAATTTCTTAGTTTTAGCCACTGTCTTAATTATTTCCCTCTCTGCTATTGTTAATGACCGTTTATTAAGGTAATTGTCCATAGTCATTACAAGCTTAGCTCTGGCTTTTTCTTGTGTTTCTTTCTCTTTATTAGTTTGGATGATGTCCTCTCCATCAGCAATACATTTGAAAATAGGAAACTGTTGTTTTTCTATTGGTAGAGTAAATTTTTGGCCTAATCATAATTTGTTATTTGTTGGAATTTCCGTGCTAGTTTTATTTATAAATCAATATTCGTTGTATTTAATTTGTGGTTTTTTAACCTGTTTGGTTTTCAATTCGAGAAATTTTTTGATTTGTGTTTATGTTGTTTTCGTCTTTATACTTTCAAAGGGTATGCATTCAGTCCTAAGAAATATTAAGTAGTCTTTTTCAGGAATGTTCCCTTGTAAATATGTTTTGTTTTACTAACACTTTCCGATTAGTTTTTTCTTCTTCGTGCTTTTGTTTTATTATTAAATTAAGAATTCTTATATTAAAATCTTCCACGCATTTTTTGCAAGTCTTTTGAATTTTAATCTTGTTTCCGGTTCTGAGTTATTACTAAAACTAAATACATATATGTTTCTCAATGTTTTTAGTTTTTTAATTTTCAATTTATAGTTCCTGATGAAGAGAACTGATGGTGATCGAAATATTAAACAAAAAAATTAAGAATAAAATTTAATAAAACACAGGAGTTTTACTTAAATTAATGTATTACCTAGAGCCTGAATAGAAATAAACATAAATTTTCAATAATTATTTTATGAAAATTATAAAAATCAAAATTTCGATTTTAGCGACATCTTGTGACGGTAAAATGAATTTACTATAATAACGATTTACGATTTTATTTTGTATATTTAGGTACAAGACCTATATATATGTATTTTTTAATCTGATGAAATATTTTTTATTTATTCTTATTATTATTATTTTGACATACTAAAATATAAACATAAGTTATAACTTGAGCCCTTGCGATGTTATCATATGAATAGACTTCAGTATAAACTATATAGTTTCAATGGTTGCTCTATTGTTTAACTAAAAATCATTATTTGATGCAGTAAAATTGATCAATTTTCTATTCATCTAACTATATTTAAGTAAAAAGAATGCGATTTTTTTGCTTTTGCCACAAAGTAATAACGAGAAATATCCTCATAGTCTCGCTTTCAGATTTTTGATTATGGATTCGGAATCCAGAATATACACCGAAATCTCTGGTATTATCCTGTAAAACTGGACTATACATGTATATAAGAGTCCTTCATTTTAATTTTAAAGAGAACATAGTGTATGAGAAGGTATCAAAATTTCTCTTTCATTTAAAAGGGATATTAATGTCATTATATATAAAATCCAATATTGTGCAAATGTATGTCTGCCTTGACTCAGCTGGGTGGCAATCATCAGAAATATAAAATTTTTCATGACCTTGGCGCATACAGTAGACTGAATTTTACCGATGTGTTATGGTGGCTTTGAGGCAGGGCCCAAAAGGCTTATGTGCCTTACCCATATAAGCTTTTGATTTAGGTTAGGTTAGGTTGATTGGAAGGGTATGATAGCCCATGTCATACGACATACACATAAGCCAGTGAAGGCTTGTTGTGCGCTCCCTTAGGTTTAACCATAACATATTGACCCAAAGGTCTAGAGAAACTCCGTGTCACTCACAAAGTTCCTTAATTTCCTCCAGCATATTCCCCGTAATCGGCTTATGTCCGGTAAGATGTCACACCCAAGATATCGGAACCTTATTTGTGAGAAGGCGGGGCATTGGCACAAATAGTAGTTTTTGATTTAAGAAATCCTGACAAGAAAAAGTCAAACGCTCGTGCAGAATGTCCAATGTGGCATGTCGTTGGTATCTGTAGCAATCAATTCAGGGTAAACGAAGTTGCTAATCATCGTCCTATAGCACTCCCCATTGCCGGTAATAGCCTGGCCAATGTTGCACTCAAAGAAACATGTATCAATGACGCCGCTAGCCCAAAATCCACAAAAAACAGAAACTTTTTCCGGAAACTTTGACTGCTTTCGGATCTCATGTGGATTGGTTTCGTCTAAAGTTCGACAATTGTGTTTGTTGACGTACGTATTCATCCAGAAATGTACCTCATCGCTGAGGATGATGTTTTGATGAAAATAAGGCCCTGTTTCCAAATGCTTCAGATAAAATTCGTTGTCTATTTTCTTTTACCTTATACTCTTAGATTAGTAGATTAGTTGGGGAGCAGGCCCAAGTAACGACTCGAAATTCGCCAAGTTGATTCTGCGAAAAGCCGAGTCTTTGTGAGCGATGCGAAATCGCTTGTTTATAATCTTTTGCACACTTTTACGGAAAGCGCCAATGTTTTCGATTGATATTGCGTTTCGTCATCGTACGAGTGTCGGTTAGTTTTTTACTGGCCCATAGGAGTCAAATTTATCCACCAGACTGCGAAAGTAAGACGATTATGGTGACGATAAAATGGGCGAAGTGCGTAGAACCTTGCCGAAGACAGCACTAATTTTAATAAAACAATTTTATAATTTTCACGTCTTGTTGAACGTTATGTCCATTCATGGTGAGTTGACAGAATAGGCTGAATAAATGACAGCCAACTTGATAGATGCAGCTTCAACAATACGGCCGCTATCAACTGTCAAAGTTTAAAAGTCGCTAATTGAAGACCCATTACATACATTAAAATTGTGTTGAACCATCCACGGCCATGGAACTTGAATTTAACTTAAAGACTCTGCATTTGTCATCTTTGTAATTGAAAACTTTTAAAGTTATTCGATATTAAATATTAATACGTTAAATTTAGTTTTTTCTGCAAAACATTTTTTCATCGTTTTAGCATGAATGAGATTTGCATAAAAAATTCATGAATTACATGCTTTTAAATTGAAATACGTCTTCAAAATATCGAAGAACATGCATGTTGATATTGAAAAGTTATTTTGCTATGAAAAATTAAAAAGATAAATAACAGCAGCAGAGGCAGCCAAGGCAGGACTTAGACGAATTACATAAATCACTTTTTTAAAACAGATTTTACTTTTACCAAAGAATATACATACACCATATGATGTCTGTCTATTCTTTTGAAAAATCTATTTAGATAAAAACTACTTTTACTCTAAATGAAAACATAGTACACCTGCATTAATTATCTTTATAACCAGCTCAGGTCATCTAATTATTGTAATCTATATTAGAATTTTGTGTCTGCTCTATTTCATGGCATGAAAATCTATTTATTTTAATTATATTTTACTATGCAGTCACTTGACTTTAACAAACGAAATGATAAGCCAATTATATTTCTAAAATATTTAAAATGTACCCAAAAAACAAACACAGAAAAGGAATTGCTTAATGCAAATGCAGAGAATAGTTTCAGCATGTTACGACTAATGTAAAATATGTATATATTTTTTTATTCTGTACAACCACACGTAAATTTAATAAAGTACAGCAAACTTGAACAATATATTCATCCTCGTAGAGGTGAAAACATGTAGTACATACATATACTTGCCCCAACATGAGGTTACAGATAAATAAGAAATTGAGAAATGAACCAGAAACATCGGGCAAAGAGCGGCAACGCTACGTTTGTATGTATGTGTGCATGTAATGGCAGAAATGTGTAGTTGTTGTAATAGAAAAAGGATAATATGATAGAGAACAAAATTCAATTTATATCCTTCTTTTTGCAGATCAGGAGTAATAACAATCTTATATGGTACCTGTTGGAAAACCTTAAAGCGAGATTTATATGGGCTTTTGAAAAGCTTAAGGTTTTTCCCATCGCGGCCACTAATCCAAGCAGTGTAACTATTTCAGCTTGTTTTGGGAAGAGATTAGCAGGAATACCAATGCTATGGCTTAATCTCAGGGAGGTCTTAATGAAAGCATCGGTTACTTAGAAAAAAAGCCAATATTAAATTTGCGGCGTTTTCCTTTCGGAAAAAAAATAATAATCCTAGTAAAGAGAAAAAATGGTGCCTACTGTCTCTTTATAAGTGTAAATTATTAGGATAAAGCGCGCAATCCTGCAAGGGAGTTACATTCTTTAAATCAAATCTTTGAATAATTTTTCTTTATAAATCTTGTTAAATTCTTTCACAATAAAAAAATCTACTAGTGCTGTGATTCCGGCTTCCATTCAGCACCCTTTCTCTTTTTATGGTATAGAAATGTTAACTTATTGCAACGTTATTAGGCAAAGAATCATTCCAATTTTCAAAATTGCATTTATGGCTTTTGTTGACAACCAAATCCATATAAAAATTTGTGTTTGTGATTTTTATATGGAGTTTGACAAGAAGCAAAATCATAACAAAATAAAAATATAAAAAAAGGAAGAAATTTTGAAAAAATAATTTGTGGCAAAAATTATGTTTGTTTTTCTTCAAGAACTTAAAAATTATTTTCCGATAAAAATCGAATTATTCGAAAATATAAATTGTTCGAAACCGGTTTATTTTCAGAAATGCAAAAAGCCGATTTGCCGTTTTCAGTTCCGGTTGAAACTGAATTTGTAAGAAAATCTTAATTTTAATTAGCGGTTTTTTTTTCTCGATAACAAAGTAAAGTCTCATACCGACAAGCTTTAGACAGACAAGTATGCAAGTAAATCAGTTTTTATAATACACTTGTCCATCTAAAGTTTTGTTACGTTGTCCTCTTTGTGTTGCCAAATTTAATTGAGGTCAAGGTATTTTAATTTGGTATTATTTTTGTTAATTTTTCAGGTTGAAATAAAGAGTCTGCTTTGGTAAATGGCAGGTCTAGTGCAAATTTAAACGAATACAAAAACAGCTGTGTTGACATATAAAATAAGGCCAATTTGTAAGGTCTGTGTAAAGCGAATTGATAACAACAAAGTCGAGAATGCAATTGTCAGGCTATTTATAAAAAAGTTGTATGTAAATTTTTATATAGACCTTTATTCATGGGCCTTGATATAGAGCACAAATGAATTGTGGGAACAAACATTAGTAACTTGTATCAGGTCTGTTCACTAGTTAAAAGTTTTTATTGATTTATCAAATTTGTTTTTGTTGATTACAAATAGAAAAATATGATTTGAGTTGTGTTTGAATTTTCAAATAGTATTTGTAGTCTGTGGCATAAGTATACGAGCTTGAATGCTTTTCAATCATGATTTGGCTAAAATGGTGATTTAGTTAGCGCCAATGAAATGCAGGCATATACCTAGCAAAGCCAACAACAAACAATAAAATATTAAATAGTTTTTATTGATTGTTAGCAGTTGTTACTGGAAAGTGTTCATGTATTTGGAAATGCTTTACTATTAATGAAAAAATGAAAAAAGACTATACGAAATTGAGAGACTAAACGTCTTGTAAAATTGTAGCTAAGAAAATTGTTACTTTGAAGAATTACTTGAACAGCTGTTTTAAGTTTGTAAGAAACTTCATAATTTGAAAGGAAACGTCAGAGTTTGTAAAATTCTAAAAACAATAGCGAATATATATTTAACGAGTTTATAATTTTTTACTAAGCATAGGGGGAGCATTATCACGGGCAGTTTTTAGCTTGTGCCAATGCATTCGGATCAAACTGTGCCAAGTGTTGTGCTAAGACGACAATGAAAATTAATTAAGGAAAGGATTTGTAAATGGCATTTGAATTTGTGAATTTTTAGAAACAGTAGTAGCAGTAAAAATAATATTTGCCTTAAATTTAGAAGCAACAATATACAAAAGAGATCTTCAAAACACAACCGCCTGCTTCAGGGCGGTGCGAATTTAGGAGATTAGTTTCCAACAGTTTTGCATTATTTTCTTGTTAGAAGCTTTTAGTGTTGAAGTAAATGAGTAAATGTTTTGATTTTTAATTCAATAAATTATAATATGGCCCACATGTACTTTTAGCTGATTGTCTATTTCTGATATTAGCAAAAAATGGAGCTTTTACTTTTTTACTCAATAAGACTTGACACTTCTATAAGCAGAGCAAAGCAAAGCAAATGTTTTACTCAACTGAATACAATTTTTGAGTTACTTACAACATGGAAACAATTCACAAGTAGTCAATGTCAAAATCAGCAGATTGAAATAAGAAAGCAAAGAGAAATTATGCAAAAATAATCAAAGGAAATAAAAAAATTTCAACATTGATCAACGAAAAAATTAAAAAAAAAGTTATCAGCTGAACTGTCCATTCCACCTGTATTGAATTCGCCTTTTCAGTATTTTTTACGATTAAATAGATTGAGGTAAATATAAAAAAAAATACTGTGAATATTTACAAATAATAATAAAACAATTTATTTAAAAAAATTATAATAATAATAAAATTATAATTATATAAACAAAATTTTACGCAATTACTGTGGAAAATCTTTGCGAAATGTGAAATAAAATCAGGGACCAAAACTGATACATATTTCAAAATTTAAGGCCAAAAATCATTAAAATTATAAGAAAACTAAGATATTTAAAATCGGCCTCAAAAGTTGTTATATCGTTTTGTAATCCAATATGTTGGTCAATAATTTGTTCCATGTGCAAGACCTTTTTATATATTTTCATCTTCTAATCAGGTCAATAACTTAGAAAATATGTACATGTATATGTATGTATTAAGCAATGCATTACAGTTACAGATATTAAAAAATCCGGATTATTTCATTATATTTTTGTGAGTCTCGAAAACATTCCAACAGGCCTTCACTTTTGTATACAAAAGTAACTATTTTACAACATATTTGCTAACTTACAGTGAATACCCGAAAACGCAGACATAAGAGTGGATAATTCTTAAAAGAAGGAAATTCCGATATTTCAATGTGAATTTTAAAATTACCGTAAAAACTTACCACTGTGTAAGTAGAGCTCATCTTATTTTTTTACGTTTCTCCATTTTAGAACTAATGCGAACATAAATATAACATTTTTAAAAAACTTGTATTTTATTCACTTCAAAGGACGTCCTAAAGTACCTGGGCTAAACTAAGCACTTATTAATTAATTAGTTTCAATCGGTAAGACATAAATCAATTGATTGGTAAACTTTGGATACTCGATTACAAACAATGATGAGTGTTATTTTAGAAGAGACCAGTTATTTATATATTTATTTCCATATTTTGCACTTCCTAAATGCTTAAAAATTTTATAAAATTTTCTGAAAAGTACAGTATTAATAATTTTGATATTTTATAATTTTATTACAAAAGTTTTTACAAATCCACGTTGAAAACCGTAGAAGGCTAAAATATTCCACTTAGATATTTCTTTGGCATTTATTTATGAATACCTGAAGTTTAATATATAAATAACGTACAATGGGAATGATTATACACTTGTTTTTATTAAAGATTCTATTCAATTGCTAACGAAATGTCTAATGCCAGAAAAATCTGAAACTTTACCAAACAAACAGTTGAGTTATCCAAAATTCTCTTAGACATGCTTCTGCACATTTTCTAAAAAATTATCCGACCAATATCAGACTAGTCTGCACATTGTCGGAAGGAGATTTAATTTACCTCAAGAAATTTAACAGAATAGTCTGCACATTTTCTGACCTGCTTCATAAATTATATTACGTCTGCACATAAGCTGATTGAAGTTTACGTAATAATTCTCATTGGTTTCTTACACGTATTTGCATAAAAGCTTAAAGTCTTTAACTTATAAAAAACTCTTGTTTTCTGATGAGCTGCAGCAGGAAAAGGCAGAGTAATAGCAGTCTTGTAAGTTTCAAAGTCTTTGTGCGTATCCTATACGACATTTTTAAATTTATAATTTTAGGTTCAACACTAATCTCAAATCCTAGTACGATGGGTCGCAAAAATATCAGAAAAGTCGGAGCTCTCTTTGAAATTTTCTTAAAGATTTTTCTGACATTGGTCTGACATGTCAAAAATTCCAGTCATATGATTTTGGGTATGTAATTCAGCAAAATTATTAGAATATATATATATATATATATATATATATATATATATATATATATATATATATATATATATATATATATATATATATATATATATATATATATATATATATATATATATTTCAGACTGACTAGACCTTATAAAGTTTTATCTGGCCTTATTTATTTGCGCCTTTGTATCATTAACTACCCCCACGTCTTTTGTTACTACACCGTCAAAATACAAAAATTGCTTTCGATCTTCTATAATACTCCTAGTTCATGATCGTACTGGGGGGAGTTTAATTTTATTGTTTTAATTGGAATTAACTTTGTGCTCGTGTTATTTAGTGTATGCGAACGGCAGCAAATATCGCCTGTGTAGGCCAAGTTGCACAGTTTCTGATTTCGTAATTACATATGTAGTAAAAAAAGACCTTTATGAAAATGTTTAGATTAAAATCCAGAAGAATTATAAACTTATCATTGCAAGATGTCCATTCTTATTCATCAAATTGGGAATTTTTTTGCCACTAAAAATAAGTTTTACATCTGTATTTGCCAGAAGTCATGATTTTGTTTTTTTTTATGCGAAAATAATTTTTTTATTATTGGTGGAAGAGAACTATTGTTGTCATGTACATTTGAGGAAATAAATATTTTTGTTTATAAAAAGAAAGTAATTTTGCATAGATTTTTAAAAATTTATAGAACTTAATTTTACTTTAAAATTAAATTATATCAATTGGATCCTGGGAAGTCCTAAAACGACTTTTATTTTATTTATAAACTGGGGACCTATGAAAGGTACTTAAAATAAGTAGATCTGCTTAATAACACTTTAACTGTCAAAACAGATTATTAATCTACATACTTTTCACTTTACTTCTTAAAAAGCTAAAAATATAATAAATCAATCAATAAATGATACTTTCGAAGCAAAGAAAATGTCATTCCTTTAATAATTATTTTCACTTATTTCCGCTGGGATGTTAAGCACCCAAATATGCTTGACATATTTTGATAGAAATCAGTTCATGGTTTCATGGTTTCACTGTACGTTGAATAGCATATGATAATACTGCAATATATACAATTGTGGCTTAACATTCCAAGAATGCTCGTGTCTTTCTATTTCAAAATTCACTAAAATCAAATTGAACTGAATTGAATGAATAAACGAGTGACTGAGTGGGTTGAATAAAGAATGCTTGAGGCTTATGTGATGAAATCTAGCACTTAACTCCAACGAAAGTTTTGCACTACAAATACTGCACTGTGTTCCATTTTGCTTACAAACCCAAACTTAAGACGTTGAAATGTATAGAAGAAAATGTCTGCAACGAATTTTAGCCTAATTGAACTGAAATATAAAAAGCAGTCAAGCACAAATACCATATACATGTGCACATTTCTATATGTGACTGGTGTTTTCAACATCAACTTGATGTAACTTCTTGCTCTCGAATCAAATACATTACACACCATAAGTGTAAGTTGCATTTTATATGCCATTAAAGGGTGTCAAAAGAATAGGATCTAAATATATAATGCTTTTCGAAAAAAAAAATTTATAAAAATTTAATTGGAGTGTTTAAATTATTAAGAACTATTGTCTATAGTTTGGCTTGAAAACTTCGGCTCACTTAGTTCTAATGATCTAATGATCTCTTTGTAATACTTGAGGCAGTCAAGAATAAAGAAGAAAACATCACATGGTACTTTAAGGAAGAGATCTAAATGGAAAATATTTGAGGCCGAGAAAGAAGGTAATGAAACTAATCGATAGAGTTTGATGTATAAAGAGTAATAGAATGTTACGGCAGTAGGAAGTAAGCGCAACAGCCAGCCGCTAATTTCATTAAAGAATCTAACTTTAAACTGAAAGAAAAATCATTCGTTGAGACAATGAAAGGAAGTCATTAAATATAAGGAAAAATTTAATTGCACAAATGAAATTTTTCCATTTCTATTTTTTAGAAGTTCTTATAAAATTATATATGAATTACTGATTTTTGCATTCAATGTGATCAGGCATTTTTAGCCAGTTTTTAGTTATTTTGCTTTTCAATTGATTATTCAGAATTGAGGTTTTTTTTAGTTTTTTATATATTTACTATTATTGGTATATTTCCATGTCCTTTAAACATCTTTCCTTGAAGGAAACTATAGAAATATTGGGTTAGTAACACCTGGTTCACACACGGAAACACTTGTCAGGCAACTCTCAATTCCGCTGTGAAAAAAATAGAGAACGTATGTATGTACTACCTTCTCTATCTTTGTTAGAGCTGAATTAAATGTCGAGCGACAAAAGTTGCCGTGTGTGAACAGGGTTATAGAGAAAATATGTACGTATTCTTCTCTATATCTTTTTCCCAGCTGAATTAAAACTTGCGCATTTAAAACTGCCGATGTAAGACAAATATAAGATAAATAACACCAAGTTCACACACGGCAACTTTTGTAGCGCAAATTTGCATTCAGCTGTGGGAAGTTGCGCGACAAAAGTTGCCATGTGTGAACCTTGTTTTTGATAAAAAAACCCCTTAAGCCTGAATAAATAAACAATATATACAAAAAAACTTAAAAATTCAATAATTCTGCAAATTTATTTTATAAAACTTTTCGCATTAACTACGTCTGTGAATTTTAAATACCGCCAGCGTTGGTGAATTAGATTCGAAACATTTTAAAAGAACACTCTTACTTACTTTATATAAATTTTCCAATTATTTTAATATTATATTGTGTTGTTGGCTTAGCTAGGTATATGCCTGCATTTCATTGGCGCTAACCTTTAGCCAAATGAAATGCAGGCATATACTTAGCTAAGCCAACAACAAACAATATAATATTAAAATGGTTATTTTGGAGAATATCTCGAATAACGAATTTGATAAATTTTCCAATTATTTTGAAATAAAGTGTCTCCTGTTGCAAGACCCTTTTTATAATATCATACCCCCATGTTTGCCTGTGTTTAATGTTGCTAAGGTAATAATGTTCAATATAGAATTAGGAAAGGAGAGAAAAAAATAACTTATTGAAGTTAATAAAAGAACGAGCTTAACTAAACAAGCATTAGTTGGCACTAAGAAATATTTCTAACCTTTACTACATTTAAAAAAATTTACAATCCATATATGACTACGAGTATATACACAGAAGGGTTATGTGGACTTGTAAAAAGGACAGTTTTTTTTAACACTGTATATTGAGAAAAACTGAAAAACAAATAGAGACTTTGTTGAAAAAATGTAACTTGCTCTTACCTGTCTATAAGTATTTAATTTAAATATACGTGCAAATATATACATCTGCATAAAGCAGATTTCGACACTAAATCAATAGTAGCAATTCTTGCGAGACTTTCAAGTGCTAAAATTTTTTATTGCATGTAAGCCAAGCAAGCCAAAATCATTTGATTTCACAACAACAACAAAAACAACAGCGGCATTTACAAACCAACAACAACAGCGGCATGTACAAAAAAAGTCTAAAATATCATGCTCTAAAATATTTATTTCCTTAACTAGATAAAACTTTTATATATAGACATATAATTTTTTTAATGTAATTCGAAACAAAACATATTACCAAAACTGAGTAACATATAAAAATTGCTAAAATAGGTTTTAATATATAAGTAAAAGTGGGTGAAAGTCGACAAACATTTTCTCAAAATTTTTGTACTCAAGATCAACACCCCTACCTTACCGTATAACGTATTCTACGTTAAAACGTGGTATATATTTATATATAATATACATATGTTGTATATTAATGAAAGACCCGTTAGAATCTATTTAAATACATATAAATTAACACTTGTCCTAACTAATTTGGTAACCATAGGAGCAAAAATTAAAAAGGAGCTGAAATAGAAAATAAAATATTTATTTCTTAAAATGTACAATTCCTATTTGTGAGACAATTTGATCTCGATTTGGGTTACGTACGGGTGATTTGTGCAGCATGTATTGTTGTCACTGCAAACATAAAAGTTCCAATAAAATTTAAAATAACGACCAAATATTTTATCACGTAAGTCCCATTAGATTTTTTTCGCACACCTAAAATTGTATGTGAGTGCAAGGATCACAAAAGAATAAACAATAATGGCTGAGAATAGAATTGAAATTGAATTCTTTTTTTTTTGTATGGCTTTGTGCTTCTTCGTTCTCTTTATTGCAAAGAAAGTGTTTGCAAACTTAAGCAAAACTCACAAAAAAAGAAAATTCCAACAATCCAACAATACATGAACCATTCAGGGTAAAAGAGCCAGGTGACAATTGACCACAACATGATGTCGGTAATAAAGAAACAAATACGTTTATGTATATTCTTGCAGCATAGTACATATTTGTATGTAATAAATAACACCCACTTGCTTATATCTACACACAATCATATATTTTAACTTCCTTGTACACCTTGGTTTATGTCGTTAAAGGCTGTACGACAACAGGATAGAAATTTATTTAAAACTGAAATAAATGAATAGTCTATTCATTTTCTTTGCTACAGTTGGAATGAGAAAATGATCTAAAATAATATTTGAAAATTGATGATGAATTGCACTCTTTATAAAAAATATATTGAAAGCTTAAAAATTCACTTCATAAATAAAATAAATAAAGGGTTTTTCATTAGGCATGTTTCATGAACTGTAGCGCTGTCCTGTTGAAACCGCATATCGTCGGTGTCCAAATCATTTAATTGAGTCCAAAGAAAATTAATAATAATCGACCTATAACACTCTCCGTTGGCGGTGATAGCCTGGCCAACGTCATTTTTAAAGAAATATGGAACAATGACGACGCCAGGCTAAAATCCATTCAAAACCGAGACTTTTATCTATATGTTTTGGACGCTCGACAATTTCGTTTGCTGACATACACATTCATCCAAAAATAGGCCCGGTCGCTGCAGATGATTTTTGATCTCAATAATAATCTGCTCCAGGGCCTGTATATGGTCGATTACCGTTTGTTCCCGGTTCAATTGATTTTTTTACTGTTATAGGTCTAAGTCACGACATAAAACTTTCCAAGTTGTGGTCTGCGAAAAGCCGAGTTCTCGGATTCTCCTACATATGATATTTTTTGCATATAGTGCATTTCATCATCGTGCGGACGACGTTGCTGGTTTATTCTTAACTGAACCAGTGGACTCAAATTTATGTAGCATACTGAGAATAATCCTCTTAGTAGGACAATTATGGCAACCGTGAAATGGATGAAGCGTGCGTAACGTCTCCCCAACAGAATGCTAATTTTACTAAAAGAAGTTTATCAATTGCACGTGTTGAACACTATATGATGATTTGGCAACTGAGTCTAAATAAACAGCAGCCATTTTGGCAAAATTAGCTTCAACAATATGGCCGCTGTCAACTGTCACAGCTTGAAAATCCCCATTGGAGAAACCGATGTATGATTGACTTTGTACTCTATCTCTAGAACATTCTGCCAATATGAGCTCAGCGCGAAAATAATTTTCGAATCTTTTTATTTATTATCTAGAACAATAGAAATCAAATTCCTTTATCGTCCTGATGGTATTACATACATAACTGGCGTCGTATTGAGTTTATATTTGATATTTTATGAACAATTCACATATAAATAAAATAAGATATAGCAACAGAATTAAAAGAATACTGCTTTTGAATTTTTTCGAAAATTATTGTTTTCGAACCAATTAACTGTTTGAATTCAGACACTGGTTTTACATGTATGTATGTGCTTACATACATACATACATCAGGATATACGCAGATAAATACAAAAGTTCATAGCAGCTTCCAAAAACCCGTAACGCTTAGATTTGATGAAAACTTAATGTTAAAAAATCGAAGTGTCTTCATATTCTCTGTTTATAGCAGGAAGTCAAAGAAACAAAAGCAAAGTACTGATGAGGCAACCTTTGGAGCTATTTGTTGCGGCAGGAAATCGAGTATACGACACTATAACTAAAATTTTTACCAGGAACTCCTGGTCTCAACACAATCACACACGGGTGACAACAATTGAGGTGACGTACACAAAATATCAAAATAGGCAACGGTTGCATCAACATTAATTCAATAAGCAACAGAGCAATTCTCGAAAAAATACTTGAAATAATATGCCTCGTTTGGGTCTATTGTTCTGTTGTATTTACTTAAGCCAACACTATTTAAAAATGCTTCACTTCTAAAAAAGGAATAATGTAAACAAATCTTGAAAGTAAATGTTATCCCGCTTCTATTGGTCGTATTGGACATTAAACTTGACATATTTATGAAGTTTGGATGACAATACAATAATTTAATAGGAGCATTCCGACAATTTAGTTTTTGTTAAACTTTATATCGTGAAGGCTGCAGCTATGAGTCTTTAAACGTATAATTTTCAAATCAAAGGGTTAAGAAACTGGTACAATAAGAGTTGTAAGTGAATTTGTTTATAAGATCTGAAGTCATGTAAGAAAGTGGTAGAGCAGGTGCGTGGTAAAGGAGGGTGGAGATTCCCCATTCAAAATAATTAATAATTATCTTGTATCTTGAAGGCTGGTTGAAAATAAGATGCAGAGTCAAGCAAAAAATTTATGGAATGGATGCGTGGGAAAGGGACTTTAAAATACAAAGTAATTAAAAATTATCTAGCATCTGGAGATCTATAACAGTAAGGGCCACTTTCCCCAATATTTTGCTTTACTAATCATGGACTGCTTTCTTCAACTTGATTGAAAGTGCTTATATACAATTAAAAAGCACTTCTTGCTTCCTGGATAAATCATTGAATATGAAAGATGCAACAAACTCAGTAGAAGCTTTCGAGAATATTCATTATTAGAGACTTTTCCTTCCAAAAGTATATGTTTACATTTGTTCTATGACAAAGTTATATAATTGGCAAAGGCAAAATTGATACGAGTCATTACTACTACAAATAAATTTGATTAATTTATACATTTTTTAGTGCATAATAAAAGCGTTTTTGTTTGTTTTGTTTCATTACTTATGTAGTTCTATTACTACTACTCATTTTGTAAAATGCAAGCAAAACTTCGCGTTATATCGGCTTATCCATTTAATGTTTCAAAAACCGCCGGTCCGACAAGGTTATCGGCTGTTAAATATCTTTCATCTAAAATGTCATTTATGTACTGAAAGATTTGGTGTTTACGAATAAAACTCACTACAAAAGTTGTGGTTCAAGTGGTGCAACTTTTCGAACATTACGGGGTGATTTTGGTCATCATAATCGACCTACTTTGCAAGGAATTGGCCAGATTATATAGAAATATGAAGAGAGTGGAAGCGTTACAAACGTGGTCAGGCCTTTGCATCATAGCAATGCGCACACGTGCCGAAAATATCGCCTCTGTTAGTGAAAGAAAGCAATGCTGTAGATATGCTGATTGTGTGCAAGATCCATTACAGTCAATTCAGAGAACTCATAGACATTATGATAATTGACTAGTTTGGACTGCAATTGAAAATTATGAACTGGATGTGGTTTCAACAAGACGGTGCCACGAGCTGTTAGAATTTTTTGTGGGCCTACGCAGATAATTTTTTAGCTTTGGAGCATTTGAAAGCCAACATTTGTCAAGTTATCGATGAAACACCACTCGAAATGTGTAAAAAACAGGTCGAAAACTACGTCAAAAGATCCACTTCTACATCCAATCTAGAGACGGTCATTTAAATGATATTGTAAATCGTGCGGAAAGTTCAAGCATTGTAACGAAATAAAAGTTTTGAAATCATAGCTTGATGTGTCTTTTACTTAACCTTACTTTTGAAATCGAAAAAGGGATAACCCTGTACTTATTAGTGAATTTTGATGATGAAGTTGATATGAATCCAAAACATTGCTGTACTTGCACGTGGTTCTCATGTTGTAAGAGGAAATTCCGCATCATTTCTTGTATGTGTCAATGAAATTAGATTTAATTATTAAAAATTAAAATTTTGAACCCCATTAAAATATTTTTGTTGATTCTAATTAAAAAATTAAAATTTTGAACCCAATTAAAATATTTTTATTTTATCGGTCACTAAGCCAAATCGCCAGTGAATTTTCAGGAGTTTGAAAACACTCAAACTCAACTACAACGTGATAATTCTCTATGCCATATGATTATTATACGTGTATTCTTTTATACAAACAGCACAATAGACAATTTTTAATCGATTGATTTTTAACGTATTTTTCTTGCATATTAATGATTGTATTTAATATTCAAAATAAAAATAAAAAAATTAAATTTTTTTTGAAACTTAATATTGAAATTTATTATTTGGGATATTCTCCCCAATTAATCGTTAGAAACAATTAGAGCTTTTGCAAAATGCATTGAAAAAATGAAAAAATGTATTGTTTGTTGTGGCGTTAGCTCTTCATAAGCCGACATTTCATTGGTCGCTAAAACCAAATCGTCAGTGAAGTTTAAGCAGTTTGAAAACATTCAACCTCGGATGTTTATGCCACATAAATCAAATACAATAGGAGAATTCAATATTGCATATGAATTACAACAAATACATCATCGTAGTAGGCTTAGAATGTTTCTATACAAACAACACAAAAAATAGACTTACGTTGAATAAATTGTTTGTTATACATCATGCCGAGGATTTTATTGAATAAATGATTTTAATGTTATTCTACATACACCAACACTTTGTTTTATTCAAAGTTAAAGACATAAAGTGTTTAATCAAAAACTCTTGGCTTCTTATTTCAAAAGGACTTTTAGACTTACCGCAGTAAGTCGATGTGTAGGTGCTGTTTATTTATTTACATGGCTAGTGCTTCCACATGCACGTATGCGTTTGTTTGTGCGATTGTGGTTTATACGAACGACTATCATTTTAAGATGACCCCAAAGGATTGAAATTCGATACAATAACTTGTCGCAAACCAATAAATTTTCGTGGCAGTTAAAATAAAGGAAAACCAACAGAATAAAAAAACAATTCGTGGAAGTTATCTCTGAATACACGACACGTCTAAGACAAAAAATGAACGTGCTGTGTAAGTCCCATTGTGCATTAAAACTTGTTTGCTATTTTATGTCTTCTTCTCATGTCAGCAATGGACTTGAGTGATTTTACAGCTGGTGGCAGAAAATCATCACATTTTTGCAAATAAACTCTTTTCCGAATACGGGAACATTTTTTAAATATTTTTTTTAACAGTTTATCAAGCGTTTGCAGATTTTTATACATTTTATTAATCAGATGTGATTTCAATGAATCAAGTTTTATTCAGTAATGAAAAGTTTCGCTAAAGTTAACATATTTTATATTTTGGCCACTAAAGTTTTAAATTTTAAATCCTTGCAAATAATTTTTTAAACCTTTTTATGCTCGAATGTCTTATCCAAAAGAAACTCTCTGTATCCCAAGATTCTTATATAATGGCGTGTTTTTTGCGTTATCTGTGCATTATTATTTTGTCTCCGTAATGTCCTTTAATGTTTTTCTGCGTATCTGGCAAGTTTTTCCCGCTGATTGTGCTTAACTTTTTCGCTTTGTTGCAAGAAAGCCTACGAGTTACGGATGGGAATAGCGCCCAGAGCCATGTGACTGACAGCAAGTTTATTACTATTTATACAATGTGGGATATCAGCTGAATTATATATACGAATAAATAGGATTATTGTTGCTGTTTAGTTGTCAGCGAAGCTCAAGACGTCATTAATGCACACACAGTGTACAGTAAATTATTTTTAAGATTTTTTTGAATTAACTTATATGGGTGATCCTTTGAATTGGATGGTGCACTATTATTGTATTTTAAGCTCAGTTGTTGATATTTATTTTTATGAGAATATGAATAATAAGTTAAGAGAACAAATTTGCATGAAATAAAATGCAAACACAATATAAATATTATCAATTATTAACTTAAAACGTTTTGCGTTGAATAGATGTCTTTTTGTTTAGGTAAAGGGCTTTCAAAAGAAAACTGTTTACTCATCTCTTTTTTTTAGTACTATAATGAGTACCTAGTAAAACATGGCCTTCAACTGAACTCAATAAGATCCACAACTTGTGATCCGGAAGTAGTAAAACTTAGAATCTATTGAAATGATTTCAATATACTCGTAGGCTTGTCATTGTAAGATGATGTTAATCCCTTTCACTGGATTTGAAGTAATGCTCATCAAATGTTATTCATCACATAGTATACTTTATATAAATTGTGATATATATAAAAAACATCCTTATTACTCGTATATTTAATTTTTATTTACACCATTTATTTATTTTACTGATTAATTCTGTTGACAGTATTATTTCATCGAGATAATTAACAGCCAACGCCCTTGCCATCTTAGCCACATCAGCATTTGAATTAGTAACAGCTCTCTATATATACGCAAGTATATATATATATATATATATATATATATATATATATATATATACACACATATATATATATATATATATATATATATATATATATATATATATATATATATATATATATATATATATATATATATACAGAGAGAGAGAGAGAGAGAGAGAGGAAGAGAGTACTACTGTGAGAGTAAATAAATTTTGGAGAGACTCAGAAGAACTTCTGAAGAAGTCATTAGAATACGATTCTATGGCACATAAGAAATTGAAACTTTTACATAAGAAAAATTAAACTGTGGCTACTAGCAACTTTTCAATCCCTTCGATCTGAAAATTTTAGTGGTACTACAAATTATTTATAGTAATTTAATATAACATTATATTTTTAAAATAAATAAATAAATAAAAATAAAAATAAGAAGTAAAAAGTAAAAGTTGTCTCTTATTTAAAAAAATTATGTTGTAATGAAAACGCAGTGTTAAAGTCATTTGTATATAATTGTGACAAAATCGCGTTTGTTTCCATTAAAGTCTCTTAATTTGAATGACTACTTTAGAAGCTCAAGTCTCTTTCAAACACATTTACCCTCACAGTTGCTCTCTATTTATAATAATTAACTCTTATTGATATTTTAAACTGTTTAATATGTCATAAAGAAATAATATTTCTAAGCTTGAATCTGAGTCCAGTTGAAAAAAATTTGATTTTCTGAATTTAATGTAGGGACGATTTTCATATTACTTTTCTATATGTAATATACCGAGTGACGAATAACATTTGAAGTATTTCCAAAAAAATATTTTTTTTTTATAACATATTGAAAATGACTTGAAATACGGAGAATATCGTTAAAAGATTATAATATATTGCAATGACAATTCTATGCTAAATTCATTAGAAAAGATCCAAATTTTCACTATTTCCGGATTGTGCATGCTATTGGCTTCTTTGGAGGCTCTTCTTTTGCTGGGCTGTTGATTTTATAACGAACTTTGTTTATAAAGAAGTGAATTGTACCAAATAGTAAAAGGAAATTCCCAAACATGTATTGTTAATAGATGAAGAATACATTGTCACTTGAAAATATTTTAAATAAATATTAATCTATAAGTGTGACTTCTTATCGATTTTATGTTATAAGATTTTATTAATTACCTTCTCGACATGTATTCACACTAGAGTTAAGAGTAAAAAAATAAATAAGAAAATTTTTCTTATTAAAAATATCACACGAGTACTAGCCAGATCAAGTTTTAATATCCCTTTTTTCCTTCCAAACTAAGCACAAAAAATTTCAAACAGTAAATTTAACGCTTAATTAAAATTCAAACAGGACATGTAATACGAAATCTTATATTACATGTCCTTTGGAAATGTTTTATACGTGTTCCGAATAGGTGAACATTATTTTAGAAGCACGAAGAAGGAAAAATAAATTTCTTCGGTCATGTCGAATTTTATACATCTACTACTAAGTAGATGAGATTTTAATATGCCGCAGTGCGGATGTATATTAGGATAGAAAAAAATTGGAAACTGCCCGTCCGATTATAGTTTGTAAATGCCATTTCATTTATGTAAATTATGGTTTTTGAAAAAACAATCACAACAATCCAAATTACATTGAAGCAACATATAATAGTGTCCAGGATAGACAATTTGCTGGGACAACTGAAACTAAAATCACCAAAGTCCTCTATCTAAATATGGTCTAACAAGGAGGAATTGGTAACATGGCATTATTATACCAAAGTAAAACAGCCGTTTGATCATCAGAGAGATATCATTTACTGGGGATGTGTAAAAATAATGGCTACAAATATGATCGACTTTTAAAAGGAAATTCATAGGAGAGGAGTAAGCATAATCCTTTATGGAATAAAATATGAATTATAGAGTATCAAAATCTAACACTTGAGGTTCCAAAAAATTCCAGAGGTTCTAAATTTTACAATTGTAGACCAATTATGATGACATCTAATTATTAAAATATAAATACATATATATTTTTTTAGGAAAAGTTAAAATCCTTTTGAAACTTAATTTTGTCTTATATCGATCCGCAGTCTGACGAGTAGCTTGTAGCATCTCTATATAATCATTATTTTTTTCTATCAGTCCCACTGTATGCCCTTGTTTAAAGTATGTAAATTTCATAATTTACATAAATTGATATCCTTAAGTCTATAAGCGGCACTTCCCGATGTGAGAGTGTCAATTAGATGAAACCTTTTAACTTATATTAGTTAAGGCAGCTATCGCCTATTTCGGTCCATAATTTGGAGCCCTTGTGATATTTGTGATTGATGGAGAATGGAAAGTTGGAAACAGAAGAGTAAAAAAGACAAGAGCAGAATTACTCATAGTCTACAGCAGGAATTTTACCTTCCGGCCTCCGACCACTAGTAAAGTACGATATATTTTTCATTGAAATTCCAATATATGGGTTTGAATTACTTTTCAAATATGCTGCACTGATAATTTGATTAGTGCCACTGTAAAATGAAGGCATATAATCCCAAACAGCTCAGTCTACAAGAAATAACAACATGTTGAACATTAATTGGGGAATTGTTTAAAATTTTATTTATTTTTGTAAAATTGTCAAGGTATTAATCTTATCTTTGTTATTAAAATTTCATAAAAACTATTTAAATTTAATTAGTGCTATTCATTTGTTTACTGATGCAAGTATGAATCATTTTGCAACTTATATTATATTATAATTTTTTTTCTGTATTTCTAAGATGTGGCAGATTCCTTAAAACTACATGAATACCAAAGAATGGGGCTTCAAATAATTTTGATATTGATTGTAATTTATATTTATTCCTAGAGAAATAGAATGTGTCATATATTTGGAGTCTATAATGTTTACGATTTTTTTAGTTTTTGGTGTTCTTTATATTATACAGGGGTTCCTAAAAAGCCGTTTTATACCAGAGTTTTTAGTCGAGATTTCATTCCTGTTTCTCCCATAATTTTTTTATATTTTCATTCTTAATGACACTTTCTAACAAATTTCTTACCACACAGTTTTTGTGCATGAGATTTGCTTTTTGTTCCTTTCATCACATGTTTTTTAATTTTTTCTTAATGGTATTCTTCGATGAATTTTTAATATATGTATTTTTTAATTTAATTAATGAAGGAGTTATAAATATATACATAATATGTGTATAGGAACTTCATTGCTCCAATTGTAACTTATAGCGCAAGGTCTCTAGTGTGCTGGACTAAAAGTAACAGAGTCGTAGATTCAATTCTTACGTAGGCTCTGGATATTTCTTCTTTAGTCTTTTGTTTCCAATTTTCCATCCACAAAAAATTTAAATCTCGCTCTTCTCACTTAGAAGAAGTGCTTTCTTAATGTCTTCTCTACATGCCTTACATTTGTTATCCCCTACTGCGCCGATCCGATGAAGATGTGCTTGTGATTTGGAATGTCCCATCAACACTACAACTAGATTACTTAATTTATGGTTTCTGATCCGCAACAAGCCATTTTATTCTCGTTAGGATCTCCCTGTAGGACCCTGATTGTGTTGTCTATACTTTTATCATTTCAGTGGAAGTCATTTTCTGTTTTGTCCCCCTATAAATAATCCAAAGACGGTCCCTTTCCCTAGTTTAGAACTAACCGTATAGCAAGATGTCACTACCGGTGCCTTTCCTAGGCTTCGACTGATCCAGGAGTATCTTTTCGGTGTCATTATTCTACAGTTAGTCTTCACCCTTTTTTCATGTATTTGGTCAGACATATCCCACGCTTTGGTATATTCGTTCAGGGTTTCCAATATGTACCGATGGTGTGATTTGTAGTTCCGTTCGACACGTTAACCCATCACTAGTATTGCACTTCCTCTGCATTAACCTTCACTATGTTACCGATGCATTACACTTCTGTAAAGTCAATGTGACATTTTCCGATTGAGTCTACATTTTCCATCAATCGCTCCTCCGCAAAACAACCAGCATAAAAAAGACTTCTTTGCTCTCTCCTTCCTTGTATTGTCACCAAAGCTCTAAACGGTGATATGACCAGGAAAGAGCTGCTAACAACATTAAGAAAATGAAAAAAATATTAAATTGTATTGCGAAACTAAACATCAAGAAATTTCAATTCGTTAAAATTTTTTTAAAATTGTAGCATCTCATAAGGATTTTTCTAAGAAAAAACATCGTTATTCCTCATACTTCATACCGCACTTCATTGAATTGAAATTATTAAGTAATTTTTTATCTCAGGTCAATAATTTGTGAAATATTCACTGATATAAAGAATAAAACAATCCACAACATACGAGTATGTGTATCCTGAGAGAAATTTATTGAATTCTGTTGTATGTAGAAATACGGTTGCGTATACGCTACACGCATTTCCGAGGAAACGTATACGTTGCGATATGGTTTTGAAAAACTGGAGTTTCCGGACATTAATATACAAATTAATGGGAAAACGGAGCGTGAAATACATGCGGAGTTTTTTTTTTATAGTGGAGAGAAAAACTTGTAGGAGAGAGTTCAGTGTGATTTGTGACATTAAATCCTGATAAATTAAAATAAATCATTGAAAGTCATGTTTAAAGTAAAAACTAGTGGTTGAAAATTAAGTGTCACTTTTGAAAACCATTGAAAATTTTAAAGATATAAAAGCAGATGGTATTAGAGAAAATTATAGTCCACATATTAAAATTTATTCTGGATAATAATGTGACGATAGGAAGCTCACGAAACTAGTGAAAAACGATAGGGATTTATTAGATAAAAACTAAATTTATACAGAAAAATGTTCAACAATTTATTTAAACAGTGCGAAGTGAACGTAAAATATGATAATATATTAAAAAAGAGTTTAATATCAAAAACTAGTTCTGGTATTCTTTAAGCCAACATAATGTACGAAAGCAGTTTTAACTAGATCGAATGCATTAACATGAAAAACTCATTAATAGTGTCATGAAAATATTTAAACATCTTTGGCAGGTTCCAATGTTGTAAATAAATTGCAATATATATATATATATATATATATATATATATATATATATATATATATATATATATATATATATATATATATATATATATATATATATATATATATATATTACGAGGGCAAGTCAGTAATTGCGCTCCTCTTAACTGAGAAAGCAACATTACTCCTGTCGACAGGCAGCTGTCAATTGACTTTTGTCATTTTGAGCATTTACTCATATAGTTTGTGTTTGACCGCCATTGATAGCAGACTACCGCATGATTTGAAGAGAAAAGAGTGAATTTCATTAACCATTATTTTTTCTAGAAAAAAAAAAAACATCCGGAAGAAATACCGACGGAACTCTGCATCATCCATTTCAACGGTAAAAAAGTGTTTTATTCAGTTTCGTGGTGGCCGAATGTTTTGCACGTTCTCTTGAGATCTCTACACTTAATTTCAAATGATCACTTGGATAGGCTTTCCGCAAGAAGGGTGTCGCGTTTGCTTACAGTCGACTATAAAAGCAATCATGCGAGAACTTTGCAGGAGTGTTTAATATGGACAAGATTTTGCGTCGTTTTTCATTCCTGAACGAAAGCGGTTTTTATTAAAAAATCTGTGTTTTATTTAAAAGTCATTGACTTATTAAGGTTAATAAAATTAATGTTAATAAAATTGGCAAGATTAAAATAAAAATTCGTTTCAGCTGTTTAGTTCGCATTTTAAACAAGATGCCAATTTTTTTAAATTTTATTTTTCTTTAATAGGGCGTATGATGTTTTCGTCTTTTATCACAAGCGGACTAAATTATTGAACGAAATGGGAGAAACCTGTCTCTTTAATCTAGCCTACCCTACGTCTAAGGAAATATTTTCTGTCAACCAGTTAATCATAAGAGTCGCCATCCGCTACGGCAATGTGTTACAAACTCTGCAACCAATTGACTCTGCCTCATTTATTTTATGATACAATAAACTACAACAGTATTGTTACTTTTATTGTTGATACTTTTATTGTTGTTGCTTGTATTGTTCTTACTTTTATTGTTGCTTAATGCTGGAAGTTTCTTCCCTGAAATCTTTACAAAGTGTTTCCTAAGTTTTTTATGCTTTTGTTTGCGAAAATATTTGTTTAAACTTTTTTCTTATTGTTCTTGTTGCTACTGTATTTTTTAATCTTTTTATGTGTTTGTTGTTTTTTAAACTTGGCTTAACATCACTTAACCCCAATACACAGTTTAATCTTTTAGCGGTGCTTTGTTTTCTTTGATTTTTATACATAAAGGTGTATGTCCGTGTGTCAATTTTAATGTGTGACTGTGTGTGTGTGTGTGTGTGTGTGTGTGTTTGTCCTTTGGTTCCGTTATGGCTTTATTTTATTATGTTATTTTGGCATGGTGAACCAATTTTTTCTTTTTACTCGAATTTTGTCATGTACTTAACTTTAACGCTGTTTAGCAAAACACAACAACAATAAATACACGAAGGAAACTCATTTATTATTACACGTATGGTGTGAAAAGTAACAAAAAAGCGTTTGGTTGAAAAATTCTTTTAAGGATTCATGAAGCAGAAAAAAGCATAGTTACTCGTATTATAACTCACGTTGTAATTTATTTTGAGCAGAATTTCATTTATGAAAAACAAACTAGAATTTTGATAGAGTTAAAGTTTCTGGAACCAGTAAAACTTAATGTTCGGCATCAGAATTTATTTTCATAAAGAATTTCCAATTTTATTGGAATATAAAATACATTGTATAGTCCAGCGTATGGAGCAATACATCTGCACACTTTTTTGAAGGCGGGAAATGATTTATTTTCGCTTCCCAATAATACATTTTTCATCTTTCGTCTATAATACTGCAGTGAAGGTTTTTTGGGATGTGCTTAAAGTGTTTTTATGAAAACATCTTGGAGCCAAGATATGAACACCAAGTCTCTGTTGTACTCAATTTACCATAAATAGCATTATAGAAAAGCAGGAATTTTATGACAACGCTTAGGGTTGAAATAGAATAAATGTGCACGTAAATATAATTCAAGGACACATAAATTTCATTATTCTGTCAATATGTAGAAAGAGAGTTAATGAAAACATATTGCAACAATATTTTTATATTGTGTTTTATTACATTTTGGTTGACATCATTTCATTAAGTATTGGTCATAAATATTTAATGGCTCAAAGATAGCAAATAAAGCTTAAAGCAAACACAGCAATATGACAGGTAGTGACAGATGAACTAAGGATTATATGTATATGGAAACATTTTTTTGCATGAGTGCCACTTGAAGGGACAAAAACATGAGTATAAAATTAGTTGCAAATAGGTATATGTGTTTTTGTTACAAACATATTTATTCGTATGAATGTATGACTATATTAATTGTAGATAACCTCTACAATAAATTTAATAATAAAAAGACTAACTCAAGATATTTTCTCCATCCGCTAATTGATAAGGTCTTGTAGACAAAACTTGGGAATTTTTGAAATTTTGACGCAATACTTTAATTTATTTATAGCCTCTATAATGGCAAAATCCACAAAAATCTAGAGCCTGTTCGTTGTAAAAATGTGTTATCTTAATAAATGAAATATGAAATTTCAAAGGATATTTCAAAGGATATAATTGGTAACGATCGGGACCGAGAGTATTCTGGATAATAGAATTTCTGGGTTAACTGAGTAATAATTTTGAGTATTTTCTTATATAATTATTAGTTAATATATGAATATTGCTGCATATAGATATATAACAAAATTATTCGAAAAAATTTGTGTACATTCTTAAGAGAAAGAATAATTATTGGCATAAATTATTGAGCAATACATAAGGATTTCATGTGGTGTGATCTATTTAAAAAAATTATGCACTGTTGTTTGTCTCTTTTTAGTTTTCATATTTTTGCTTTAAAATTTTTCTTGGATGTGATAAGCTTGAGTTTTATCTAGTTCTGTAATGCCGGAATTGCCAGGGCCGCTTGTTGCCGAGTCGACCCGACTCATGTATGTGTAACTTCCTTTAGAGTTATTTTTGAAATAAATAAATCATCTTCATCAGATTACTTGAAGCCATTTCCTCGCTCAAGCTTATCAGAATTATTTGTCGCACATATCATTTCTTTATCGGAAAAAACAGAAAATGGAGAATCATTTTGGTCACACTAGAACCAAATTTCTATGTCCTCAGTGGTAAAATCGTCAGCAATACTATTTGTTACTTGTGTTGTAATATTGGCGCTTCTAAAATTTCTAAGTTAAATTAAAAGAATCAATTGTATATGATTCTAACTCATCATATGAAAACGAGGGAGTTCCCTTTTTTCATTTTATTCACAATGTGTATGATTTTCCAAAAGAAATCGGAAAATTTTTTTGCTTATAATACCGGAAAATAGAAATAATCCCGTTTAATCCAAAATAGTTTTCTTTGTCGGATAATTGCTGTTACCAATTAATTAAATCACGACTAATTGTAGCCTCTCCATAAATTTAAATTTTTAAAGAAGTTATATACTGAATGGATTTTAATATAATAAATAACGCCTGGGTTAATATATAATACACGTACTCTATCATGTGAAGGCGCATGGCTGATGCCATAATTCTCATATTTGAAGCTGATCGAAATTAAATTGAAATTGGCAACTGATATTTTATAGCCTGGACTAACATGTAGGATACCTTTGATCAAGGATTCGGTTTGACTAGGATGTAATGCAATGAAAATTGTTTGAGTAACTCAAATTAATGTATGATATATATATATATATATATATATATATATATATATATATATATATATATATATATATATATATATATATATATATATATATAATACACTTAATTTTTTGTTTTTTTTTTTTTAATACATACATACGTATTTTAAGTTAATACATCTCTGTTAACAGTGCTGGACACTTTTGGACAGCGGACATAAAGCTGAACATGTCACGAGATAGGAGATTCCAAATGAATAGCTTCCAATTTTAGCGTTGGCCATGGGACTTATAAACAAGTTTTCTGAATGCTTAATTTATGGGAAGTCATAGGCTAAGATTTGTCAACTGCAGGTTCTTGAGGATATAATTAGGATTCGGCTGATCAACTCGTTTGTTCTCTGTCTCCAATGGGTTAAAAAAGCCTGTTGTAAATTAAAATTTACCATTTATGTCTACTTCTAATAGATTGTCTCCGATATAACACTTTGCATTGCATGTAAGATGGGTATTTTCTGCCTTTGCCCACAGTGGCGATGCCTTCAAGCACACATGCCTCTCATATGCCGATTTACACAAGATGGCGAATTTCCTATTATTTTACACATATATATGTTTATATATATATAATTTTTTTTTATTAAAAATTTACTGAATTGAAGTCTAAAAACTATCCCCGTAATAATGAGTGGTAAAAATCTTTAGAATTAGAGATAGAAAATATTCATTCAAATCCATCCAGCCACTTATGGGTGATTGTGTGGCAAAAATCCAGACATAAAAATACTATGGTAATAGTCTATAAATAGAAAAATATTGGTTATTTCAGATCAAATTTATCCTTTATGTTAATGGAAGTTATAAATTATGTGTGTGCCAAATTTCGTTCTATTTTATTCAATGATTTAGGCCTGCCTTCCACGTATCTTTTTGGTACAACGTTGGCTTAGCTTCGGATATAATTAAAATTTTTTCCACATACGTATAAAGAGGATATTGAGGAATCCTTTTTCTTCAATAACTCACAAGTCTTGATAATGTTGCACTAAAGGAGACATGTGCAGATTTTAAATCATAAATATAAAATTAATTAAAGGCAAATTAAATGGTTTCATTTCCTGGGTATCATTCATTAACAGCTCCAGTACAAATACAAAGTTATCATGACAATATAATAACCCTGTGGAAAAAAAGATTTTATATAAATTTATTTCATTGCAAAAAAATCATAAAAGCTTAACAATCGCAACATGAATGAAGATAGCTTCCAAATCGCTGAATCGGAATCGAAAAAGAGAACATCTTGTAATGCCAAGCATATGCCAAATTCATTGGAAATGGTTCAAGTTTGCATTACTTTTGGATTCTAATTTCTTTTGGAGGATCTATTGATCTAAGATCTACTTTGAGTATGATTAGAGAAGTGGGTATTGCAACAACTCTATAAAGAGACTTTGCAACGACACAGCACAGTAATTAGAAGAATCAGCAGTCAGTTGTTGGTATACTGTCACATTGCAAACTTAATTTGGCTGCATAAATTCTCATGATTTTGAATGAGATATTAAGATTTTCAATAAGATGTCACGTATTTTGTTTATTTTTTCCCTTAAGCGATTCTTTATTATTTTTAGACTACAATTGCAGTTCTAGTCCCATATTTTATTAAAGAAAATATTTATTGAAATTACCTTTTTTTAAATAATGTTCAACATTCTTTCTTTTTCCCAATATTTCGAGCATTTCCCATAGTTTCGTTGTTGTCTTTGTGTACCATTTTTTCAGTTTTTAATTATTTTTTGTTCATGATAAATAACTGACATGAAAACTTTGTTCAGCTTTTATTCACAACAAGGATATTGATATATTTCGTATGAAAAAAAGTACACTTGTTTTAATACATATGGGACAATAATATCATATAGTAACAGCAATATCACCATTCCTCACTCTTTGTTCATACCTTATCCAAGAGCGCATTTCTATGAACTTTACGTGTCTGATTGAATGAATATATTGTTCTTTAAACGTTGTGTAGAAAATAATACCAGCAAATGAACGTTTTTAGCTTGATTGATAGATTCTATTCGGACGACAACCTTTTCTGTCTGCCGATAACTGATCACCCTTGGTGGCCGCTGGTCTTGCGATGAAGCCTTTTTAGGTGAATTATCTTTGGGCCATGTCGTGTTTGTCAACTTCCTTTGTTGTGTTTAATGAATACATTCTTGCAAATGGCCCAGTTATCTATTGTTTTCGCTTTATTATGTACAATGGAGTTTGGCTATAATGAATTACATGTGAAGTTATAGCCGGAGTAAATATTTATATTTTCTACAGTAACTAAAATCAAGCAACATTGAAAGAGATTACATTTGTTCATATTTTTTATATGTTCATATGTATCTATTCACAACTGAATTTGAAGCTGCTGATTGATGCAGGTGTCGTTCTGCGAATTGTGACTGCTTGTGATAATGGTGTCGTGATCATACTACGATTTGTTCACACACCATTTCAGTGTTGTGTGATTCATGTGCTTAACTTACACATTCGTTATAGTTGCAATAATTGAAATTAAATATTTGTACAAAAGTGTTGGATCCAGGAGGTTGTTCATCATACGTAAAAATATTTTATAGCCGGTGTATGTTATAACCTAACTCTACTGTAAACATTTTGGAAAAAATGTTCATAAATGCAACAAAACAAGTTATGAATTTTTATGCAGTACCCAACTTAAAATGAAACAAATCCCAGTCCATATTTCTAGGATTTCGGACATGTCATATGTAAAGCAGTCGAAGACTGAATGTGCCTCAGAATGTTGGCAAAAGCTTAAATAAATCGATTTAATGTTGCGGTAACGACCTTGTGAGACTGCAGTTACACTTTATCATTTTAATAAAATTTAAACTTTTTAATTTTTTGATATTCTTCCTGAAAGCCATAGCTGGATGACAAAAATGGCAGAACACGAAATATCCGGCGGGCTGTTGACTATTTTGGTCCTATTGATTTTATCGCACCGTATACTGGCAAAGGAAAAAAAATTTCATAAATGAAAACAGTTTAAGTGTTAATGTTTTTCAAGAAATGCAACGTGAGAGCCGAGTCCGACATCATGTTACGATAGTTCGTATGTAAAGCGCGTAAAATAGTTCAGGTAGTGAATGATTATATATCCTGATCATGTAATTGTTTCCTTTGATGGTCAGAATCTAGTAATTTAATGCTAATAGATATTTTTCGATGGCGTATAGATATACGTACATGTACACATGTATGTATGGTGCCATTGAAAACTATATTTACGTTACGTTACAACCGAGATTACAGTTGTAGTACACTTTATGCATTTGAAAATGCAGCTTATCGATTTCATAAAAGCCGATTTTCTTAAATCTTGTCATATTTTGTTCATTAATTTAATTTTCATTCTTTGAATTTTAAATAGGATTTTCTTGTCAAAACTGTTACCATAAATAAACTTTATTTTGTCTTTAATATGACTTATGAACACAAATTAAACGTCAAAGCAGCCATGGCAACAACATCATCGTATTTACTTTCGTTACACTCTTCCACTCATTGTTGCTTCTTGCGCTGTTGTATGGAATGATGAAGTAAAATATGAAAAATTTTCAACAAAAAAACTAAAGGGAATTTTTCACAGAGTTTGAAAATGTTGACGCAATGATCTGGGTAAATTTTAGCTGCAAAAGGAAGAGAATACATGCAGTCTTGTCGAACATGTGGTTCAATAGCAATAGATTTTGGTGAAAAATATTTATGTACGCGTACGTAGATGCAGCATAATTACAATTCATTTTGACAAGCAGCGGCATGTGCAAATATATGTGTGTATGTATATGTGTATGTGTGTGAAAAACGTATACAAGCAAAAATGCATTTTTAGTTCGAAAGAGTGAATATTTTGAAATTGAACGTTTCTTTTACATATACGCAAGTTACTCGCAAAAAACTTATTTGTAAATACAGTTTATACGACAGTTGTATAATTAATTTATTCTTCTTTCTTTTCTGTCCCCTGATGACATAAATAATATTGTTTGGCAACACTGTTATGGAAAACATAAGTTTTTTCAAAAAATAATTGTTCTCCCCGCACAGCTTTTGTTCCACATACAACCTCATTTTGTACAACTTTTCTTTTTCCGCAATATTCCATTTGTTCTGATCGTCATATGTTACCGATCTACCTGATCGATGAAAATACTAAAAACGTTAAAGAAGTGTAAATTTTCTGCGTTTTATTTGCAAATAGTTTCATTTATCGCGAACAGTCTTATTATTCGTAAAAATGTTCAACGTGCGGCATTTTTATTTGCAAGTAAAATATGCGTATAGACCTAATAAAAAAATATTTAAGAACGATATTAAATTCAATTGGGATTCAGGTAGTTTTATTAATTTCATCGATGATTTCAAATAGTTTTCCAATGCAACTAATAATATTTTTTTTTGTATAAAAAAGCTCATATATCTATGCATATACTCTAAGCTAAATGATGAATTTATCTACATAAATACATTGATTATGAATATTTATTATTTATTTATTTCAAATTTATTATAATTAAAACTATAATAAATAATATACAAAAGCACTAGCTACTACAGGCTATCGGCTTAGATTATGAATAATTGTAGTGACTATCGGGCCTTTTAGCTTCAATAATCTAATTCTAAAGGATTTTTAATATTTTAAATAAATTTAGTACTCAGGAGAGAATATCTATTTATGCAGTGCATTATGCTTGAACTGGGAAAATAGAGAGGATAGAGGGGGTGCTACTTGTGGGCATTCGACTTGAACCTCTTTACATTGAAAGGACCTCTGCAAGGAGTTTAATTGATATACCAGCTGTTCGACTAAAGAATGAATTATATTTTAAACGTCTAGTGCAATTTGCTGGTATATCGACCATAAATGAATGCGATCTTAAAGAAGAACCAATCGTTGGTCAGTGAGCGGTAGTTGCGGCACAAGGTTTTTGTAGCAATTTATTTATTTTTTTTTGATATCTAATAAATTTATGTTCTATATATTTCTATGGTTGCCAGTTTATTTCAACTGGTCTTTGTTTAGTTAAAAGTTGTTCTACGTAGCAAATTCTATTGTAGCTCAACTGTGGATTGGTAGATAAAGCATGTTGAGCAGGCAGCTTAAAGTTTGCCAGAAACTTTTCATCTTTGCCTGCAGACATTCTTAATGGCATGTTACACGGCACTAAAATATTTCTATTATTTTAATCAATTAATACATGTGGCTGGCATTGCTGTGATGAAGTACAACGTGTGTAGTCTGAAGATAAAACCAGTACACTTCATTGTTCTGGTGCTTTGGAAATGTAAGGTGCTGTTGGCTGAAGTAGTTAGCACATTGACACCAAAGCAACTATGTCTGAGAACCTGGTTTCGATCCCTCTCAAGTTACCAATATCATGAATGTTTCTGATGTTCAATTGCTGTGGCTGTTGCTGGACTGTTTGAGTGACGAAAGCATAGCACACTGGTCACTGAACACTACCGGCAGCAACACATACTCGTCTATTCTAATGTACATCACAGCTTCCTCCTTCGTCGTTTTTGTTAGCAGAAACTTCATCGAAGTAAAACAATCAATAAAATGGGTACATCCAAAATACAGCTTAACAAAACTTAATGCGTCTACTTGACACCAGACGCGCTGCAACTCTGCACCACAAGACAGCATTTGTGACGTAATCTTACTTGCAGTGCCAAGCTACCAAAAGCTCTACCTTGGCAAAGTTCAATGGCTCAATTTATGTCAGCGTTTATCGCCATTGACTTCGCCATCTTCAAATAATGAGGGTAGAGCACGCCTATTAATATTCTAAGAGCTTATTTTACGACCAAAGTTCTTATTAGGAAGTTAATATTTTCAATATTTTATTTGATAAAGCGCACAGTTTGGCCCAAAATTTGTCCAGTTTGTGACTTTAATGGCTTAAAGGTACATCATAGCTGGCAGCTACAAAAAATGTTGAATATCGTACGAGTGTACTCTGTGTTGCAACAAGCGGGCAACTTTCTGTTAATTTGCAAATGTGTACTCAACGGTTTGCAAATGTATTCGTATTTCGTTATATTTACGTGTGAATGTGCATGAGCAGACTTTGCTCAGCTGAAAAGTTTATTTTGTTTTTCCCTTAAAGTTTTCTTCCTGTCCTTTTTGCTGTATGTCCTCCCGCCATTTTTGGCTACTGCTGGTTTGCTAAAGCAGCCGCTATTGTTTTATTTTTAATAAAATCATAAATCTGCGTGCCATAGGGAGCTCGAACCGTAATTTTGTTTTCTTATTTCAAACAAATTTAACATTTTTTAATCGCAACTCCCTGCCTGGCGTATTATTGAAGGACAATATTTGCTCAAAGTATAAATTGGCGCATAAAAATAAACGACGAAATAGTGGATGAAAATTTCAAAAAAAAAGGAAATTACACCCTTTGGTCATCTTTGTGTGTAAAAACAAAAGAAAATACAATACAGCTGGGAAAAATTTATGACTGGGGAAAACTGCAGTCGTCTATTTTCATTAGAAATTGTACGATAGAGCAGCATAGAATATTTGATTTTTTTCAAACACTCTACACTTGGTTGTGGTACGTGTAAGGAAGTTAATATTCCTGTGTATTAGTATCAATCGCAACAGGGTTTTTGGTTTAAACTTTAAATGTGTTTGGTATTCATACGTGTTTTGGCCTGACGTTGTTTGTAAAATATGTTGCCTTTAATTACTTCAGGTAATCTAAAATTTTTTTTAAGGTCATTAACGTATTCACGTTTGAATTAAAATGAAAGCAGAGATTTGTAAAATTTGTAACATTCTAATACAAAAATACCACTTTATTTAATTTTATTTCTGTATTCTTATAACATCCCAATAAAAAGATTAGGTTTTTGATAACTTTTTCTAATTTTTTAATCGCTAAAAGAATAAAAACGATAGACCACGAGCTTGCGGCCTTGTAAGCAAAAATTAAGAAGTTTTTGTAAAAGTTAATTCAGTATCGTATGAAAAACACAGAAATAAGGAACTCAATTTTATTTTAGAATGCAAAATTTTTGTACAATTGCAGATTTCGACTAAAAAGTCTTCTTTGATATAAGATCTGAAGAAGTCGATGATTCAGGCTTCCACATGTTAAAAGAAATTATCAATATTTTGAATCTGGCAAAAATTATAGTTGAGGCACTTTGTCCGAAAGTTATAAATTAATTTCAAATGGATGCTGCTTGCGCAACAAAGACTACTAAAGGGTCTTTCATTATGCGCTACCATTCTGTAAATATAAATAAAATAAGGTGTATGTAAGACATCATTAAAATTTTAAATTCATTTAAGGCCCATTGATGTCTAAAATGAAAAAATTGATGTATAAAATATAACATTATAAAAATGTCAGCCGCGATTTCATTGTGTGACGCTCATTAAAAATATCGAATACTCTGACTTTTTGGCTCCTAAATGAAGTTAAATTTGACCAATGGCATAGATTATGTGGTTTTAAGGGTAGCTGTGATTTATGGCTAATGTGTATAGGCCTGTGACTTAAGAAAATTCTACTAGAAAAAGTCTAAGGGTGTCAACTCGCACAATTCCAGTGGCCAGTTCACATCACCTCCATGTGAGATGATCATACCCTTAAATCGCTGCTTCCGAATGTTCAATGTGGTATTAGCTGTGTGGCACTTAGCGCCGTCCGGTTAAATATGTCGTTGCTATCCGTATCCTATCATATTGATCTATAAAGCTCACCGTTTGAGGCGATGACCTGAGCATTCCCATTCTCAAAGAGATATGGACTGATGACGCCGCCAGCTCAAAGTTCACACCGAACACTAAATTTTTCGGGAAGCATTGAACGCTTTTGCACTTCATTTGGATCGGCTATGTCCCAAGCTCGACAATTTTGTTTGTTGACGTACCCATTCATCTAGATTTGTACCTCATCGTTGAAGATAATTTTTTTAAATGGAATTAAGAGTAAGTTTGCAACTGCCCTAGAGCCCATTCAGCGAACACACGTCGTTGTCCATGGTCGTTTACCTTTAGCTCTTGGGTGAGTTGAGTTCTTTAGGGATGCAGGTCTGAGTCACGACGCGAAATTTGTCAAGTTGTAGTGTGCGATAGGCCGAGTTCTTGTGAGTGACGCAAAATCGACTGCCTTAAATATTCCTGCACCCATTAGCGAAAGTGGCGATGTTATTGATCTTGAATATCGTGGTCGTATGGGTGCTGGTTTGTTGTTTGCTGAACGGCGGGACTCAAATTTATCCTTCAAACTCCTAATAGCCCGCTTGGTTGAATTCTGTATCCGTCTGTGGTGATATTGCAGGACATACTTAATAAACGGCAGCAATTTAACAGATGTAGCTTCAACAATATGGTCGCTATCAAGTGTCAAAGTTTAAAGGCCTCCGTTGGATTACTTCATAGATATAAGATTATAGGTCGAACTCTGAACTAACTGACGTTTTTTTTAAATCCAAAAGAAATATATAAATATAAATACAATCACCATGGAACGCAAGAAACAGTTTTAATTGCACGTTATGATGTATAAATTAAGAGATTATGTTGGTATCGAATTCCATTTGCGTGGAAATCTTTCTATAAAAAAGAATAAGAAATAAATAATAAAACGCATTTGAACATTGAGTCAATTCTATAAAAATTACCGTCTAATTTGTAAAAATATATACTTTAGTACGACTACAAATTAGTTATTGAACTATTTAAGTCTAACAAGCGTTTGATACAATTTGTTTTTTAAAATACTTCAAAATTTATTGGCAATGCAATCGTGTTCATAAATCACGTTGTAGTATAGAATGGAAAGAATGATTGAAATATCATCCGAGTACTGAAATATGTAAGAAGTCATTTGTTAGTGTAAATTAAAATCAATTAAAGGGTAATTTGTTAGAAACTTTCTTTTTGGCAACACTGTTCTTGGCAGCTCAGCTGTTTTTATGTAACATGTTCAGTTTGGTCTATAATTTAACCATGAATCGATTTAAAAACCAACAACGAGCATGCATTTCTTTAAATAAAAATTCATGCTCGGTTAAGAAAATGCATCGTCCATCGGAAGTTCATTAGTTTAGTTTTTGGGCCGGTCAATTTGTCGTCTAAATAGTGCAATTTTATACATTTTGACTGTTTTTGGGGAGTTATATTAGGGCTCAAGTCTGTAAGGATAAGCCTGCAACGGTTGACGCACGGAAAGTCAATATTAAGGAATTTATTCCTGAGATACCGGCCGATATGTTGCAGAGCGAGTTTGCCAAAAATTGGACCCTGTATGTGAATATTTGGAGGCGTAGCCGCAGTCAACATTTACATGAAATCATTTTTAAACATTGAATTGTATAGATTGTTTTATCGACTCAAACAAAGATTTCATACATTTCTTTAAATTTTATGTGTCTTTTCAAATCAAAAACGAAGATCTTAAAAAATCACTATTTATTTATTATAATGTAAGTAAGGCTTATGCATTTTTTTATGTAATAAATAACAAAAATAAAATTAACGGAGGAGAAATTACAAAATTCTTGTTATTCGAATGAAGAGAGTATGTGAATATTTGAATTGATACTAAATACATCACTAACACATTTTTTACGTAATTGACTTTTCAAATTTATTTGTTATGAATTTCAAGCAGTTGTAAAACCTCGTACATTTATGTCCTAAAACATTAGTACACAATATGAGAATTTTCTATCGTATAAAAAATTAAAAAAATATAATCATAGTGGGTTTAAAAATTTAGTTGTTTGTTAAAGCTAGTCCTAGAATCTGGTAACATTAAGCCGGAAATTCGAAAGTTCCAATACAATCCCACAAGCAATAGGCAGCTTGTCGTACTTTGAGTGCCAAAAAAGCTTAAGCCATTAACAGAAATTTTTACAGGAGAAGTGTTTTTATTAACTGCCGTGGCACTAAGTCGTATTGTTACAGCAAAATTGAATCTATTCCAGGTCTGTGATGCACTCTCAATGGTTATAAACTTTTAAGATTAAATTTTAGTGATCATAAGTTATCGATTGCAAAGGAAAAGTGAAAATCTAAAACTTTGTTAATTAAGCACGATATATTTACAACAAAACAAGATCCCGATCGTTATACATCACACTAGATGCATTAATTTTTTGAAGAAGTTATATTTCTAGCTGATATAACTTTAAATTAGCGACTATTTCTTTTAATTTAAAATACATGTAATACTTTTGATTGAAATATTTAGTAGATATGAATATAAATGTCTATCGGTATAGAATTATTGAAAATTAAATGCCACTTTGAAGTCTGGTCAGAATTCGTTATCTATTTCAAAATGCAACTTGTTGCCAAAGGATTTTATACACTTTGTCGATACGAAATATCTTTATCAGTCCACTTTGTATTTTTTCGAACTATCGAATGATGAAGGGTGTATAAAGTGTCCCACAACTGAATACATTCGCTTTTTTGATTTTTTTGGCTAATAGAATATAATGGAGTTACTTGTTGTATTTTAAAAACGGACAAGTAATGTTGGCTTAAACTTTCTTTCTCGATAGAAGCAATTCTGTACTTTTAAGTACATGTTATTTTACAATTCGAAATATTTATTAAAATAAGAATTTAAATTTTTGTGAGCGACTTGAATATTAAATATTGAAATCTTTCCCTCCTTCAATGTAAAAATAATAATGGGTTGTGTATAGTGCGATTGTAAAATAATACTTTTCCTTTTTGCTGTTTCCTAATACTACGATATGAGAAAGGGGTAAGACTTTGTGAAATTCATAAATTTTGCATTTTAAATCAATAATTAATTTCTTTGTTTTTTCCGTCCTTTAGAATATTGTTTAAGAATACGTATACACTCGTACAAAAAAAAATATTATTCTTTGCTTTTCTGTTGAGTTTTCCTTAAGGACATTTTCATTGCTAAATTTTATAAAGTTTGTTCAGTGTTGGGGATGTTTTAAGAAAAAAAAAAAAAACAACCATTAACAACAGCCCAAACTTGAATAAACAAATTAAGCTAAAGTTTTTTCTCTTTTTTCCTTTTCTTCTATCATGAATTTGTTTTCGCTCTTTTACCAACTGCGAGAAGGCAGAATAGTTCAGCGAGAAAAATAAATAGTTGTTATGACCCGAACAACGGAGACAATTCGATAACTTGAAATTTATTTAAGGACGTAAAGAAAAAAAATTTGTTATGACAAGCCCATGCTAAAATCATTTGGAAATTCGCTAAATTTGAATTGTCTCTACCTCAAAATCTCTGCATATTCATGATTCCCTAAGGAAGCTCTTTTTTGCCTGTCTGTTTATAGACTCATGTAGATGGGATGGTAAACGAGTTGGCTCTAAAGCAGGTGCTGCACACATCAATATTTGGCTTCAATATTTGTGTTTGTGTTAGTAAGAATATTTTACATTTTTGACACACAATGTTAATATTGCCCATCAATTTTTATTTTTGTGTAGGTTTAAAAAAGGTGTCTATAATAAAAAAATATAAGGAAAAAATATAAAATGATCAGTATCAAACAAAGGCTGTATGAAATAGTGCCCAACAAAATAACTTCCTATGAAATGAATCCCAATATATTAAAATTATTTATCATACTCAAATATGGAAATAAATATAACATTTTAAGACTTCTTTTATAATGAAATAAGTTGCAAGGAAAAAAGAAATGAATTCAAACGGATTGAGATAAAAAAAAAAAAATTAATAAAATAATAATTTACGAATGCTCTAGAAGGTTAAGTCGGATTTTTGCATATCTCATAGTAGAAAGTCCTGCGAAGGTATGCCAGTGTGGTACACTTAGATACGGCTACACTTTCTGAAGTATTTTTACATTGAAGGCTTTTGGCCTGACGCAATTAGTTTCTCACCTGTCGTATGTGCAAGCCGACTTCGCTGTCTGAGCTATTTTTGGATTGACGGCCTCTGGCGGAATGCAAATACTTTCTGTAAAAATCGGCTTCGATTTCTAAAGGCTTTCGATATAAGGCAAGGACTTATTGCTTTTAGTATGTTCAAGGCTAACCTTGCCTTTTTAAAGCAATCAATAAATGTTTTAGAAAGCGAAGCCTAGATGGGATATACCATAAAAGACGCCAGTTCTAATATCAAAAATATTCGATTTTCTCGTCAGAAGTTTTTGTATAAAATGTTACACTTTTTATACATGATTTTAAAACAGCATATAATATAGCAGGGATCAGCATTTTTAGTTTAAACCATAGATCAATTAGGCAGACTCTATTATATGTTTTTTGGATGTCCAGGAATACGCCAGAGCCTCAAATAATTTTCGAATGACGTTGACTACTTTATGGAATTGCTCAGGAGTGTCATGCTTATGTCGTCTAGTAATGCTGCTGGTGGGAAAATTTTGCCAAACAATCTTTGAAAATGCATTTAAAAGGCAAATTGGTCTACATGTTGTTATTTTACTTTCTGGTTTTTTGGTTTTTTTATCGTTGTTATTTGCGTACATTTTCACTGAGATGGAAAGTGACTTAAGCGCACAATGGAACTAAAAGTTAAGGTTAAAAACAAAACAGCTTTTGTGAGCCAAACTAGACAAGACATTAGTCTTTTCATATCTGGGCGACATTTTTGGATAACAATATTTTATTTGTGCCTGAACTACAGCAAGAGAAATTTGTGTTATACATATACACATTTGATAAGATGCATTTAGAAACTCAGTAATAATTTCATCTTCCGCAGGGTTGTCAATTTGATGAGTTTTGAATGTGTCATACAGATGTTGAGCAAATGCCTGAAGCTTTTCTCCGTCTGACCTCCACCAAATACCATTATTGTCCTTAAAAGGAGGATTTCTTTCCTCCTTTCCAAAGATTGTCCTCCGATAGATTTGTTTCTTAATCTATCTAAGTTTTTCGTGGCTTGACGTCATCTATTATAATGTTATTAAGTTAAAAGATTTGAATATTTTCTACTAAATTAAGGAAATTATTTGAATTTTTTCTGCCAACTTCAAATATTTTTTATTATGAAAGTTTTGTTTACAGAATTTCCCAACCGCTTTCACAGTTTAGTTATAAATTGTTATCAGTGCGTGCTTAAGACATATTTCAATTGTGTTTTTAATAGAGCCAGTAAATTTCGTTATAGAAAGAAATTAGAAATGTAATGTTTCGCAGGAACTGAGATGTTGAATGTTACAAAGTTTTAATGAAGTTCATTTATGATGATGAAATCAATCATTTTTCATGACAGTTTACGGTCCTTAATAAATAAAAAATATATCGTACTTTAACCGCCAAAAAAGCTTAAGCGATAAATACAAATTTTTAAGGGGGATTTTTTATTAACTGCCTTTGTACTAATTGGTATGGCTACTGCAAAACTCATTTTGCTTTAAATTTGTGATGCCTTTTCTAACGAAAAAAAATTTTAAGATTTAATTTTAGTTATTGAAAATGATATTACTTAAGTTTTTTCGCGGTGCGGGCACGATATAATAAACCTTTAACGTTATTGTCACAACTCCTGTTGTTGAAGTCTGTCGCCTCCGCATTTTACCTGGGTGTGCTGTAAGAAAAATCCCTTGGAAGTTATTCTTTCAATTTGTAAGAAAAGGAGGAGTTTCCTTATATCCCTTCTGAGTTGTCAAGTGAAATATATTTTGCATTTAAAATATCCCTTTTTATTTTTACTTTTTCTGCACTTCAAAAGGAATAGTAAATTTGCTGCGTGCAGTACTTAGTGCTGCTGCTGTCTTATGCACAAAGAAAATGTCGGAAGGAAATCAAATGAAATAAGCAACTCGTACTGAATTTTGCGTAATACACTTGGAAGTTTTGTAATAGTATGTGTGTGTGTAAGTGTTTCTTTCGGCTTCTTTTTACTAAAAGGGAGAAAAAATAATCAACATACACAAGAAAATGGCACAGTGGCCCATTAAAAAAATTTACCATCCTTATACAAAACGCATTTTCGTTTCATATTTTCTGTAATTCCAGTGATAATAATGGAAACTTATTTTCACTTGTACTCCATACGCACAAAATTCACGCTCGTTATAATCCAAAGGACAAAGTATAATTCAACACATGCAAACAGATGTGTGTGTGTTGGTGTGTCATGAGTTATAGTACTCGTATGGTGGAACTGGGAATAAATTATATACTCAGTGGGTTACTTTAATTTAATTTTTTTTAAATATACTTGCCATACACATGCCCATTATAACAAGTAAGTGCTCTACATTCGGTTATAAAGAATCGGAGTCGACTCTAAAGATTCAACTTTTCGTGAGGAATTCACTTTCTTTAAACTAGAGAGCTTTTTTATAATTTGTTATAATTGTTGGAATTTTACTCGTTGTTTTAGTTTCATCGTTGTTTAGTAACTTTATGATTTGTTAAGAAAATATTTTGATTTTGTCTAATTCTGTAACATGAATGATTTTGTAAAACTATTTTATTCAGTCAATACTTTTGTTGATCCTTGTCTTGGTTACAACAACAAGGAAATAGTTCTAAGTTTATACAACTACATACGAAAGTGGATTGTGTTAGAGTTCAACATCGGTTAACCTGTAGATGCCAGTGCTGCCTCCTCTCTAGGTGTTCAACTTCGTGTAAATCTGGCGTCGTTCATCGAAATTCTTTTTATGAAGTCCAGTTTATATATATATTCATTCCTGTAGTTCCATGGTGGAACAAAGGGCCATATGAAGTCCAGTTTAATAAGCACAAATGTTTAATGAATTAGTCTTTCTATTGCTAGAAATCTTTGATTTTCTTGGTGTGTAATACAGGCATGTTCTCACACTCGCAAGTTTTTGAAATCGCCAAGCGACATGAAAACGCTAAAGTTATATTTAGATGTTCTGTAACTCACGTGTTTTGCTTGCGAGTTGCCATATTCGAGGTTGTATATACTCGTCAGAGCATAAGGAAACAATGGAGAGGAAAAATGAACAAAACAAAAAAGCTACTTTTAAATTTAATATATTTTATTAAAATTGTCAGCAAAATCGTCTAGTTTCGATACAAATAAAAATAAAACATATTTAATTTAATATATTTATCATTTTATCGTTTGTTTAAAGTTCAGTTTATTGTAATTTCATCAGTTCACTTCAGTATACCCTTGCGAGTTCAACTCGCCAAAATTCTGGCGTTTGCGATTTACAGAACACTAATCTTGCGAGTTCAAGTCATAATCGCAAATATTATACGAGTTGCGAGTGTGAGAACATGCCTGATAGTCACGATTTTATTAATACAAGTGGTAGGAACTAATTAAGATTTCTAAGACGAGGGCCCGAATACCAACTATACTAATGGTCTTATTTATAGAAATTATGTTTGATTTATAGAAGACTTCATAAGGGAATTTCCGTACAAAATTCAATTTCTAAGCCAAAAATATTTCTCATGAACAAGGCAGTTAGAGCTCATTATGTGAACTCCATATATTTTTGGCTGCTGGAAAAAAAGATAACTGAAGTTAACAACCACAAGATCTAGCAGTGAAGAGTCTGATTCGATGAGCTATAAAAAGTTTGCAATCAAGAGTTTAAGTCGTGGTCTCTGTTAGATGTTAAAAAAGTTCTCTCTATATGAATTCAAATAGATTCCGAATACGCACATTAGCGAGCATTATTTTATAAATCTCAAGCTTAGTATTTGGTTCTACGGAAATACTAGCAGGTTAAATATAGAGCACTAAGCAATTTTATATAAAAATTTTAAAATTGTTTTATTAAAATTGTTTCGTATTATGAAATGACGTAAAGCTCTTCGGCATTTATTGTCATATGCATAGGTTTTCAGTTAATTACATCAGATTTGTTTGACGAATAAATTAATGTATGTGCAGTGGATAATGATATATATTGCTAGGCCGGCATGGCCTGCCCAAATGTGTTAGAACGTTATGTATGATAGCTCCAGGAAGTCACAGTGAACATACTTTTTTGTGCAACTCAAGATATTTGCATGCGAAGATTTCTGCTGATATTTCCCGCAATACGTTAATGATATCAAAGTTAACTGAATTTTGTGAACTATACTGGTCATGTTTTAAGATTATTTTTACAGAGCGATACTGGCTTTGGAATCTATTTTGAGAATTGTATTCCCTATGGTCCTAAGTGGTCAACTAAAGCATTAACATTATACTGTGAAAAAATTCAAATACTCAGATTATGATCTAAAAGAATTATGAGCTCGGATTATATTCAATGATTTTAATACAAAATTGCTATTGCAGGATGTTCATTGTTTGATTCATGTTCAAAAGTAAAATTCTGTTTTTTGCAAAGAAATTAAATTGGGAATAAGCTTCATAAGTGTTAGAGATTCACGATTTTATATCTCATAGAGTGAGATTAATTTTGCTACTTATTGATTGAAGACAAATTATGTTCTAATCAAAACTTAGTCAATTAGACCTCCTTGGAAGTTGAAAATATAAACCAATGAACTATCGGTAGCAATAAAAATATCGTTTCTGGATCAGAAGCTTGACAAATAAGCCCATTTAGGTTATTTGGTTTCCTCCTTAAATAAATTTGACAAAAGGCTTAGCTAGTGTAAAAGATCTAAGAAGCTTGCTTATATCTTATCTTGCTTATATCTTTTCATATCATAACTTTCACTATATTAATATTGTGAGGTCTTTGATATTGTACTTTGACTTCAAAGGATACTTCCAGACAGGTTCCATTTGACATAGGGGATTTATCATTGTTATAACTGGGAGTCTTTTCAAGCAAAATAATGGATTTTAGTCAACTTTTAAGTGACTATCATGACTTAATTAATGAAGCATAAACAGCTTTTATTTTTATATAATGTATTACATATATGCGAGTGTATATATTTTTGGCAATATATTGTAATTTTTAACAACAGTCTCCAGCTTTGGACTTGCTTTCCTTTTTACAATTAATAAAATCAAATTTCTTACTTCTTGTCGGCACTTGTGGTATTGTGCGCTATGATAAATATTATTGCTCATACGCAGTGGTAAATGGCAAAATGTGCTGCAAACTTTTACGTGAACAGTAAAAACTTTTTAAGACAAATTTTAAATGGAATCGCTAATGCTGAAAGTGCAGTTGCTAACAGATTTTGTATAAATTATAATTCTCTTAATATAAATATGTATATAAATCTGATATTAAAATGAAGTCATTTGCTTCAACCAAATTTATTATCACTTTTGTTGTTTTTTTATATTGTGTATGAAAATAAATGTCTTAATTTACTTTTGTATGCTTCGTGTTACAACTCAGCAATTAATTAACTTTAGTTAACTCTTACACACATTTACTTATTCTCACACATGCAATTGTAACATATTTCAATGTGAATTGTGATGGAGAATAAAAGGAATGTACGAGTATGAGGAAAATTTTATGGTGAGATCATATCATAAAAAAGATGATTCAGTTTTTTTTTATTATTACGAGTGGAGTATGTGTGCATTAAGAAAATTGCACAATGGGGTAAGTGTGGCCAAAATTGTTGGAAAAAAATAAGATGTAAAAATTAAACTAAATCTCCTTAGATTTTGGCTTTAAAAGATCGTGGATGTATTTTATAATAAATATTTGTATAGTTGAAATTCGACTTATATATGAAATTGTGCGATATATTTGCACTCATATGCGTCTGTCAGTCTTTTTTATAAAAAAAAAACTTCTTTAGAAAATTCTCCAGAATTTGTTCAGACAGAGCAATAATGCCATATTCTTAGAAATATTTTCAGAAATCTGCACAATGTGTACTAAAGTAAGTGCTACAGTAAAAATAAGATGTGAAAATTAATTATACCTCATTGTAAAACAATATGGATGTATATTACAATAAATATTTGTATAGTTGAAATTGGACTTGTATATAAAATTGCAGAGCAATAATATTTTCAGAAACATTTAAAGAAATCTGCACTATGTGTAGGTTCTACAGTAAGGAAGCAAATCCAGAAATTATCTTACATAGAAATAGTGCACAAATATTCAAAGCTCAAGTCTCTAGCGGCACACAGTACAAAAATGATGCTGAAATTCGGAAACTATTTACAATTTTCTGAACCTATAAACTATATATTCGGGTAGTGGAGCACTATATTCACAAGGAATGATGGCGTGAAATTTTATCAACTTTAAAGTACCCTGCACAGTGGGATCTAATAAAGAATAATTATCAAAATTTGAGAAATATATAAATAAGGCTGCAAAAAGTTATTTGAAATTTTGTGGCTTAACATCTAGGTTTTCAACTAGATATTTTTTTATAAAAATAAACTGATAAAATAAAAATTTTTCTTAAATTTTTTAAAATTTTTGTTTCATTACGTCGTTTAGTAAAAGGCTTTCCAAGGCAAAGATTTTATTTGTCTCATAATCACTATTTTTGAGAGATGGTTTTTTTTAAAGAAAGTAGGGAAAAAATGCAATAAAAATTTTACCAGTTGTTAGCAGGGCAAACTATTCAACCGAGTTTTAACTGTGGAGTCCTGCAGATCGTATCTGATTTTTTTAACTTGCAATCAACCATCAATTACACATATCTAAATGGAAAAATGTTTCTGATCCCATTGTAAATAATCTAAGTGAATGTGTGTAAATGAATTTGGAGTGCATTGTCATACTACAAGCTGTTTAATGTAATCATATCCCCCTTCCCAACAAAAAAGGGGGGAAAATTCACAAAAAAGGTATAATTACAGCCGTTACCACATGCAATGAATGGAAGCATGTTGTAAAAAATCACATAAAAGCATTCACTTCAACGTGCGTACACACACATACACACACTCAGACACATTATTAACATTTTGCTTTTGTTGCATGTACACATATTCATTTCAACTCTCACACACTCTGGCAAATAAAATTGCCAAGAAAGTCAAAAGTTCTCAGTGCCTGCTTACAGGCGCCAAATGACTCTTTATATTCATTTCATTTCAATTTATATATGTGTGTTCGCTTGTATGTGTGTGTGTGTAATATAGTTTTTTATGTTGGCAGTTTTCACTATTATCATTCCCAGCATAATTAATTAAAAGTAAACACTTGCTTCTGTGTCATTTTAATTTTGCACATTGTTTCGTTTATTGGGCTCATGCCTCAATTTTTTATTTTAAATCCTTCATTATTTTTAATTTTTACTTTTTGTATTACATGTATAGTTGTATGTACGCAACATTGTTCACTTTCTATATGTCATTTAATTTAAGATTTTCTTTTGATTTTCTTCTGTTTTTTTCTTCTTCGGGCAATGTTGTTGCTTTATCAGTTCATTAGCCTAAACTAACAATTAAATAGGAAACCGGTATAAGGGCATAACAAATCTTTTGTATTCTTTACGTAAATAAAGAGTCTTTCATTAAGCACTTTCTACCTTCAAATTAAAATAAAACAAAGGAAGTGTAAAATATCATTGACATTTTTTCATTCATTAGAAAGGCATATTTGCATAAACAATAACATTTTGGCAATGTTTGCCGCAGCTTTGATGGGTTGCATGCTTCCGAAATGTTCAAGTAATTACGATTCTAGCGCATAAATCAGGCTGAATTGGACTGATGGCTCGATTTTTGTGATACTCGGAACTAAATCAAAAATTCATTTTTGTATTTATGCACTATTGTTCTTATATTCGAAATAAATTCGAAAATAATGCCAAAAGTTGATCAGAGAGATTACAATACATACTACATCGAAAAGTTTTCGAGTTTGCCACTAATTCGAACTCCAATAAGAGGAAAGTAAGTGTCCTTTCATATAAACTGTGGTGCCGTAATCTGTGTTTTGCGAAAACTATAGATGGAGCCAAACATCTATATATATAAAAACAAGTCCGTATATGTACGTCGCCGAACTAATCATAAACGCGTCGAGCGATTTCAACCAAACTTATACACTACGTAGGCAGTGGCCCATATATGGTTTATATCAAGTTTGGTTAAAATCAGATAACGCATGTGTGTGCGGTGCGTATGTGAAGTGAGTGTGTTTTTGCCGCAGGCATTTTTTGTACCGCATACAGCATTCATTAGTATTGAATACATTTTGGTCGTTTGCGTATTGGAGAGCATTGTACGGAGTGATGCAAATAGCAATTTGTTATCATTTCTCTTTTCTCTTTGGACGTCATTGGTGATTGATCTTATCATAATCGATTTTATTAATTTCTTCGCATTTTTTGATGAGTAAACCAACTTTATTAAAAACAAGTGTGTTTCTTTTCTTATTTTGTTTTGCCGTGCGAAGCAGGCAACGGGCCCGCTAGTTTCTTATAAAATATTGTTTCTAACATCACCATTCAGTAATATTTTCGGTTCAGGATTTTCCTGCAGTATCAGCGAAATAAAGCAAACGTTGCACTTTTAAATAAGCTTGCATCTTGTTTTTGCAATATTCCCCATGTACGTCCCCATTATTATATAATTTTTGTAGTATCTTTATCCCTGAGGATAAATTTCTTAAATCATCTGCAATTTAAACAACTTTTTGCATGAATTATTATGCATACATTTAAGTAATTTTTATTGACAACTTTTTCATTCGCTGTAATTCAGAGAATAAGTGAGTGCAGGGCCGCTTGTTTGTCTACGGCTTAAATAAGAGATAAATGAATCTTAACATATTATACGAATTTATATCCATTATGTTTGATTTGGTTGGACCTTCAGGCAAAAGACAAAAATATATGTTCATTAAATTTTTATGCAAGTGAAATTATCGCATCATTTTCATGTGGCAATTCGCAGTCAATTGTGTATTTTGCAAATGTTTGCCCTCATGTTTTATTCAACAGACTTTAATGTGGATATAATCAGACATCTGGTATCTTTTTTGTTGTAGCTGAATGTGGAGAAATTAACGAATAATAAAATAACCCAGCAAAAGTCTGATGATGACTTGGCTTTGAGTATGAGACATCAATGAGTTGAAGGAACATTATGTTTTCAATTGTGTTCGGAAACGCAATCAAACATACATAATTGAATGGTTTTTGAGCTAAAATTGAGCACAATTTTTGCATACAAATTTCACATTAAAAGATGCCATGAGTGAACAAATTAATGGACCTTTTCTGGTATCAAAGTTAGGTTAGGCACCGGTGGCAGTTAGAGTTTCATCAGATTCACTTGGGCGTTATGGGCTATTATAATACCATGGAAATTGTGCTTAAGCAGAGTCCCCTCCGTCGAAGCAGATGGAACAATAACAAATTATTGCGGGTATAGGGAAGAGACATCAGGTAATTACACGTCCACGCAATTAGATAGGAAATACGGATACAGGAATGAAAACAGAAATGGAGAGTGAAGAAAGAAGGAGAGGGATATTGCTAATAGGATAGACGCAGAGAAAGCTAGCAGCAACAAGGGTGATGGGAACTAGATTGGGAGGTAAATAGAGACAAATAAACATATTCACACAACAGAAATATCTATATAAGGACAATGCATAGTGTGGCAATCCTGATTGATACCGAGATATTGAATCTAGGTTGCATTGAGTTATTTGTCAGTCGAAAAATAAAATATATGTATGTCTTTTTCATTATTATTAGAACTTTTGGAAAACTAATTGGTATATAAAACAAATCTAATAAAACCACATTATAACTCATTTGTCGGAGTTATTACATTGGCGACGAGAGAAAAAAAGATTGCGAAGTGACCATTAAATTGGATTTGGAAGAAAGAACAGAAACACTAAATTGTGGTGTTGAAAAGAAAAATTAAATTGTGAGATTGACTGCACATTAAATTGTGAGATTGAATGCACATTAAATTGTGAGATTGACTGCACATTAAATTGTGAGATTGACTGCACATTAAATTGTGAGATTGACTGCACATTAAATTGTGAATCCATCAGCACATTAAATTGTGCATGGGTATGTTGATTAAGTACTCGTATTAAATTGGGTGGCACCTAGCTAAAAAAAAAATTGTATAAAGAAATTATTATAGATAATATTTCATCTCTTAGGCACTTGAAGACTTCTTTCCTGTGGTACAACAATGTCCGACATAAAGCCATTTCTCTGTGATGTTATTGACAGATCGTTGCTGCGTATGGAATGGGAAAAATGGTTCCGATCTTTTACTTTGTATCTCGGTTCAGAGGAAATTATCGACTCTGTTAAAAAGAAAAACAAGCTGCTTCATTTGGGCGGACCACAGCTTCAAGAGGTTATTTACAACATCCCTGGCGCTCTAGTTGAATTTGATGCAAAGACTGATATCGATGTATACGCAATACTGGTTAAGAAATTGGATGAATATTTCTCCCCTAAGAGGAATTCAACGTTTGAAAGACATCTATATAGAAGTTTGACGCCAACGGATGGAGAGTCTCTTAACAAATTTCTATTGCGCTTAAGGCAACAAGTTGCAAAATGTTCTTTTGGATCAACAAAAATGGAAATTGAGGAAATATGTATTAAAGACAAGATAATTGATTCATGGGCACCTATTGACCTTAAGAAAAGACTATTGGAGAAAGAGCAGAGTCTGAACGGTGTCCTTGAAGCTTGCCAGGTGTATGAACAAATTAATAAACATTCGCAAAGCATGATGACAAAAAGCGATGAAGAGGGGGTAAACAGAATTTCCTCGAAGAAGCGATTTTCTCATAATTCAGAGACTGAGTGCTACAGATGTGGTCGAAGTGGTCACATTGGTAATTCTATGAGCTGTCCAGCACGAAATGCGAAATGCAACAATTGCTCTCTTATTGGACATTTTGCCATCAAATGTAAGACTAAAAACATTAAGAGGAAATTTGTCGAATATGATACAAACCGGCGAAATATAGGATCGGGAAAAATAAGGTGTATACGCAGCGAACAGCTAAATGTTTTAGATGATGTTGACGCTTTACGTGAATTTGGCTGCTTCAAAATCAATGATAACTGTGTAAGCGATGAAATGATTAACGTCTGCATTGGAGGAAAATATATATTAATGGTGATTGATTCCGGCTCGCGATTTAATTTGGTGAGTGAGAAAGATTGGGCAACATTGAAGAAAGGAAAAACAGTTATATGGAATATTAGATCAAATTCATCAAACCAATTTAAGGCATATGCATCAGATCAGATTCTCAAAGTAATCTGTGTATTTGACGCTCCAATTGCGATAAATAATTATTCAGAAACGGTTGCTACATTTTACGTAATAGAAAATGGTAGTCAGTCTTTGTTGGGTCGTGAAACGTCGACAAAACTTAAAATACTACGACTTGGGTGTAATGTCAATCGTATTGAGGATGTGAAGCCATTCCCCAAAATGAAAAATGTAAAAGTAAAATTAACTATCGATACTTCAGTAAGACCCGTGCAACAACCACTGCGGCGTATACCAATTGCTCTTGAGGATAAAGTGGCAGCTAAGCTGGAGGAGGCATTTACCTTGGACATAATCGAACCTGTTTATGGACCAAGTCGGTGGATATCACCTGTGGTAATTGTGTTCAAGGAAAATGGTGAAATAAGGTTATGTATTGACATGCGCCGCGCAAACGAAGCCATTTTAAGAGAGAATTACCCCTTACCTATATTTGACTCTTTCATGACAAAATTGAGAGGTGCTAATTATTTTTCAAGATTTGATCTTAAAAATGCATATCATCAACTTGAACTACATGAAAGCAGCCGCGAAATAACAACTTTTATTACACATAAAGGGTTGTTTAGGTATAAGAGATTGATGTTCGGCGTAAACTCGGCACCAGAAATTTTTCAACGCACACTAGAAGGGCTGTTGGCCCAATGTAGTAATTGCCTTAACTATATAGACGATGTTATCGTATTTGGTTGCACAGAAGAAGATCATGACAAGGCTGTTAAAGAAGTTATCGGGGTATTCAAGGAAAATAACCTTATACTTAATGAGGAAAAATGTGTTTGGAAAGCCAAGAAATTGAAATTTCTAGGCCATGTTCTCTCCGAAAAAGGCTTCACGGCAGATCCAGAAAAAATCAAAGTGATTGAAAATTTTCGACCTCCGAACACAAAAGAAGAGACAAGAAGTTTTTTGGGTCTGGTTACATACGTTGGTAAATTCATTCCTGATTTGGCAGACGTCACCGAACCTCTGAGAACTTTGTTAAAAACAGATGCAAAATTTATATGGGGTCCTGATCAGGCAAAGTCTTTTCAACATCTAAAAACACAACTGTCCCAAATACCCAACTTATCATACTTTGACCCAAAGAGAAGAACTCGAGTAGTAGCAGATGCTAGCCCAGTCGCTTTAGGCGCTGTTTTGATCCAATTTGATTCAAATGGTAATGCAAAAATAATATCTTTCGGTAGTAAGAGTTTGTCCGACGTTGAGAAGAGATACTCGCAGACCGAAAAAGAAAGTTTAGCTCTCGTATGGTCGGTGGAGAAATTTTATTACTATCTTGCCGGTCTGGAATTTGAATTGGTGACAGACCACAAACCACTCGAAGCAATATTTAAGCCGACGTCTAAGCCTCCAGCCAGAATTGAACGTTGGTTATTGCGTTTACAATCATTTAAATTCAAAGTAATCTACCGAAGGGGAAAGGAAAATATAGCGGATTCCGTGTCGCGACTTTGCAAAATTATTGATACAAGTTCATTTGATCAAAATTGTGAGGACAATGTATTGCATATTGTATCAAATTCAATTCCATTAGCCCTTGGAATCACTCTTATAGCTAGTAGAAGCGCGGAGGATGAAGAAATCTGCAGTAATATAGCACATGTCAATAATGAGTCGTGGGACGCCGATAAATCAAATAATTATTACCCGTTTCGATTTGAGCTTTCGTCAATTGGCAGTATCCTTCTAAGAGGCACTCGCATTGTGATACCTAAATCTTTGCGTGATAAAGTACTTCAATTGGCACATGAAGGGCACCCAGGAGAGTCAGCTATGAAACGTAGACTTAGAGCCAAAGTCTGGTGGCCATTGATAGATCGGGATGCTGAAAATTTCGTTAAGAGCTGCCGGGACTGTTTACTTGTTTCCCGAATATCGAATCCACCGCCGATGCAAAGGCATGAGTTTCCAAATGGTCCATGGCAATGTGTAGCAACTGATTTGTTAGGGCCACTGCCGAGCAATGAGTATGTTTTGGTTCTAATAGACTACTACTCACGGTACCAGGAAGTGGTGTTTTTGAAGAACATAAGCTCTGAGAAGATTATAAACGCCATGGAGGAGATATTTTGTAGACTTGGGTTACCGAAATCTTTGAGAACGGATAATGGCCGACAGTACGTGAGTTCTCAATTTGAACATTTCTGTAAAATAAATAATATTACACATATCACTACGCCACCTTATTGGCCGCAAGCCAATGGGGAGGTTGAGAATATGAACAAGTCGCTGGTCAAACGATTGAAAATAGCCAGCGCCAACAGAAGTAATTATAAGCAAGAAATACAAAAGTTCGTATTAATGTATAATGTAACACCTCACGGTACGACTGGATCACCTCCATCTGAGCTTATGTTTAATCGAGTGATTCGGGACAAAATTCCAAGTATTCAGGACATAACAGAAGATATGATTGACTCCTCAGCAAGAGATTTAGATTGCATAAATAAACAAAAAGGGAAGGAGAGAGGAGACAAAAAACGAAATGCAAAACAATCGGATATAGCTGTTGGAGATAAAGTCTTGCTGAAAAATGTGGTATTTCCACATAAGCTGACAACTAACTTCGATGTAACTGAATATCGGGTAATAAACAGAAACGGAAACGAAGTGGAAATAACTGGGAACGGGAAGACAGTTAAGAGGAACGTCAGTCATGTCAAAAAGATACCGGCATTGACAATTTCTGAAAACATATCCCCAAAAGACAATGCTCCCCTACAGGAATCACCATCGACATCAAACAATACATCAGCGTCAATTCATACAGAGAATCCACCAACAGTTCCACCAGGCGATCCTATAATGAAATAAAATTTTAAAAAGAATAGGAGGGATGTGGCAATCCTGATTGATACCGAGATATTGAATCTAGGTTGCATTGAGTTATTTGTCAGTCGAAAAATAAAATATATGTATGTCTTTTTCATTATTATTAGAACTTTTGGAAAACTAATTGGTATATAAAACAAATCTAATAAAACCACATTATAACTCATTTGTCGGAGTTATTACACATAGCAAGAAAACTATTTAGTAACAAAGAGAACACTGAGGATGGCACATAATCGAAACAGGTCTCTTAACAAATCAAATTTACGTGGAATGAGACAGTATTGTTTCAAATGCTCTACGTACTCATTTTCCTCTATTTTGTGATGTGTGTTCAACTCCTAATCTTCGTATATACATACCAACGGAACAGTGTACAGCTACAACGGCAAGCAGTAGTGGTATTTATCTACTATTTTTAGAGAATGAAGGGGTTGAGTATTCCATTCTTAGGAGAAGGGTATAGCTGCTTTACAACTCTGAAATCATGGCCTACACTTGATTTATTTATTTCTCAGCTCTGCTTTTAAAATCGGAATTTGCAAGAGAACTTTGTGTGGCAAACTCACTTGCTCTAATTATGGCGGAGTTTATAATGTTGTTCCATTTCTAGCTAGTTCACCAACTCTGAAATTACTCCAAATGCCTCTGTGCCTTGGAACCCAAATGATCCTGATCCTAATCTTAAACTGCTCCGTCAGATCAGTGAGAGATAATGGGCTATGACCGCTGTTCTTGATTTCAGAATCAGGGATTTCAGGGCCGTTGTAGCGATAAGACTAGTAGAATAGATATTTATTGCATCGATCGACATGGCATTCACACTCTAGAAATTCCCATTACTTTTTTGATATCCAGGATCTCTGCTTGGGAAACAATACAGTGATCTGGCAGCCATTATGATATTGGGAAACTCAAGTCCTTCTCCAAGCCTCCTGAAGCCATACGTCTAGAAATTCACTACTCCTCTTTCTCCTGGTGTACTATTATACCATGCGTCACGAGCTGGTTTCTAGATTTTGTAGAGCTGCTCATGACTTAAAACGGCTAAAATGTAGTCCAGCCTCAGTTTTCAAAATTCAGAAAACAGCAGCTTGACAGACTGGACGTTTTTCGAGCCCACTTTTAGGTACATCGTACGAGGGGTGTAGAAGTGATTGCTTCTTCTAGAGTGGTGGAAGGTGTAGAAGCCTTCACAACTTATCCATTTAAGTAGTGTGAAGTGAGGCAAGTCTGTGAGCCTTCTGCAACATATCAGAATATGTTCTTTTGCTAAAAGTGACCAGGTACTCAAATCGTTGCAACGATAGATATAATAATTTGCTGCATAATGCATTTATTTACTATTATTTATAAGCGAGCGTGGTAAGTACTTGCCGCCAATGGTGCAATAATTTTTATATAAGAAAAAAAATGTTTTGTAGTTTTTTGTATATAAATAATTTGCAAAGAAAATTTTTGCTGTGCTGTTTATGCAAACTATTTTTATTTATTGCTCGTAAAATGCAACAGCATTCAGTCAAGTCTATCATTCTGAGAGTTTCTGTGGCGATTTCCACTGAGAAGCCAGAAGGTTGGATTTAATCAATAATAAATTATACTTTAAATTTTTATTATAAAATCTATTTTAGCCTCAAACTCATAACTCTTGAAATTATCGTATCAAAAACTTTGTTAATTCAAAATCAGTATTACGAAATTCCTTACGAATTATAAATGTCATTCGTGTATTTTTGCTATGGAAATTAAGAAACATAAAAAATAAAAAACCTTTAGGAATAATAAAAAATAAAAAATAAATCTTTATATTATAGATTTAAAATCGCTTTTTTGCAGCATATTTTCTTAATCCATAAAATCGGTGCAACACAAAATCAATCTGCATAAGAGACGAGCTCCTTTTGCCGTATTTACATATAAACGTATAAATTTGGGAAGCAGACTTCAGAAAGAATACGTTTTTCTTGTTGCTGTTATATTTCTATTTGTAAAGTTTAAGATTATTTCCCATCCATAGTTTGGCAATAGAACCAATAAAAATACTGTTTGTTTGTTGTAGTAAGTTTTCCGTTTATACTTGTTTAATTTTTTCCCCATTCTATTCCTCTTGTATGGCCAAGAATAGAAAAATTTGTTCCTTTTGTCAAATTGTATGCAGACTTGTTTCATGGACATTTTTTGACTACTTTAGTTGATTTTCTTTTTCTCATCTTACAAATGTGATTTGGAGTTTTTTTCTTAGCCGTTCTTGTTCCTCCTTTCGTTCGCTTTTTTCGTGCTCAAGGCAATATTGTTTTGAAAAGAATGAAAATGGAAAAATAGTTTGAATGAGTAAAAAGTTATAAGCATGATAGAGGAGAAAAAATTTACGTCAGAAGGAAAAACTTACGGCAACAATTTAAAAAACAAAATTGTGTACGTTGGTATGTTTTGTCATTTAAACGCTCAATTTGTGTTTTTTTTGCTATTTAACAATTTTTGTTGTTGTTGTTTTTGCCATCATATTGTGTAATTTTTTTTCTTTTATAAATATTTTTGTTCTATCAGAGAAATTTTATGCACTTTATTTTAAACGAATATTAGATGATGTTTGGGAGGAAACTGAAAAAGCGAGAAACTATTTACAAAGAAATAAGTAACTATTTAGCTTTAGCAAAGTTTTGAGGGAAGCTTTTAAGCATAAGTAAACATGAAGAGCAATGTTGTCGTAACTCGTATAGTGGTTAATGGATTAATCGAAAAATTTAAGTCATCCATCAAAAAAAAAAATATATATATATTTGATTTCATGACCGCATATTTTGCGCCTATTATTTCAATAAAAAAAAACTTTTAATTTAAAATCAGGATTTAGTACAAGTTCGAGTATTTAATTACAGGAGAAATTAATAACATCTGCATTTTCCATCAAATTTAATTTTCCTGTGATTTCTAGTCATGAAATACATCTTTTCAAAATTCTTTTATTTATTAAATCTTCAATTTCAATGGAACCAATAAAAACTATTCAAATATTAAAGGCTTTTATACAATACGCGTGTACTTTTGGACGAGCGAATAGTAGCAGGACGATTCAAATGAGTTTATGTAATAATCCGTCTAACTTGTGTTATGCATTTTACTGCTGTTCAATTATAAAAGGTGCTTTTTTAAGAGCTTTTCGATTTGATTTAAAAAAAACACATACAATTTAGAGAAATTTATGAAATCTCTATTTAAGTCAGAACGATCAATATAATTCAATGTTTAATGATGATTTCATGTAAATTTTGACCACTGCTACGACTCAAATTGTTCATAAAATAAAATATATATTCTTCAATATTGGCAGGCTTATCGCTGTTAATATAAGCCTTAGTCTAGCCCCACAGAAAAGTCTAAAGGCGTTGAATCACACGATCTAAAATGTAAAATAAACTGTTCACCGAACACGCCCCCAATTGGGCCATATTTTCACGTGCTACATGGCATGTGGCACCGTCTTGTTTAAACCACATATCAACCAAATGTAGCTCTTCCATTTTGGACAAAAAAATTGCAATCGTCACACGGTAGCGCTCGCTATTCACAGTAACATTTCTGCCTTCGTCGTCTTTGAAAAACTACGGTCCAATGATACCACCGGCCCATTAAATAACACCAAACAGTGTATTTTTCGGTATGCAATTCTTGTGGCTGCTCTTCATACTAAATATAGCAATTTGTTTTGTTCATGTATCCATTCAACTAGAACTTTGCCAGCACCCATTCACCAAAAGCGAGACGTTGTGGTCGTGTGGCTTCAATTCTTGCACTAGCCATATTTTGAAAGGTTTTTATACCCAAATTCTTCCGCAAAAATTTCCACGTAGTAGAGTAACAGGGGCCTATTTGCTGCGAACGGCGTCGAATCGATAATTCATGGTATCAACAACACTGGAGGATACAGTTGCGATATTTTCCTCTGCCCACACTCTACGTATGCGTGTATGCCCAATAATGTAAGTTTGGTGAGAAAATTAGTCACATGATTCCGATTAGCCGCTCTTAACCGAGCATGAATTTTGATAATAAAATTCAGTAATTTAAGTTTTTAAGTAGATTCATGGCTAAATTATAGATCAAACTGAACATGTTTAACAGTAACATGTTATACGAAAATAGCTGAGCTGCCAAAAACAGTGTTGCAAAAAAGAAAGTAACTAAAAAATCACCCTCTATTATTGCTAAAAAATTTAAATTTGGTATTTTTTACTTTTATTCAAGCAAAATCATAATTTTTTTTCTGCAGACTATAATGTCCAAAATGTTTTTTCTATCTATTTTTTGTTTTCCCATAGAAGGAACGAGAAAATTTTGTTTGTTTTACTAAAGAAAATTTCGCAAATATTTTTATAAGAGTACTTTTAATTTACATGCTCGTATAAGAAATTTAATTCCCTACAGAAAAAGTGGAAAATATTTGTCTATAACCTCTTACCACCAAGTTAACTCTAACGTAAATGAAAAATTTTCATTATCATATTAGAAGTCATCCGTTAATTTGTAAATTTATGAGTATAAATATATTTGAAAGTAATATTTTTAGGCATTTAATTACCACTCTTCATTGATGGAAATTCGATATACCATGAGGTAATATGTATGTTCAAAGTTGGATTTAAATTGTCTGTATGACCTCAGTACCAGGGCGCTTTTTCATAAAACAAATTGGCATGCAGAGTTGAGATATCTATGTGCGCTTTATATATAGTTCTTTTATGACTATGGAAAACCATTATATTGCTTTGTGAACCACCCTAATACGCACAAATGATTTTATTTGATTGTCTAATTTGGAAAGGAATGATATTTTGAATTAATTTTCTATAAACTATCAAAAGTATAAAATATTTTTGGGTGACATGGCCTATAAAAACAGGCAATTAAATTTAATAATAAGTTTCTGTCGTTCCTATATTCCTGCGTAGGGCTTCAGATAAATCTAATATTATTATTTATTTAAGTCGGGACAAACACCAGTTTTTCCGGGTTCTTCTGTCTTGTCTTCATATATATAGTGTTCGGGTAAGATCATTAAAGTCTCTCCTGTGTAGACGATTGTAATCTCTATATTTGAGAATATTGCAATCCCTAATGGACTTTGATGACATTTGAACTTGAGCTTATACTTCCATTATGTTAATTGTAATTTCAATTGGGAGAAATGTCTATTTCGAAAACATCAAATTGGAAACATTTTCTATTGTAATTATTTTCAGTTTGATTTCTTTTCATTTGAGTACCATCTGAAGTGAATTTTCTTTCATCTGGAAATTTTCCTAGTTGTATGCTTTCTATATTTAATTTTGAGCTGTTGGGATTTTTTTCGTAAGAAAAATTTTTCCAGCTTGAAATTTTCGCCATTGGAATAAAAACTGTAAATTTAGGGGAAAAAAACCCAAAATGTCTATATATCGACAGCTGAACCCACAGTAAATATTAATTTTTTTTATATACTAATTTTGCATATTATTAGCCGAGATAATATTCCTTATAAAATTCAATAATAAATATTCCTAAGATATATTTATTTAATAATGGATCGGGGTAGTAATCATAGAGGTCAAGGTAGAGGTATGTATTGATGTTACCGCAAAATTTATTCCCCTCAAACTGCCATTTAAAAATTCAGTGACAATTTTCCTTAAGCACACGCCTTCAAATTTTAAAGCAGATTAAAAATAAAATTACACACCTTAACAGATCAAATTGTTTATCTCTTAATATCGGTTAACTGAGCAATAGCGTACTTATATCCTATGAAAGAAGTTGAGAATATACAAAATAAGCTAAGTTATGGATAAATGGTTAATAGTTAATGTTAAAATAACTACATGTCTATATTACATGCATACATATGCATTTCCACACACACACACACACACACACACACACACACACACACACACACACACATATATATATATATATATATATATATATATATATATATATATATATACATGAGCATGCCCTGCACACATACGAGTATGGCTGTTGAGATTTTAATAGACTTGACAGAAAAGTGACTTCTTTGGCACGCCAAATGTGCTTTAGTAAATTTTATAAAAAAAAATACAGTGACATCGAATTTTTGACTACATTTTGCAAATAAAAATATCAATAAAAAGTTACTAAGAAGTTAATTTGAGGATAAATATCCCGACTACTCTAAAACTTTCTAAAGACACAACTTTCAAACTTCGAAATAATAACAATTTGTCACCTAAAACAGAAACAATGACACTAAATAAAGTGATTGGGTACGTATAAGCCAGATCGCTCGTTTTCTCCCGAACGGTGATAAGTTTGTATTAATTTGAACTGGCTGCCATCACTGTGCTTTCATTTATGATGCAGATGAAAAGAGAATTGGTTGTCAAATAAATAGTGGATGATGCACACTCAATAACGGGTAATTATTGCTACCGCTTATTTCGTCAATTTTCAGTCTGTTATTTTAACACAGCGTGAATTTCGTCGTTGTTTTCCTCGTCGTTGCATTCAATGTGCACGAACAATTAAACGTTTGGCTGATCACTTCTAAGTGCAATCTGTGTCCGCTAGAGATGCGGCCAGAAGTAGCAGGTCTTGCATTGCTCATTCGACCGAGAAGTTCGTTGTTGTCGCCGACGACATCAGAAAGGATCAACAAACGTCCTAAAATGTTGCCTTACAAAGTGCAAACCATTCACGAATTTCTGCCTTTTGACCACCGGAAAAATTAACTTACTGGCAGACTCAGTCAAACTTTCTGCAAGAAGAAGTTGATTTCGTATCAAAAATTCATGTCCTCTTAAGTGGTTTTATGTAAATAAAAAAAATTTGCTTCGCTGGTGCACAGAAAATAAATAAAATAAAATGCATGAATACCATTGCATCTCCTCAAAGTGACTATTTGGTGCTGCTCTTGTATTTGGGAAGCCTCAATAGCGCCACCATAACCGTAAATGGCTAAAAGTGTTTTTCAAGCAAATTGCTGCATTGGGTCCTGATTATTATTGGTTTCAACAGGACGAAGCAACCGTCTGCACAGTTCCGGCAGCGATAGAGACATCTGATTTGTGGCTTGCAATGTCTCTCCATATCTAACAGTAGCTGGATCTTTACTTTAGGCTTATCTATAATCTCACTCTTACGAGAACAAGCTAAAAGCCTTGCAAGTTTTGAAAGTTGGCATTGAAAAAGAAATCGCAAATTTTCAGCCAGATGTTTTGCGAGCAATAATTCGAAATTCTCGGGAGGTGACCATTTGAGCGATATAACTCTTTCCATTTAATGTCATCAATTTTACACTTTCAAATAAAATTTTTATGAAAACTGAGCTCCTTTTTTTATATATAATAAAATGGCAATCAGTTCAAATTATGGCATTAATCTTCACGTCCTGGTGTCGCCTTTTAGTAAAAATTTTAATATATAATGTTTGTAGGGTATCCTGATGTCTGCGAGTTTATAACAGCGATAGGCAAAAATACATATAAACATTTTGTTTGCCCTCACAAACACACATAAAGAATCACTATTGCCAGATCTGACATTTTCATGTCATACCTAAATTTGAAATCTTAAATCTCCATTTTCTCATAAAAATTTTGTTCATAAGAACTAGTATTTCCTCAGGTTAATTTCATATGAATTTCTGGGGATCTCACTTTTTGCATATGGCAACGCTAATTTCTAACAAGAAGCGTAAGACGTCCATCGTGTTTGAGTGCTCGAGTGAGACTGATTTATGTTTTTTATTTCTCTGCAATACGTGTGCACATGTACACGATGTAAGAGCGTTAGCATTGGCGCCGCACCCTTGTTTTGCCTATCGCTGGTTTATAAGCATGTGTTTGAACTTTTCATGAGTGTGTGTGTGTTTGTGTGTGCATAAGAAGTGTTTTTTTTTATTAACTGGTGATTATGATGTGCTGCAACTGCCAAAGAATGTTTTTATTTTTGTGGTGAAAATGTTATGGCACACGATATTGCTTCGGGTGCATTTACATATCAACCGCAGTTGAGCACATATTTGTAAATGACGTGATGAAATTGACACAATTCATTCTGCACTACTCACTTAAGTAATTGCAATGTAAAATTTGATTTCAAGCAAAACAATGTACGAGATACAGGGTATAATTTCATCTCTAGTAATAATCCGAAATTAAAAGTATTAAGTGGTCTAGGTTGTGACAGTTTCACTGTAATTGATGGCAAACATTTGTTGTATGGTAATACCAATGAAGTGCCAGGAATGAATTCCAAGTAGTATGATTCCCTAAAATAATACACACAAGACAGCTGGGAGATTTGTCAAAGAAATTGCTGTTCCGATCATAGAGTTTCCTCCAATAGTCGAATTGGTATAAAATAAAGTATAGATTTTCGATTTAATCTATGCAAGCGTTTATTTTATCCTGAAAGAAATCCCCACCTCTTCGCATATATGAGTATTATACTACCTGACAATAAAAATTTGATATAATCCTGTTCATACATTTTTATAAGTGGAAATAAAATAGACTGAATTCAACAAACGAAAGCGACATATAAAACATACAACGTGCAGTTGCATTTATCAGTAAAATAAGCATTTTTTAGATTGCGGGTCTTTTTTCATTCACTTCATATTCTGGTTGTTGGTGGATGTACATTTACCTAAAGTTTTTAGCTTAATTGGCAAAAAAAAAGAATGAAAAAATGGGGTAGAAAATTAATTAAGACTATTTAAGCTCCACCGTGCAGATGAGCTACGCCAGTTAAGAAAGTTAGGCACGCTAGTCGAATGCCTTATATTAAGAGACATCCAGCGATCACAGGCTTTATCATGTATCCTTTATATCCTTTAACGAAAATGAATTTTCATGGAAAAATGAATTTTTCTTAACCCATCATGCAACGTATTGCTAGTCTTTAACCAACTTCAAATAAAGGAGTACATATTCGTCATTATGTTTTTTTATGTGCTGCGAATTTTTCTTAATTTTTATACGGACCTGTGTACCTCTAATACAAGGTTATATTTACTAACCTGATGCATGGCTGACTCTAATAGCGGGAGTGCGCGAAATTATTGTGGGTTAATCTGTATTCAAAGCACGCAGTGTTAGGTTGGGCTGGTGCAGTAGGAAATGCATCTCCCATGCAAATTAATTATCACTTATCTGGCTGGTAATAATAAAGAGTGCCCTCAAAGGTGACATGCTTCAGAAGCATTTGAAATTTGGCCCATGTGGCAGCAGAAGAAGGATATGATCCAAACCTATTTAAAAAATAGTACGGCAAAGATTTAACACAAAAACCTTTAGACAAAAATTTCAATTTACTCCAAAAATAGCCTCTAAAAAGTTTGATTTAAATAAAATATTATTATATGCATTACCTGTGGAGACCTTTGATGCTGTTGCACAGTGTGACATTTTCTACTTTTAATTGGGCAAAAGTCATAAAATAAGATGGACGATTTTGTTGAATTTTTTTAATATTGATAGACAAGAATGCAGGTGACACACATATATGGTGATAAAAAAAAACAAAAACAATAATAATGAATAAATCGGTTGTCAAATACCTAGTGTCAAGAGAAAATAAAAAAATAAAATTTTGCAAATTTGCAGTCTTGTTAAAATTATTTTTGCCATAAAAATTCTTGTGTGTAAATTATTTATTATTTTCCGACTTTTTCAAATACTTAATATTAAAATTTATTGGGATATTGTCCCCAACTAATCGTTTAAGCAATAAGAGTTTAAAAAATTTGTGGCTTTACATTTCATTGGCCGCTAAATCAAATCGTCAGTGAATTCGAAAAACCCCGCATGTTAATGTCAAAATATTACTATACTGTATGAGAATTCGCTATCATAATCATGGTAGTCTGAGAATGCTTTTATTCAAAGAGCACAGCAAACAAATATACTCACTATGAGTCTATTTTATTTTTCTTGCAACATGTCTACAATTAGAAGTCCTTTGGTTGCCAATGATTGTATTTATTAGGCAAAACAAAAAAAAAATATTTAATTTAAATACTTTGTATTGAAATTAATCGGGATTCTCATATTGTGTTTGATTGTTTTGGCATAACCATATGAGGTTAAATGTTTTCAAATTGCTTCAGGTTCACTGACGATTTGGTTTAGAAATCAATGAAATGTCGATATGCATACAATAAAAAAAAAGAAGCAAAAGGCAATTAATGGTCAACTAAATTGTTCAAGCTCAATTATTGTTACCAAAATATCATGCAGGGTCCTTAAGTTGAAAGGCAATTTGTCACATAGAATTTTTTTCCATATATTATGCGGACATGCGTTTGTGTTATATAATTAAATGAATTAAACACATCGAATTTTTAATAATAATAATTTAAATATTTGTTTTAATACCATAACAAGTCCCTCAAGCAAGATTAAAAAGGGAAAAAGCACCCAATTATATTATTCTCAGTAGTTGAAGAAAAAACTACACTAATTACGCTGTAAGATAAAATCAAATTTTTTTCTTCTAATGACTGATTCTGATCGAAAAGATAAAAAAAATATACAAAAATATATAAAAAAAATTTAAGGTAGTGTTAATGTCTCCCCTTCCCTTGCCTTTGCAAATTGTTGCAAAGAATAATACAATTTTATGTGCAACATGCAATTTTATATAAAACACTAAGAGGAACATTTATGTAGAGAAATTTAAACCTTAAAGTCTTCGCGGGTCCTGCTGGGCTCTTTTCTGGCAAAAGATAAAAATCAGCCATATGACAGGGAAAAATATTATACAACAACATTTATCATAAAGTTTTATTATTAGTCACCGAATTCACCCGCGATCGTAATTTAATTTAAATGCCAGAAATAATTTAAAACTGTATATGTATTTAATAGGGTTAATGTTGTACTTATTCAAAATTGTAGCACCAATTTTAAAATACATTCAGCAGTTGTGTGTAGAACACTATGTGCAATATTCTTATAAAATATTTTACTCCTCTAACTCTACATTTCAAGTCTCAAAATCTTTAATGGGTGGGTCTTTTACATCCTCTTCCTTAAACAAAAGACAAAATATTAACCTTTAATAGCAAAATGGTGCGCTGATATGCCGATAGAAATTATTTCTTATGAAATTCTACTATACTTCTCTGAAGACGTCAAAGCACAAAATTATGAAAATTAATCTCCATATATGGAAGTACGAATGAAAATCACACCAACTTTCTCTATAAAGCGCAATTTCTCAATTTCTGTTATTAATTTTGGTTACCTAAGATTACGAAGAGTTACACTGTGCAATAATGATATCAGCCATCTTTGCACCGGCTTCAAGGAAGATAACGTATTTAATATTATTATATATTATTAAAATTATTGTAGATATTTCTGAAATCGGGTTTGTGTAAAGAATATTTTTTATTTTAAATTTTATTGAAATATTCAAATTAGCAGGTAAGACCCGAGAATAGTTTGGCGGCTGCGAACACTAAACGCATGTCCATAGCAACCTTTTTCGAGTTAATAAATGGTTTTTTATTTGGAGGAAAAAGCCATAACTGTCTAAATCGAGTGAAGTTATAAAGTTTTGTTATCCTAAATGACTAAGTTGCTTATTAAAGGTTAAAATAATGTAGATATTCGCTTGTAAGCCTAGAGGCGAAAATCTCAAAGCAACAGTGATTGCTACAGTTTGGTGTAGAAATGAAAAGTAATGTTTTTTTTACTTTTTTCTTGTTACCACAGATATACTATGTAAAGGGTGATTTTTTTATGCAACTTTCTTTTTGTCAACACTGTTTTTGTCAGCTCAGCTGTTTTTGTGTAACATTTCATTGTTAAACATGTTCAGTTGCGTCTATAATTTAACCATGAATCGACTTAGAAATGAACAACGCTTGCAGATTATTGAATTTTGTTGTTAAAATTCATGCTCAATTAAGAAAGTGCATCGTGCACAATTGTGCTCAGCAACGAAGCTCATTTCCGGTTGAATGGATACGTGAACAAGCAAAACTGTCGTATTTGGTGTGAAGAGCAGCCAGAAGTACTGCAAGAACTGCCAATGCATCCCGAAAAATGCACTGTTTGGTGTCGATTATGAGCCAGTTGTATCATTACGACGAAGGTAGGAACGTTACTGTAAATGGCGAGCGCTACCTTGCCAGGACTTGATTGACATGTGCCACATGCCGCAAAGCACGCGAAACAATGGGAGAGAGTCGAGTTCAGTAAACAGTTTATTTCACGTTTGGGGCCGATCAATTGGCCGCCTAGATCGTGTGATTTAACGCCTTTAGACTATTTTTTGTGAGGCTCATATCTATAGGGACAAGCTCGCAGCGGTTGCCGCTCTATATGTTAGACAGAGTAAAGCAAAATTGGACCAAACGTATGAACCATCTGAGGCGCAGCTGCATCAAGATTTACATGAATTCATATTTGAACATTAAATTATATAGATAGTTCTATCGACTCAAATAAAGATTTTGTTGGTTTTCCTAAATTTTAGGCATTTTTTTAAATCAAATCCGAAAGCTCTTAAAAAATTCCCTCATAAGGATATAAAACTACTCATCGTCGCTTGTGAAAGGGAGTGTTAATCTGAGTTTTTGTTTGTTTATATATTCAGAGTATTCAAAGAGCACGATAAACTTTTAAATCATGTAACTGTTTCATGTTGGCAAAATATTTGTTTATAGCAACATTCTGTTGGTATTGTCATCGTTAGTGTTGTTTACATGTATGGGTTTGTTGTATGACAGCCAGTGTACGAGTATGTATGTTGAGAAATTCCTACAGCCCAACAAACATTATGGGCTTGTGAATGACTTGATATCGATATATGAATAAAATTTTTTAATAAGAAAAAATGTATTGTTTGTTCTGGCTTTAGCATTTTGCAAAAGCTCTAATTGTTTCTAAAGATTAGTTGGGGAGAATATCCCAAATAATAAATTTCAATATTAAGTATTTTTTAATAAGATTATGTTTCATTTAAGAAAAAGTAAAGTAAAGCCACTAGAAGAACGAAATATTACAAACAGCAATTATAGCATTCGGTATCGAGTTTTTAACACAAGGCCGACCAGATATTCTATCTGGTACCATGGAAACCAGTAGCACTTAGGATTTGTCCTAGACTGGTAATTAGTGAGGCCCCTTCACGTGGTGGCAGTGTTCAAAAACCGAAGATAGGCGGGAGAGTTATGGATCGGATGAGTGTGTCTTCAATATGGTGCTAGTGATCCTGTTGCAGATGCTCTCTTCAGGTCATATATCTCTATGTGCTCTTGCTATTCGACAGGGTAGCTTTGGCGGTTACGGTTATGTAACTTCAGCACTTCAGAAAAGTGTCTGTCATGTTTCCGCAGTCCCTACAGAATTTGTTGACATGTCGGTCCTATCTGAGGTACATGTAGATCTTAGCCCCATGTGTGCCTCTGGTAAGGACAACAGAGTTGTTAATGAATGGCTTTATTTACCTAATGCGTCAGTACAGGTCTTATGACAGGTACTGATATAATTCTTTGACACATCTGTAATAAAAGTAATAAAAAACAGACACACGAACGCTAATGATGATGGCATAGCGACCATTAATAAAATCAATGTTCCGTTTTGTTAATGTAATAATTAACTTCCCCTCACTTCCTACTTAATAAGCTTAAGCTCTGTACTCGAACCAGATTAAATTATTATAATTTAACTTCTTAGTGTGGTGATTATAATTTTTTAAAGAAATCTGGAATCAAAGTTGTTTGTAAATGTTTGTGATATTTAGCACGTTCAACTCTTTTGACGAATTGTTGTTGCAGCCATCTATGTTAATGATATTATTTTTATTGCAAATGTTGGTAATGTTGGCGTTGTTGTCAACAAAGTTGTGGGCGCTGTTGTTTATGTTGTTGTCGATGCTGTTGTTACAGATAATATTGAAGTGGCTTGTGTTATTGTTCGAATAGTTATATCTTGAGATGTTATTTAAGAAATATCGCTGGTTTTTCTGAAGAACTTTTAGCGAACGGTGTTGCCTGTGTGCTGCAGTTGTCTATATAGCGATGCACATCCCCAAGCATCACGTCTTTTGTAAGATAATAATAGAAATAATAATAATAAATTAAGAAATTCAATGATATATTTCGACTTGTTAATTTCGAGTAAAAATATACTAGAGGCTGGTATAAATTTGCTAAGACTGTGTTTACACTAAGCATTTTTTCATGAAATATGTTCCATGAAACTTTGTCTACTTTCCAATGTAGAGTGAAAAATTTAGGAAAATATATGTTGTAAGAAATCATGTGCCTGAAGTTTTGTCATCCCATTTGCTTCAATATACCTTCTATTAGCGAATAAAAGAAGTTGCATGCAACAAACTAAACAGCTTGATATACATAAATAAATTCAATGTTTCAAATATCTTTATTTGTGTTTGTGGGGAAATTATAATGTTTGTAACTACGTGCATATACTTGTACATTTATATCACAATAGTGTGACAATGTCGGCCATTGACCCATTGTCATCACCAGTCATCAATACTCAGCCATTCGTTGACGTAAACAACATGTTAAACACAACAAAGAGCCCACCAGAAAACAACACAGTCACTGTCATTATCATCAGTAACGATAATATTAATATAAAGAGTATCCTTGTTATTAGGACCAGCTTGCGGTTAATGCCACTTTTATTTACGCTGACTTTGTTTGTGCTCGTGAATACAAACATTTTTTTTGGTATGTCATGCTCTAGATTGATGTGATTTGGGGTATTGCTTTCATTGATATACATACATAAATACAAACATTTTATATTTTTAAATTATTTTAAAGCCAAACAAAAGTTATTCATCACTTGATCTCAGCGTAAAGTCAAAGTAGATTAAATATGAAGATACGAGGCAATTTTTCCAAATGTTGAAAAGCTCATGTTTACTTCCGTTAACAATATCAATATTTTTAATGATATTTTTAATGTTGTTGACCATTGACTTTTCGAATGCATATGCAATGCAGTGATGAAACAACGGACCCGTTCATTTTTAGTCTAATGTTTAACACTAAATATTTTTATATTATAGTGACTATTTTTATATTTAATAATTGCAACTGTTTACTCCAAATCATTGAAAAAATACAATCTTCACCAAAAGTTGTCACAAGCAGAATTGACATAGAACACTATTCATAACATAAAATAAACATTTGTAAGAAGAGGTAATATTTGTGAAGTGTTTTTCCATTGTAGTTCTCTGGCTATAGAAAAAATTCATAAGTATTTTGTGCGGAGGATAGTGGTAACCGTCCTCCCCTCCTATACCTCCAAAATAACGTATTTATAATTTAGTAGTCGTCTAAATATATAATAATTATGAGTTATTTTGCAAAAATTTGAATTAAATGAACAGAACTGAATTTCTTTTCGTATATAATGGTAACACATGAGCCCTTGATTTTGAAAGTGGTATAAGTCAAAAATTTTAAAAATCTACTTTATCTTCTATTTCATATTAAATTCTAATAAAATAACATAATCTGAAGAGATTAGCAGTTAGCCATGAAAATTAACTCAATCAAATGTCATTATTTTTTTGTAAGTAAACAAAATACGGTTACTGTTTTTTTTTTGGTAGTGGTATAAGTCAGTCTGTTCACAAAGTTTGGGAAAATAATTATTAATAATTTTGTCATGTCTTCAGATAGCGGTTCAGGTATGATCAAATAATCCTTTTAATGTAATAACGTACTATTTATAGTTAATTGTAGACATTATACGGCGAAGAAGTATAAGTAATGCTCCCAAGAAATGGAAACGAATAAGACTAATATCGTCTTCAGATGAATCAGTTCATACTTTAGAGTTGAATTTCGAACCCTTACAAATGGAAGAAAGCAACTTGAAATCAAGAAAGAGGACACGAAATTCACATAATTATGCACAAAATATAAGAAAAATAAAGAGAAATAGCGGAGAGGAATATGAAACAAAAGAGTCTAAGCATGTGAGTGGTAAACTTTTCGAAAATAAAGATTGCCTTTGTTCCAAAAAATGTATAAATGGAATCGGATATGAAGACAGGAAAGCTAATTTTGATTGTTTTTGAAAATTACCAAGTTTCGAAAAACAGAATTTGTTTGTGTATGGTTTGGTTCGAAAACAATCAATAAAGCAAAGACGACCCAGAAATTACAAAGGATATATGAGAAGGTGTAGTTTTAAGTTTCATCTAAATGTACGGAATTCATTTATGTGACAGATCACTATTAGAAGAATTTACTGACGGTTTCTTTTTCTATATTACGAATGGCTTGCCTTAATGGTAACCAGCAAAAAAAAAAAACAGGTCCGAGGCCGCCGATTGACTTCGCCAAGACTGCTGATAATTTAGCAAGTATGAGATATGTGATATGGGTGGCTCACCAAACATTATTCAAGTTCAAATATTTCAGTGCAAGCCATAAAATAGTATTGGCTTCCCGTTCATTGAAATTGAATTTCCAGAGGCATCTTTAAAAATAAAAACTCGGGGCAAATGATGTCACTACTCCTAAACCCTCACTAAACTGTAATTCTCTGTAGATGCACTGGCTGCTTGACAATGCATGCGGACTTATATGGCCGCTGATCTGGAAATGCTCCTCATCAGAACGGGTGAATTTTTAGGCAAATCCGATGTCCAATTGTAGATTCTGTAAGTCCCAAACTGATCAGATGTAACGATAAGTGATCATTTGCCTTCAATTTCTGGATCAATTAGATCTTATAAGAGAATAATCCGACATTTCTGTGTGTCATGATAGTGAAATGCTTGTTGAGATTGTTGTTGAGATCAATGGCGAGTTGACATTTTTGAATTGAGTTACATACTTTTGGCCACACGAGCCCTATTCTCATCATTGTGCATCGTTCGACGATAGATAACATGAGTGTTGTCCACTAGCAAGCCACCCTCACGAACTTTTTATACAAAATCTTGTACAGCACTAGTGATGGCTGTTTCATTTCGACCAAAACTTCTTTTTATTCAGGTGCAGAAAACTAACGTTGTTCAAACGCACAGTAATTCATTTTGGTCTCCGCAGGTATGGCAGTCAATATGTTGGGCAGAAGAATCTATGAGTGTCAAAATAACATGATTTTGGTGTTTTAATAGTTTTGATATTTTTCTTATTACTTAGAACGGCAAATCCCAGAAAGAATGATTATGTCCAAAGTAGAGTCATCAAGATCTCTTAACATAACAGTGGATGAAACCTTCAGCAAGGATGATAAATCTGAAATTCTGGGCGACATAAAAGATTTAAGCATCCAGAAATAATATAATAAAATAAGCCTTTCCTTACAATCAGATCGACTAAGAGATCCTGCTGGTTTTCATTTTGTTTGAGATTTTTGAGAAACGGACACTTTACTGCTACGTTGCATAAAAATATGTCCCTATTACCAATATTTGCATAAATATTATTCATATACAATATTCTTCTATCATGATGCCATGCAAGTCCAATCAAGAGTGATGAAACGTCAGCTTTTTCGTCAGCCCTTGCCTTTAGTTCATTGATGGACATTTCATCAAACAATTGTTTATAAGCCACGCCCCTTGTTTTCTTATGCTCTTTAGTTTTTTAGTTTGGCGAGTGCACATGTTAGCTTGATGCTTATACATTTTTTTCAATTACAGTGTTGGAAAAAATTGATAATAGCTTATCAGATCATCTCAAAAATGATCAGTTTATTACAGACTTAGCATTTTTGGTAGATACGACTGGCTTTCTTAATGATTTTAATTTAGAATTACACGGCAAGGAAAATAATATAAACGATTTGACAAAAAAATTTACAATTTCAAAACTAATTTATATATGTTGTTATCACAAATTAAGTTAGGTGACTTCAAAGAATTTCCTAAAACATTCCTAATTTTGAACAAGCACGAAAACGTTGAAATCCTGAAATATATTAATGTTTTTGAAAACCTTTTTTTTCAATTTCGAAGGTAGATTTGAGGATATAGATAACATAAAACAACTTCTGGAACTTTTTGCAAACCTTTTTAATGTTGATGTTACTAAATATGAATTCAAAATACAATCAGAATTTGTAATATTACGAAGCGAGTTAAAAGCTTTTGCGGAAATAGACAGGTTATTATTTTGGAAAACTTTGGACGCATTGGCCTATCCTAACTCAAAAAAAATTCTTTAATTTTTTCCGACCACTTATGTGAAAAATTTTTTTCGGACTTAAAATTCATTTGCAGTAAACAACGTAATAAAATTAGTTCCTCGTCTTTGAAACATATGTATACTGCTCTTACGAAACTGTCATGGGAGCATTAATGTAGACGATTTCGTTTAATTTAGTTCCTTATATGAAAATCTTTGTGATTTCTTTTGCTTCCCACTGTACCTTCAAATTATCTCACTAACACGTTACAAATACAATTTGTAACGGTATATATCTTGTAACAGTATTTAATAAATAAACAAATATTACTCTCGCATGATTTCTCTTGCATTACAAGGGCCACAATAAATGAAAAAATAAGAAGTCCTTTTTATTTATATGTTCAAAATAGTTGTTAGTGCCACAGTCTAATCGCTACAATGTATCACTAATTATCGGTAATCGTTATTGCACTTTAGTTGTTACTTATCGCTTAACTCTAAATTTGTATTTTTTACTTATTTCCACGCGGTATTTAAAAAGTTCATTTTTGCTCGTATAAAAGACCAGTTCGGGATAAGAATAGAAGATAATGTGCTAATAACCTAAAGAAGTGTAGCTCTTGGTTTCCATACGAAAAAGTTAGTAATTTTTTTGTAAAACTATTTTTTTAAAATTACATAAAATCAGTGAATTTATTAATGTTAATTTCAGGAATTTTAACGTTTAAGTACAAGAAATAAATGATTGAATTTTTCTAAAAAATCTTGTGCTTTTCGTTTACAATCTACAATTGGATACCCGGAGCTTGGGCTCTTCTCCCAAAAATAGTCTTTGCTTTTATATATAAATAAATCATACGGCACTGGTTAAAAAGTTATGGTCGGTTTTTGTTTTTTGTTTCGTCCCTAAATTACAAAACCCTTCTGTAATATTTCATTTTTCATATTAAACAGCTGTTTTTGGAAAACTCTGGAAATTTTTTTGAAGTTTTATAGTGTTGCCATATTTTCATATCACATAAATAAGAATTTTAATTCATTATTGACACTCTGAGACTTCATTGAAATACAACTTAAATTTAAATACAAATCAACTAAAAACGTACTTAAATCCGAAGACAAAACTGGCCATTGAACTCATACGTTTAAAAATTATTAATTATTAATTTTTAAAATAAACATGTTAGTAAAAAGATTTAAATTTCAAAATAAAAATATTAATTCGAAATGTTTAACCGCAAGAAAAGTCAACGAACCGGAATAAAAAATGCAGAACTTTTTCCTAAAAATGGAAGAAAAGAGACGAAACTGGAAAAGTGTCACCCATTTCATTTTCAACATGTTATAAAATAGATATGAGTCCTTCAAGACCTGAATAAGCTGAAGATTGCCCTTTTACTTAATTTTTACTATTTCACGAATTATATTTTTTATTATTAATCGTGACGTAGGAATCAATACTTTTTAACATAAAAATAAAATAGATTTGTTAACTTTTTGCTCAATTAGCTAGATTTTTGTTGTTTATTTTGTTCAAAATAATTTTAGTTCTGTGTTTATATGATGTTTTTCGTTTTTTGCTCGTAACTTCACTTCTCAGCGCGCTGTCAAGATCGGAATTTTTATTCACTCAGCGTTGATGCCACGGGGTTTTGCCTTGCTTCATATTGTATGGGTTTGAGGATTTTTTACAGCTAAAAACGCTTATCGATCTTATTTAGTTTAGTTTCTTACAACGCAAAGTAAAAGTGAGGAGTAAAAAGACCGGCTTTGCGTCTTTACATACTCTGGAAATTATAAAGTTCTTAATAAAATATCATTTATTTATACAAAAAGTGTATTTCGATATATTCTGAAAACTTTGTATAATATTTATATGAATTTTTACTTTTTATTATATAAAACAAAATAATGTAAAATTTGTAAATAAATTTCCGAGATTATATATTTTTCTTTTTTGTTGAAAATATTAGTTTTTCTAATGTACCATACATATATAAAAAACAGGCGAAACACAATGAATTATGGGCATATAAATTAGTATATCGCATGTTAATATAAATCACTAATAATAATAATAATAATAATAATAATAATAATAATAATAATAATAATAATAATAATAATAATAATGATGAGTAGAATAACAACTGAACAGACATTGTGGATCAAGTTTGTTTAAATTTTAAAATTTCCTTGTGAATGTGCGTATACGCAATGGGCGTATACGTAATAAACAATTAAATAAAATTGAAAGTTACTCATAAGTAAGTATACGTGACACATACACATTGTATACATTTTGTTTAAAATTGCAATTATATAAAAATATTTTAGTCATGTTCGCATGATTTTCAAAAACGAAAACATCACATATTCGTGTTTTGTAAATTTAGCATTTTTTTGTACTTTTGAATTTAAATTAGAATAAAATATTTTAAAGTCAAAAATTATAAATATATACACATACTTACATACTTGCTTTTTTCAATAATTAAAAATGTTACGAATGTATGTTGTTTCTTTTATAACTCTTAAAATGCTAAACTTATCAGAAGAGAAGTAAGTTTGTAAATAAATTATTTTGGAGCACTACAGACTTAATAAAATTGTCTTTGCAATGGTATCGCTAAATTTATTAAGGAAATTTATATTCCTAAATTAACTAAATTCACAGCAAAACCCAGATTTTTAGCACTCGTTTCTTTTCAAGAAGTTGTCGCTAATTATACTCATTTAGCACTTTCTCAAAGATCTTACAAACATAATAAGTACAAGATAAGTGATGTAAATTGTGGATAAACTTAACGATGAGAAAATAAATGCCCACAAATAAAATTTTTGTGGAAAATATGAAATACCAGTTCAAAATTGAGGAAAAAATTATAAGTCTTTGTAGCCTTAATTTGTACACACATCAACCAATTTATAGAGCGTCAGATAAAAGCGAAATTGACATAGAATTTATCACAAATTGTGACTTTTACAGCCGAATTCCTTTAGGCTGTACATGGAAAAATACATGCGTACTCGTACATCAGCTTATTAAATACGCCTTTAGACATAGCGGCAATTCCTTGAGTCCTTCCCCAATATTTCGATTTAGGGGTATTACTTCAGAGTGGCAAAATAAATACTCATCCATTTTTTATGTTTGTATTTAAAAAGCATACAGTATTTTATACCATTAACTACAAAAAGTATTAAACACATTTCTGCTTACGCTTGTGTTTGTTTGTTGAAAGGACCGGAAATAGTTAGTGCGTCTCAATGATTACACTACGTTTATCCGTGCTGATTTTCCATTTATACCAAAATATATGTACGAGTATGTATTGTGTGCGTGTTTGTGTAAGTACTAAATAAAAAAAGTTAAAATATTTATGTAGACAAACAACAATAAGCAAGTGAAAAGCAAATACACATGCTGGCTGAGTAACAAAAGTGTACAAAGTGTACAAGACGTAGTAAGTGTACGAGTATGTATGCCTGGGCATGGGAATGTGTGTTTGTACTTTTGCAATAAAAAATAAGATAAAAATTCAAGCACACCCAGATATATACTTATAGTTTTATTTATATATGACACTGAAAAAGGGCTAAAAGTAAGAATAAAAGCAAATACTTCCAATCACGTGCGAATTGAAAAAGAAAGAACGAGAATAGTTTCGCACAGTGGGGCTGCTTCACTTTACATAATAAATTCAATTTGATATAAATATCTGAATTTTATTTGTAATGTTTGAGTAATAATACAAGCTGTAAATATTGAAGTCAATGACTCTGTGCTTCAGAGTCAAAATTGGATGCCTTAAGAAAATTATATTGTCGTTGGTAATTGTAAACACCCTGCCACCTTCTAATCTTAACAAGATGAGTTTCGAAAACTTTTCAAAATAGAAGTCATTTTTAGGAAATGACACTTTAACTGATTCCAAAAAGCAAATATTGTATTTTTAACGTTTCAAGCATTAAGATTGGCAAAATTTTAATTGAAAATATGAACTACCTCTATAAATCTGTGAAATTAGTTTTGAAAATAATTACTTTCGTACCATGTTCCAGTAGTCAATTGTAATTGGCAGAGTAGTTGTCAGTACAATTTTTAAATTACAAGCATGTCCTTCCCAACAGAACTTTCTTTGTTGAAGTTTGGTTAAAAACTCATATTATTTAAAAAAATCGTTTAGAGTTTTCTTTTGATTTTCCACAGAATTTTTATTAATCTACTGCTTTCTGAACTCTATCAAACTTCACAAATACAAACCCAATGTAATATTTTAATTTGAACTGCTTCCTATTTTATTATAAATGGAAAAAGGGCTCTATTTTCATAGAAAGTTTTGAAAGTTCATAAAGTAAACTGGGAAAAATATATTTCTCAAATTACCATCTGCCAAGCTGGTGCATAATTGCCTTTGTTTTAGGGCATTTTGAATTGTTGCTCGCAAAAGACTTGGCTCTGAATTGGCGATTTTTTCTTTAATCTTGACTTTCAAGACTTGAAAGGCTCGTGGTTTGTTGTAGTAAATGCGAAATTTTAAAAAGACCCAAAGGATGAATTGTGGTGCTGTTAAATCTGAACGGCCAGTTCAAATCCCTAAAACGGGAGATCACTCGACCTGGAAATTGGTGGTTTAAAATCTGCATGAGTTCTGCTCTGCCGTATTGAAACCAACAATGACCGAGACCCAATGCAGCAACCTGAGACAAAAGAACTCATTTGGCATCGGCCTGTAATGCTCGCTATTTACAATTATGGTGGTATCATCAGTGTCTTCAAAAACATTTGGGCCAATCATTCTTTCGTTGCGAATGCCGCACCAAATAGTCATGCATATCATATGGATTTTGTATGTACCAAAGACGAAAATTTTGTTTGTAACATACAATGGACTACGTCACTTGTTATGATTTTTGATATGACTAAAAGTTTAGCAAATAAACAGCACCAACAATTCTACGCTCTTGGAGTGTCATCGCTGTACATATATTTACGTCATAGATGTCTAAGCGCAGTGACATTCGGTGCCATCTGCAAAATGGCAGTCAATTCCACTTTTTAGGAAATTTTTTTTATTATATTTGTTGGGAGGGATGTATAAGGGATTATAAGTCAGTATACATTATCAGTTACCAAATGAAAAGGAATTGGATTAATTCATTAAAAAATTTAATTTCCAGGAATTATTTTTATCTGAGTCAAAAAGAAATGCATTCTTTGTATATGAAAAATTACAAACAAAAAAATGTAGACTGTAGCACCATCTGGAGACGTCATTATGATCTATATATTTTTTATGTTAGAAGTCCAACGCACACATTTTTTCAGACTTTGGATGAACTTTTTTCTTGATTTTCATTTATTAAAAACAAGTGCATCGTGGGTTAAATGGTTCCCTGGAAAGTTGAAATATTTATGAGCTGCCTCATTACATTCATGAAATTAGCACCAGTAAAATACACTAGTCCATACATGCCAGGTTGGCTTAAGTATTATCCGAGTGAATATATGAGTCTGCAGAGTAGATATATAGTTTACATTTTTATTGAGGGCATGTCAACATATTTTGTGTATAAATTTGTTTTATAGGGTCAACTAGTGCATTTTTTTTATAGCTGTAGTAGAAAATGTCATGAATAAATTTTTAATTACTTTCAGAAATTTATGTTTATAAATTGATGTTATTTTTCGACCTTTTTTATTTTAAATTAATTGAATTATTTTATTAAGTTTAAAGTCTTCTTTAAAAAAATTGTTTTTTTTAAGAAGACCTTAAACTCAATAAAATAATTCAATTAATTTATGTTTATAAAAGTTTATTTAGAAATGCTGTTAAAAAATTTTCTTGTCATTATTCGTATAGTTCAGATAAACTTAAATTAGAAGCTCGTAAAAGTTTAACAAAAATTTGCTGAATAAATGGTCGTAGTCATACACTTTATAATGTCCAACAACTTGAAGATCTGTCAGAAGGATATTCAATAATTCTTTGTATGTGTTTACTGTAACAAAATCAAATTTTATAAAGAAAATTAACTTTATATTTGAATCACATCGTATTTGTCACTTTGTGTAGGATTTTAAACCATTTAAAATGGTTTGCCTATCGTGAGTATTTACCAAAAAAAAAAAATTTATTGCAATACATGACAAAGTTTATTGCTTGTTGGAAAATTGACAAAACGAGCAGCAATAAAATATTTATGGACAACTAAATAAAAAGTAGAAAATCATGACAACATCATCAACGATGATATCAGCACTACGATACTCGTATCGTTACATCAGTTAACAAGTCGCAAATAGTTCATTTCAAACTAATTGTTTTCCATTTGCTTTCTACTTTATCTACTACTTTTATACGCGTAAAATATTTCCATGTTAAATATGCATTATTTCTAGTCCTCGTGCAAAATATAAAACTTTTGGAAAAGTTTTTTTTTTGTACTTTTGGATTAGCCAAATTGTTGGAAATGTCTTTAAAAGACTTCAAACTCTGTGAGAAACGTCCTGGGTGTAAATGGCTTGAAATGCTTTCCCATTCCTATTTGATATCTATTTACGAAGTTTCGACATTTTAAATTAAATACTATTTGAAATTGCAATCGCAATCTTAGTAATGCAATATTATCTTATTCAAAGCATATTCTAACTTGATAAAAAGAAATACAAGATAAAACTAAAACAAAGAAAATAGTAAAAACTTTACTGATAAGAATGTAATTGAACATTCAATAGCTCAAGCAACATCAACTTTTCAAGTTAAGAATTACATTCAATATTTATATATATGGTACAAATAAAAGAAGCTTTTTAGATCACGTGTATTTTTTTTCGTCCGAAATATTGACTACTACTCACTATTATACTTTCGGGGATCTAAATGAGAATGTTTACCCATGAACAACAAATATGTCAAAGATTTTACGTCAGTACCTGTCATAAGCTGAACCTGACGGTGCTCTTCGCACAGGGTGAATAAAGCCGTTCACCACCGTCCCCGTAGTCCCTTTCAGAGGCACATACAGGGTGTGGTTTACATGTGCCCCTAATAGGGACGACATGGTAGCAAATTCTGTACAGGCTGCAGAACCATGTACAGACACCTTACTAAAGTGCTGGAGCTATCTAACCTCCTACCACCCCAATGGCCCAGCAAGAAGATACCACCTATCTTAATGGGCTCTCACCTACCGCAACCACCAGGGCAGCTCTGTTGAATAGCAATAGTATATAGAGATATATGACCTGAAGAGAGCATCTACAACCGGTCACTAGCACATATTGCAGACACACTCATCCGACCCATAACTCTTCCCGCGTATCTTTGGGTTTTAACCACAGCCACCACGTGATCCCCGAAGAGGCCCCACCAATAACCAGTCTAGGACAAGTCCTAGGGGCTACTGGTTCCCGTGGTACCAGATAGGATCTCTGGTAGGACTTGTGTTAAAAACACCTCCGATTTTAGGTCCCGAGCAAACCTGAGGTATCGGTAGCACCTCTACCCAGGCAAGCATAGGCAAAGCTACTACCTTAATTACTTATATGCACGTAACATATTAAGTTCTATGGGTAACTGGCCAAAGGTCAAGGTCTGCAAAAACCATGTTACCCATCCGGACGAGCGAACGAAGCCACTTTTACATTTAATTTACTTGTATGCGCGCCCGTTGCCCTGTTAATTCAGGGATTGGGTAGCAACATACAAGTTTTTTGGGTTATCAGCAAAAAGGCCTAGGTCCGTAAGCTTGATAACCCTATACCACGGGAAGCACAACACCAAGCCACCAAGACAAGATGTATAATCGGGGGCATGAACAACAGTGAAAGATATTGTAATCGTTCGAAAAATAACCTTATAATAACGAAATTGCCGCATCTGGGTTTTTGGAAAACCCACACGTGATTTTTGAGAGCCCAATGTACTCACTGAGAGTGACAATTCGGTGTAGATATTGGATAAGTGGCATCATTGGCCCATTTTTTTTCGAAAACTCTTGTAGACTTTTATCACCACGATGGCGCACAATATCAAATACTTCATCATCATGTCAATCCCTGCTCATTTAATTGTTAAAATGACTCTTGCACTTGGACCATCCGGTACGTACGGAACCTCAAAAGTTCATGTACAATTTTAGATTTTCACTTTTTCATTACAATTGTTCATCTTAATTAAATCCAAAAATATATATTTATTAATTTTATAGACCTTATGGTATGTAATTTATGGTTATTTTTCTTTAGGCTTTAGGTCGTATATTAATTTAAGTAAAATTCCTTTGTTTTATTAAATTTAATTTTTTATTCAATATTTCAGTCACCATCAGTTTTCCTCATCAGAAATTTCAGTAAAGCCGTCTTTTTCTTTTAAAATTTTTAAGCTTAAATCCAAAAATTTTAAAATCATTATAAGGGCCATTACAAGTTTCGAGCGAAATCAATTTTATAGTGGCCATGCAACATAATGAAGGGCCAAATTTTTGTGTCTGTCGCTTGTGCTTTTTTGACGGTTAAGGCACGATAATTTTACAATAAAATCTCGCTTCATGCAACCAATTCTGAAAGTCGATCTAAACAAAAATTTCCTGGAAGTAACTGTATGTATGGAATACTTTTTCTTCCTCTAGATGTGCGTGAAATCTATTTAAGGACACATTTCAAAGTAATTTAAATTTTACATAAATAACAGGACATATTTCAATAAAAGTAAAGCATAATTTAAAAATATAATATACTGAAATAAAAAATGTTTTCTTTCTTGTGGCATACATATAAATATACATTGTGGCATACATATACATACATATCGCACTCGTTCAACAATACTGTATTAACTCAAAATTCTTAAATTTTCAGTTTTTGCTAAAAAACGACTAACGCTGTCCATATCTACCTGCGAGAAAAATTTCCCACTGTACTGACCACTCCTTCATACAAAAATGGAGACTTAAAATTTGTTTTATCATATATGATTAATGTAAAATCAAAAAGTTTTTTGCCTCTACTGAAAATTTTGAAATTTTAAGTTAATACAGTATTGTTGAACGAGTGCGATATATAATATTGAATTCTCGTATTGTATTATGTTCTTTTGGCGTAAACATACGAGGTTGAATGCTTTCAAACTGCTTGAAGTTCACTGACGATTTGGTTCAGCGACCAATGAAATTGTGACATATAAACAGCTAAAGCCACAACAAAAAAAAATATTTTTTTTAAAACTCTAATTGTTTTAACAATTAGTAGGGGAGAATATCCCAAAATAATAAGTTTTCAATATTAAATATATTGGAGTATTTATGTTTATACTTGCCTATGTAAATTTGCATATTTTAATTTTTATTAATAATCCAAGTTAAAAATTGCGCATTTATAAACAGCGAAAACCGTCGAAACAGGAAATAGTTACACCAAATATTTTTCTGCACTGTAATTATTCTTCCCATTGAATTCAATCGGTCTTTTGCTACGAGTAAATCTTTTTTGAAAACGGCAAATTTTTACCAACAAGAAAATTGAAATTTTTTAGCTCTATTTCGAATGTTACTTGATTTGGTAACATTCGAAATAAAGATCGAAACAAATATTGAAAGTCAGCTTTTAATAGAAAAATAACAAGCATTGAAAAAATTAAGTGCAAAAAAAAGAAACTTTTAGACATGAACTGCTCAAAGAAATTATTAGACGGATGAATTTTTGTCTATTCTTTGAACTTTTGACAATAAATAAATAAATGAAGAAGTAAGTTGAACGGACTTCTATTTTTCTTTGTTTATAAAACAAAATACAACGCACTAAAATGTTGAAGAAAATTAATAAAAATGAAAGAAAGAGACGTTCATATATATATAGTTTAGAATAGTCGTATGGTATCATTAAGCTATAGAAAACGTCAAGTTGTGCACTGAGTCCCAGGCAAGAAGGTGGATGTCTTCTTGGAAAAAATATGATTCGAGTAAATCACAAAGAATTATAAAAATTTGCCAAAACTTAAAATATATTACGATTTAATATAACCTAGACAAACGTTGCAAGATCTATATTGTAATCTAGTAAAATTATTATAATTTTTAACACTTCAAGTTTATATCCTGCCTCTAAACATCCTTTTTAGTCGACTTTAAGATGAGTGAATGCATACATATGGTAATAAATAGTGTTTTCCTTTTTTGTGTGCTTGGCGATTTCTTTAACGTTTGTGGATCGAAGAGTGATCTCATTCTAACCAACATGTAGTAGGACCATGGAATGAGATGTCTCCCATAGAAAATAACATGTAATATTTTATGGTAATGTAAAGGCCAATCTATGTAGAAGTGTGTTAATTATGACAACTCGAGGATATGCGACAAAAAAACAATATTGTTAATTTGATTCTCTTATTACTCACCTTTAGTGAACCCCTATGGGTTCACCATATTTGAGGCAAAAAAATAATATTCGTCTCATTTGAAAGTTATAAAATTTCGATTTCGAGTTTATTCACCTCCTGTGAGGTAAAATGAGTTTATTTTTTAAAAATAGTTTATGTGCAAATCTTAGTTCCCTATATATCATACGTAGTGTTTTTGATTGCTTTTTGACTATGAAACAAAACACTGTGCAGATTAAATAAATGCCTGAGCATTTCCGATGACCTCTAAAAACAGACCATTAGACAAGTTATGATTAGAACCAAGGCCTGGTTAAATGCGGATGCCGTGAAGATGGCAGAGCACAAGACAGAGCTTCTCATTATCACCAGGCGTCATATACCAGTGAAAACACATGTTTATATTGAAGACCTGATAGTGCGCACAAAGAAGTCTGTGAACTTTTTAGGAATAATGCTTAACTGCAAACTAAAATACTTGGATCAGATTAACTATGCTGTGAACAAGGCGTCCTTGATCACCTCAGCCGACTAATGGCAAACGTAGGTGGACCGCGAGCAAGCAAACGAAAACTTCTGATGGAGGATTTACGGAAGTGAGATTTAAGGCGAGTAAATGAAAGCGGGGTCGTACAAAGAACAGCAGCGCTACGAGTGATATGTGCGTATCGTACGTTGTCAGCATGAGTGGTACTGGTGACATTGGGAATGATACCAATTGACCTGCATATACTTATAAGGATGAATAAAGTTATGGACGATGAGACACAACAACAGCATAGAACCCAAAAATGAGAATCATTTAAGGCAGTAGATTCAAGTCATGAATACTTCTGAAAATATCTTTTCAAAAAGAAGAAATGTTAACCACTGTTTAGCTTGTACGAAAGCGAAGATGCTGTGGATGATGCTGGGCACACTGTTTTAAGATGTTCCCGATGGTTAGGGCATCGCGGATAGTTGGAAACGGTTACAGGAATATTTACGGTGGAGAACATTGTTGAAAATATGACATCTGATGTGACTAAGTGACGACCTGTCGCAAAGTATTGCGAAACAATATTACAGGCGAAGAAAACTTTCTTAGACTCTTAGGATGAATGATAAATACGACAGCCTAAAACTAGGCCACATTAAGCAGGGTGGCTGGTAGCCGGCCACTGGGTAACCACTCTAAAGTAATGTTAAGAAAAGAGGTTTTTTAGTCGGTATACCTATAAGGTGAGCCCGACATATCACAAACGGAGCCGACCTCCGTGAATGCAGTAATACATTTTTACCTCCTTTAAATTTGGGTATATAGTATAATGTATAGTATAATATATTAGGTATATAGTATAATATGTAAAAAGTTTACTAGAAACTTTGGAGAATTTTTATTATACGAGAGATATATTTAATTGCTAATAGTTTGATTAAAGGTGCTAAAACATCCCACAGCCTCGAATTTTATTTATTTATTTATTTATTTATTTATTTATTTATTAATTAGCTTATAATTTGAAATTATAAGACAATTACATAAGAGCAAGAGCATCATAGGCCTTAAGCTCGATAATTTACGAAAAAGAAAAAGGATATAAAAATATTTACAATACACGAGTCAAAAAATATTAAATAATATAAAAAATAAAATAAAAAATATATTCATATTGTAACAGAGGTTAATGTGGGAAAAGTTTTTGTTTGTATATGGCAATAAGAAATATTAAATAAGTTCTTAGATTAAGTTATATATGTACATATATATAATAGCTATTTTAAGGAAATTTACAATATTTTTTTTTATATTCTCACTTAATAGTTTAGACAAACATTGTTTTTCGTTGGTATCTCGAAAACTCCATTCACGTTGATAAGAAACTTTTGATGTTAAAAGTGGCTCAAATTATTCGGTATATTTAAAATATGAGAGTGTGGTATCTTTGTGTGGCTCAATCTAAATCTAATGAATTTTATTTGATCCTTTCTTGAAATATTATCAAAATTTTTTATTTTTATTAATTTTTTTTTTCAATCAAATGTAGTACGTGGTGTGTTAATCTCTCTGTACAAATCTGATGTTGATGGGACTATTCCATTACATGTGTAATAGAATCAGTTCAAAAATGTATCGAATTATCTTTGTTCCCTTTTTCCAAGTTAATAGCTGATCGAGAGTTGTGTGGACACCAATTTTGCCATATTCTCTTGATATATGTAGGTATGTAAGTACATAACTGTGAAATGTTTTCTAAGAGCTAGACATCAGCAATCTGGTGGTCTACGTACAGTAGAGCATCCATTGTTAATGTACTCGTTTTGAAACCATTTTGACGACTTCTAGTAATTTTTTGCTTAACAAATACCACCATAGTCTATTCGAAGTTGTCTTGTCCAGTTGTTTGTTTGGTTAATAAGATCCTCTAACATTTTAGTTTGTATTGATAAAATTGAAAAATAGGAAATATAGAACTACACTCGACAAAGGGAGTACCCCGCTTCATCTTGTGCACATCTATGTTGTTTATATGTAAATACTAACAAAAAGTAATATAATATATTCATATGTATATTATATATAAGTACATAAGTATGTATGTATGTATGTAGTAAAAGAGTACTAAAAAATTCATTATATTTGTCATTTTTCAATGTTTTGGCTTCATTGCACGTTTGTTAGTAATTATAGACTGTTTCAACTTATGTCTAGTTTTATTTGAAGTCCCTTTTGGTACAATAATTATTTGATTTTCCTTTATTTGCTGCTTGCCCTCTATTTCACCTTCTGATATTTCGATATCAGATGATATTTTTGTTGTTGCTGTTTGTGATATGTTTTCTACTTCATGTTCCGATAATTCAAAATCTGATATATTGGAGTAATTTACAATTTTGTTTTGTGTTGACGTTGAGTGAGAGCAGCTCTCAGGTGATTCTGTTTGATGTATATCATTAGCATTTGTTGTTTTGTTTGGAATATTGTTCTCTGTGCTTTTGTTTGCTGTATTTATTGATTGTATGTTGTTGGTGGTTTGCTTAGTAACAGACGAGTATTTTAATGAAAAATTTGGGTGTCTTTGTTGGTATAGTGCATAAGCCGTTTTTTATTTACTTTTTCTATTGTTACGATTGATTGAACTTCACGTTCTTTTAAAAGAAGGGGGCATTTTTGTCCAAGGCTGAATGACTGGCATCTAATTGGAATACATCTTTACAGTTGGCACATTTTTTTGTTTGTGTACACGTTTCATTATCTTCAGTATGGTGTTCTTGAGCACAATTTGTGCATTATTTAGAATTGTTGCAAATTCTAGCTATGTGTCCATAACGTAAGCATTGTTTGCATCGAAGAGGAAGGGGAATATAAGTTCTAATTTTAACGCGCTCGTAACCAATATTCAATTCCATGGGAAGGGTGGTACATCCAAATGTTATTATAATAAGTCCAGTTTCCTCGATGACATCGTTGACTTTTCTTTTAATTTTTTCGATTTTTATTACATTTTGCTCCTTCAGTTCATTTAAGATTTCTTCGTCAGCTATTCCTCTTAAATTATTGGAGTAGATAACACCTTTGACGCAGTTTAAGGATTTGTGCCATGATACTTCAATATTTATATTTCCACAAAGATTTCTTAATGTCATTAAATTATTTGCTTGCTGCAAGTTTTTTGTTTGCACTAAAATGGTACCGTTTCTTAGTTTTTTACATAGCGACACTTCGCCACCACATGTATAGTCTACCACTTTTTTAATTAAAAAAGGCGACACACCCAAGAGGGTCTTGCCCTCATCGGTTCTTGAAATTACCAAATACTTTGGGCCAGGTAATTTTGGTATTGGTAAATTTAGCGTTTTGTTGCGATATTCATTATTACTAAGAACTAGTAGTTCATCAGATGGGTCAGACTTACCACCACTATCTGGTGGTTTTTTCATAATTAAAACAAAATTATTATTAAATTGTACCGTATAACAGTTATTATTATTATTTTTTATATGTATGTGCCGTAAATAAAAATTAAGGGAGAAAGAAGAAAACCAATATTTTCAGTTTTTTTTTATATACATATATGTACATATATTTTTTTTAACACAAAAGAGAAATGATTGCTGATCAACACGTCTGTTCTTGAGAGAGCCACTTATCGAACTGAGCTTCGAATTGAAGTATATTGTATGAGTAAAATGTGGCGAGTTAAATTTAATTAAAACTCCTCAAAAAAAAAAAAATAGATATTATGACTAAGAATAAAATTAGAGATGGTTAAGTAAGCCAGGATTTACATTTTATAATTTTCTTCTTAAGCCGTTTTAACATAACAAAGTGTTAAATAGAGGAAAATTTAACCCTTTCATGCCCACTGTTGCCTATAGGCAACATTGTACTTATCGGCTTCTAAGTCCCGTTATTTTAATTTTAGCAACCTGCGGTTTTTTGAATTGTGTAGCCTTATGTGTTGTAAAAGATTATAGCGATTTGTTTTATTGTAAGCTGTGCACGTGTTCATTCAGTAGACGTTCTCCGTATAGTGAAATTGTCAAGATCGTTTCGCGAAAAAAGTGTTTTTAAAAAAGGTGTTTAAAATCATTGAAATAACTGTTTCATTGTAAAACCAAGTGAACATTATAATTAAATAAAGCTAAGAGAGTTATTTAAAAAAAATAAATCATGAAAAAAGTGTTTAGTTTGTTTATAATAATTTTCTAAAAGTGCTGTTGCCTATAGGCAACATTGGTCAATTGTGGTAATTTCCGAACAATATACATTTATTTATATATATTCATATTTAGATACGTCCAAAAGGTCTTACACAGACAGAAATTTAAAAAATTGTTCATTTTGACTGGGATGATTCTGCGGATGAGGAAAATGAAGAAGAAGAGCAGGAAACAACATCAACTTTTGAAAACATCATCGAAGAAACATTGGAAAATGTGATTGATAAGGGCGAAATTATGGAAGTTGGTCTGATTGAGCAACTAATTAGCAAAGAAAGTGACGGAAAAGAAATTGAAATGAAGAGGTTGAACAGGAAGTGACGGAAAAAATTGATTTGAAAAGTTTGAGGTGGAGGAGTGTAGAGATAATGTAATACCAGTTTGAAAAGCGAAGTGCACAGCAATGAGGTAAAACAACCAATCGAATTATTCACCTAGTTCAAAAGGGGCAACCTGGCTGTGATAAGTTATATAAAGTTAATTAATTATATGTACACATATGTACACATAGATTTTGATATAATTCAGAATATATTTTTCATTAGGTCAACACAGTTTGAAACAATATCTGCCAAATAAGCCCCACAAGTGGGGCTTCAAAATGTTCTCTAGGGCTGGTGTTCTGGCATTATTTATGATTTTACCCTCTACATTGGAGAAGAATTGATTGATTGTTTGTCTTTTGGTTTGGAAATATCATCAGACATTGTTTTATATTTAGCATCCAATATTCCAAGGAAAAGAGGTCGCCCATTATCAATCCTTTCAACGATAGAGTCAAGCCCATCATCACCGGGTTTTTTACCATCGGTTTCATCATCACCAACTCTTTCGATGGCCTCCGAATCGAGCTCTTAGAAAAGAGCGTATACTGCAGAACCTGCAAAATACATACGATTTGACAAATCTTGGGTAGAATGGGGAGCAAAAGGCAGATGCAGGCTATGCCACACTGGTTATCCGCGCTCCAAATGTAGCAAATGCAATGTTTATTTGTGCTGCAATCCAAAAAAAAACTGTTTTGTGTCTTATCATACTTAAGTTTCAATAAAAATGCATTAAAAAAATAAAAAACATTTTTTTTAAATTTACCACCACTGCCCAATGTTGCCTATAGGCAACATCCTGTAACTAACGAACCAGGACACCAAGGACTTTGAAATTTTTATCAGTTCATATCTGAGTCAAGACTAACACATATCTGTCCTCAAAAAATTTTTAGCTCTGCACATTTTAATTCGGGCATGAGAGGGTTAAGCCCTCAAAAATTAAATCTTTATTTTAAGTTAATGATATACGTATGTGTATGCGTATGTAGTTCCTTGTCTTTTGTCGAAGGATAAAGGAAGGAGAAAGGTTTGATTTAGTTGTGCAGCATTATTATCATTAAACACTTGCCAAATGGTTGTTGTGCATTATTTTATAATCGAAATATTTATATTTCATAATTCTTTCGTTGTTCTACAATTAAATGGAATTTAATATTTTAATGACTAAACTGCATGTGTATAAAATGTAATCGTTATTGTTATTATTTTCAAATTTATTTTATTCGAGAGACATTTTTCAATTTTAATTATTATTATGGTAATAATTATATATAGATTAATGATATGAAACTGCCATCATTATGAGTTTTTTTCTATGTACATACATGACATCAGTTATTACAACACAGTTGATGAGAAAATAGTTGCCACGCAATCCTGCGAATTTGTATAAAAAAATATATATTCTCTTTAAACAAACCCAGAGGGCGGTATAAGACTTGTGCAATTGAATGTAATTGATTATTTGTAATATAAAGGGTCACCAGCACCGAAACTTTTTATGGTTTGATACAATTTTTACTTAAAGAAAAAAGATTTTACCTAATTTTCAGAAAATTTGTTTAATTCATATGTATTTTGGATGGCTGAATTTCCACTAAGGAGTTGGCATTAGCAACAATAAAATGTAGACATACAAAAAGCTTAATCTACCACATGTAACAAATTTATTTAACCGAAAATCATAAGTTAGAATATACAAATATGCCATTATAAAATATCCGATTATGTATCTGGGTAACAACACATCTCTAGCACATCTGTACCACATACTCCAACAACAACAAATAGCAAAGGTGATGCATCATACCGGGACAGAAGCAGTTATTGTACATATTATATGAAAAGTATTTTCTCATTACAGCATTGTAAGCAGCACGAAGCACTTTAATATGATTAAGGATGTTTTCGTTCTTCCTTGCTTTTATTGTTTGACATTTTTTATTTTCCGTTTAGCAGTTGAATAATAAATCATGTGGAAACATTACAAAGTTTTTATAAGCACTTTTATGCTGCTTAATTTCCACACTGAGGCAACATTCGTAATGCTGTTGGATACATTTTAAGAACATTTGTTATATTATAAGCACTAAAGGAGAAATAATTCTTTTACCCTGATTCCAGCGATATGTTTTTATTTGTAGCAACGACAACATGTAGACATTCATACCCATTTATTAATAATAAAGTCATATAATAAGAATATATATACGATTATATTATTTAAACATTCTATTCCAGATATCACCGTGGCTGTAAGTAAATGAACCAATGTGAACTTGAATTGTGAGGTGAGAAATGCTTATATAAGCATAATATTTGTTATTGAATACAAGTAAGAAGGTCATGTGTCCTGGAAGGTTACGCCAAAGATTTCAAGTAGTCGCTTGGAAAGACAATATGCGATTCTTATTCGTAATAAATCTTCTTTTATTAAAAGTTTTGAAATTTGTTCATGCATATTTCTTCACACTCGTACATATTTCTCCTAAATGAGATTTCCAAAATTTTTTATATGTCTTCTTCACACTCATAAACGAACACCAAATAATTTTCTGTGATCAATCACGTATGTACTTGTGCTGCTGGTTTATTTTCTTAAGGATACAAAATGCAGAGATGGGAAACAAGAAATCTTTGGCATACAATTAATTGCCCTTTATATACAGATTCAAGGAAAAATCAAATATCGGTTATAAATTTTTTGTGGTATTGTTTGTATAAAAGCATATTAGTCTACTATGATTAATTTTTTGTTGTTGTAATATTTATATTCGTATACGATAGAGAATTCTCGTATTATATTTGATTGGCTTGACATAAAAAATATATGAGATTGATTATTTTTAAGCTGCTGAAAGTTCATTGATGATTTGATTTAGCGATCACTAAAATGGTGACATTTGAACAGCTAAAGCCACAAGAAACAAATTTGAATAATTAAAATATACTCATAGTTTAAAAAACTAAAAAAATCAATAACTTTTATTAATCAATAACAATTATAAAATAATCAAATTGATTTGCATTATTTTCTTTGAATATTCTGTCGTTTTTACCATTGCAATTATTTCTCTTTATTGTATTATAAACTTAAATATATATTTTTTGAAAAACACTTTTCGGATTATAAAACTTCTCGAAAGTTTCCAATAAGTATGCTGCATCTCTCCAGCTCAATGATTTATCCGAAAAACTCGATTTCGCAGGAAGTTACATTGATTTCTGCCTACAAAGAATTTCTGTTTCTATAATTTCGATGTACGATTTCATTTGAAACAGAAACTCATAAAGTTTGGTATACATTTTTCGGTTTGAAAATTAGATTTAAATAAGACACACATAAAGCTATGATTTCGATGAATTTCATATAATGGTTGTACTTTGTAATTACGTGCGAAATACAATGCCATTTAAATGACTTCCTCAGAATTTGTTGCAGCAGTGGATGCTTTTAAAGTAATTTTCGACTAATCTTTCGCACATTTTGGGTGGTATCTTTGCGATAACTTGTTGGTTTTCAAATGCTCAAAAGTTAAAGGATTATTTGCGTAGACACATTTTTTGAAATAGCCCCAAAGTCTAACGACGTCAAATTATATGATCTTGGTAACCAATTGACATTGCCAAGATGTGAAGCTTCCAAGGCAATAAAACCTGAAATTGGTCAAGTTGTGTTGTTGCACCATTTTGTTCATTGTCTTCAATAGCAGTCCTAAATAAGTCGGTTATCGTACGACCATAGTGCACTGAATTGTCAGTAACGGGGTTTCCAGCGTCATTTTCGATAAAATACGGTGCAATAAAACCTCTAGATCACAATATGCACCAAACGGCCACTTTTTATTGATGTAATAGCTTTTCCACAATAATTTCTAAGTTCTTCGGGGCCCATATGCCACAATTTTTCTGTGTGGCATAACCAGCGAGTGATAAATGCGTTTCATGAATGAAGAAAATTTTGTTCGAAAAATCAGCCTGTAGCTTGTTACAGCAAATCAGCATATCTACGACGTTGTGAATGATCAGCCGATCATTTGGACTTTATATGGATGGAGGTGCAAGTTAACATGCAAAATACGCCATAATGAGCCCCAAGATAGGCCCAGTTGCCTACAGTCACACTAACAGAAGCGATATTTTCGGTAGTGGGTACGTTACGATGACGCATAGGTCTGACCACTTTTGTAACTCTTCTAGTTCCTTCACACTTTTTTATAATCCTTGCAGAGTATGTCGATTATGATGACCATAATCATCGAAAAATGACCACATTTGAACCACCACTTTTGCAACAAGTTTTAACTACTTTTACGCGTTCTTTTGTTAACAATCCATATTTGCAAACGCCGAACTTTGCATATAAATGACATTTTAATAAATGACATATTAGATGACAGACATATAAGATCTGACAGCCTTGCTTGGCCGGCGGTTTTGAAACCACTTAATTAACATCCCGATATTTTAGTTATTTTTTTGTCTTATAAATTAAGATCCTTCAAACTAAATCATAATGATAAGAAAGATTTGCGGATTTTTGATAAAAATAATGTAAATGTAGACGTAAACAAACAGTGTAAGTAAAATACTTATGTATGTTTTGTGTTCGTAGTTTAAACTATTAACTTTTATGTTTTCTAATGTATAAGAATGTTTCAAAAAACACTCACTGACACACTCATACACACACATACACACACACACACACGCACACATATATATATATATATATATATATATATATATATATATATATATATATACAAAAGTTTACATGTAAGGTCGGACACACTCACTAAAATCTAAAATATCAAAACAAAAACTAGGGACAACCTAAAAATGCCTTAAGCTTAAAATATACAACAATGGCAAAGAATACAATATAGCAAATTTACAAGAACAACAATAAAAAAATAGCAAATGGTGCTCTGTTTCCACTAGAAAAACGTTCGTTCTGTATGTTTGAATACATAAAAAATTCCAACAGGATATTCGTTCTTACCGTTTCTATGGCAGTTAGTTCGTCACAGCATGTGTTAGAGAGTTTATTTCTATAGTAGTGTGTGAAAATTAAAAAAAAAAATGCAGGTAACATATTTTATTCAAGCCATAACATGTCATACGTTACTCTACCCAACAAAATTATCTTTTCTTTTTCACACCATTTTCTAAAATTTTTTTCTGAATAAATATTAAAAAAGGACCATCAAGCTGTTACAACGAACTCAAAAAATGCACTCGCTTTCTTGTGTATGTTAAGTTTTCCCAGCAAATCTTGTAATACGGAAATTCGTCATGGCCAGAAACGAACAAGATGTGCCAATGGAATAGATAATAAAACCATATGCGAAGAGGACAGACACTTAATAAAAATTAAAAACTAATTTGATGTTTTGTTATACTTTTGTTATACGTGTCTTTCATTAAGGATTTAATATGTTTGAATTTAAAAACAATTAAGTGTGTGCAGGATATGACTGAAATTTATTCAATTCAAAGGCCTATTGATGCCATTATGTAAGGAGTATGACAACGTGCAAATGTCCGCAGCGGTTTTGCTGGATGGCGCGCCTCCAAAATGTCAAATATTTTATGACTGTGGGGCATAAACTAGGCTTAAATTGGCATGCATTATGTTGGCTTTAAAGGGCGTTGTAGTTTGTGACTTAATTGCAGAATCCTGCGACTTAAAAACACCCCACATTAAAAACTATAACGGGGTGCGGCACATAGTGCAATCCTCTTGAAACTACATATCGTTGGTTTCTAGATCATACAATTCAGTTCAAAAGAAGCTTTTAGTCATCACATGCCGTTGACGGTGATGTCCTGGTCAACGTTGTTCTCAAAATTTTAAGAAGTGATTCACACGTTGTTTTCCATGGTTGTTTTTGGTCGGCCAGTTAATTTTAGTTGTTGTGGTCTGCGAATGACTGACTTCTTACGTGCGTTGAACATACGATTGCTCTGGAATCTTCTGCATACTATCACGTAAAACTTCAATATTACATTTGTTTGGAAACGGGCCGATATTATGCTGTATAGGGATTAGAAAAAATGCATTATATATTGGTTTAAAAAGTTTACTCAATGCCCAAATGTGTTTATGAATATCTCTCTTCCTTTGCATTCGAAGTCGCAAATGTCGTTATTTCGTGGGCACAATAATACTATTAGATTAATATATTATACAAGTAATATGGCCATTTAGGGATAACATTATTTATTATTTATTGCATTCATATAAACTCAAAGTATCGCCGTGGTATCATAATCTCCTTGGAAGAGAGAAACTTTCCCAATATTAGTATGACTGTTTTGTCTTTTTTCGGGTACTACGATGGGGAATATTTGGGTTCGACAGCCTTTAATAATGACGCAGTGAATGAAGTTTTCATAGCTTGCACAGAATCATGTTTTACCAGCACCTTTCCAAGAGGATGTTGTTTAAGCAGTTTCGTAATTGAACGACACCTGCTTGTATACGACTTATCTTTTGTCTAAATTTTTGACTGGGATTTTCTTTCAACTGCTTTTTTCCAAAGTGAATTTTTTTTCTTAAAAATTGTGAAAAAAAAGAAAACTAAAATGTAGATAATATTACATTTAGGGGTAGTGTATGCCAAATAGTAGTAAATCTTGTCTTGGCACTGGCATTTGATTAAGTTCTTTATTATTTCAGAGGCACTTGTAATTTACTGCTGTTTTTGTTAAATTTCTATTTTTGTCTCCATCTACGAGTAACATACCCATTCATGAAAATCTTAATGAGTAAAAAAATTAATATTTTAAATTAAAGGGTAACATTTTTAAAAAATATTTTGTTAAGACATAATTTAGTGTAAGTGGAGTGTTTAATTTAAAGAAAATATGTAAATTTCCTCAAAGTAAACCAACTCATTTTAGTGATTGCTGAAAAATGGAAAGGTTTTTTGTATGAGATGGCAGAAGAACTTTTTCAAAACTTATCATAAGTGAATAAATCTGAAAGTTATCAATCCGATTTGGGTCTTTCAAGGCATAGAGGAATGGCTGATAATAAAGTTAAACTTCTAGCCCATATTACACATAAAATTTAGTCCTGAGTTCTTTAACCATGTCTGTAAAAGGGGCGATTTCGGTTCATTTCAGATAAATCCTATAGCGACAGTCCTGTATTGATAATCCTTAAAAATACTGCAACATAACACCCTTTTACAAGTTTTGTGTTTATGAGATGCGCTCGAAAATCGTATTTTATGGAGTGCTTCATATTATTAAGTAGTTCTAAAATGAAGCACGTTGCATATATTCTATAAAGATGTATCAGTAAACCACATCATCTGCTTTATTATAGATTATAAAAAAAGGATAATGTGATTGACCAGTAATGATTAACTTGTGTTGTTCATAAGAAATAAGATGTCGAGGACTAAATACATAATGTGTGCAACGAGAAACCATTTTCATTCTTGGATTAGAGCATTGGATTTTTTAAGCCTAACAAATAGAGGGCAGTGTGAATAATCAAATGATCAAATGAATGAAAGCCTTATCTAACTATTATGTTCTAACTAGTAATGTTCAAGGAAGTAGGGTCGCATAAAATCAACCGGTTGGATCACACAAAGTAGAGATCTGCAGGCGACATTAACTGACTCCACTTATTCTTCCTTTTGAAATTATTGTTGTTTGATGTCTGTACTATCTTTATAATCGTCATCACCTTATCTCCCCATCGCTCCCACAATTTGTGTCTTAAGGATTATTTATGAGTCGTGATAATATGTGACATGATTCATTGTGCAGTCGTTTGATAATTATTATAACTTTTTCGGTCACTTGTTAGATGTAAAATTTTTTTTCATAAAGTCCGTGATAAAAGAAAATGCAGCTTGTCTCTGAGAAATGAGATTTTCATTGCTTTCCAAGCATTTGCTAATGTATTTTTTCGACTTTTCAAGAATTTAAATGGAGAATGGCTTTAATTTAACATTAGTATATATTTTTTTCAAATTTACTATCGAAAAGTGTTTATCCTTAAACTTCTTATTGAAACTGTGCATCACTGTACAGTCCTTATTCTTTCACGATCTCTGAAATTTATTTTCTTCCCTTATTATGCTTAAAATTTTTTTAAAGTTTTTAAAACATTGTTTTTCATTATGAGAAACTTCTGCTAAAGTCACTTGGAAATATGTATTCCAATGAGTTCGTATTCTTTTTGCCTTAAAATGCCGGCATTTTCATGACTTATTTGCAAATTATTTGTACTAAGTCTTTTCGAGGATGCTGTTGTTGGCTGAAGTATTTAGTGTGTTAATTATAATGCAAATTATGACTGAGAACGTGGGTTTGATCCGTGTTTAGGTCAAGTCATCAATATCATAAAATTTTCTGATGTGCATTAGTGTGACATGAAGGTGTATCACTAGTCACTGAGTAGTTCTGGCAGCGATTGCTACTTTTCTATGCTAAAGTACATCACAGCCGACCTCCTTCATCGAGATAATGTTAGCAGATTCGTCGACGAAGTAAAACTATTAATAAAATGGCTAAATATTGAGTTTAAGAAAATAATGCGTCTTATTAACAGCAGAGACACTGACTCGCTATAAAAATTAATAAAACACGCAGTAGTAGAATTATAAACAGGACTAAGCTTTCTATGCCCATTTCTATACTATACTTTACACAAAGAATTGACACTATAAGTAGAAGGCATTAATTTAATGAATAAAAAGTTAGTGTAATGGGATGTCTTTCATATACATACATTAAAAGGTATCGTATAAAGAGGAATGGGTGAAATTGAATTGATTCAAAAAACAAAATTATTTCTCATAACAAGGACACAATAGAATATTTTGTGTTAGAAAAGATCTGAATTTTCCAAATCATAAGTTGAGGATATTGTTGAATTCTTCGGAAATTCTTTATTGCTGAGGTATTTTTAGCGTCATTTCTAAGAAATACCAGTTAAACAAATTGCTTCTACAAGACTTATTTGATACAAAACAATTTGTTCCCCTTATGGATGTGGCTGAATGATTACTGATGTGTACATATTTATGTATGTATAATATAGGCCATAGTCCTGATTTTGCTATCAGCCCATGATATATGTTTAAGGAGTGCTTACCTCCAATAGTTTGTCTGTGGATCTAATATGATATCAGAATAATATTTAAATAATGGGTTGAATCATGAAATGCCTTATAGTCAAACAAGGGGAAAATGAAAAAAATAGATGGTGCAGAAAAAAAGAAACTAGTTATAAAAAAGACGTGGACAATTGGATGGGATCCTAATAAGGCGCGTGTTTTGCTTAATACCCCACTTAATTTAACAATATCCCATTACAAGTCTATAGAGTTGGATACCCTACTGTCATAGTTTCGCTCATTCATCATCTGGCTGTTGAGTAGCTCCGTTTGCAGTCGGATATCTGTATGTACCATATGTGATATGAGTAATAAGAATATCAGATGGAGTGGAGTATGTTTACTCAGTTTTAAGAAATCAAAACATTTGATACATAATTAACGCGTGCTTTTGTAAATAGTTCCTAGCACTTTAGAGGCAGGATTGTGACAAAACAGATTATTTCTCTTCTGGTTCATTGCTGTAATATCTATAATACTCAATTGATTGAATACAATTGACACATGCTGGTATGCTGGAACATATAAAAGATCTCAAAAGTGTTCTTTGAATTAACCTTATCCTTGTTTGATGACTTCCCATTTTCTTGTGTTGAGATTGGGATTGTTTCGAAAAGTAATGAGATCATTGCTGGCATTAAAACTTTAATGAAAGTATATAAATTTGGCAGACTTTTATTTTATTCCTTGAAGTAATTTTTTTTATAGACAAGGAACATTTGTAACAAATTATAGCCCGCAATAGCAATTGAGTAATAATAACATTTTATCAAGACTTAATGTGTTTCATAACGATTAAATGAATTCCATTAATTGAGCTCATTTAGTTTGAAATATTATTTAATCATTCTTAATCTTACCTGATGGCTGCTGTTGCAATTGTCACAATAAGAGCTTATCTTTTTACAGTACAACTTTATAGTTAAAAAACTTCGATGTTGTGTATACTATTTTATACAACAAAAATGTGTTAAAGCCAATAAACATTAATATCATCGCGGTATAAACGATAGTGTCAGCTTCCCAATTCATTTCTTTGCTATTGAAATTATATGATATTTGAACCTCTTGTTTAGCGCTTAAATTGTGAATTTCTGTTGAGTTTTTGCCAGGAAATAATACACCAAACATCTTATCGTTTAATGAACTACATAAGCCTATGAATATTTCATTTCTTTATTTTCTCTACATTTTTTCACTAGAATTTGTTTTTACTTTTCCTTTCTAGAATGTACAAGTCAAATTTTCGTAATTTGTTTTCTATAAGTTGAGAAACAAGTCAAAAGTTTTTACATAAGCTTGTGGCAAAAATGTTGTTAACTACAAAATTATATTTGTGTTTGGATCTACACAAAAATTGCTGTTAACAGAAAATTTACATATTAGATATATGTTAGACATTTTTGTTGTTGTTTTACAAACCAAAGAGATTAAAGAATATGTCAAGGCATCCATGAATATATTGATACTAAAATCGTTTTTAAGTCTGCAATTAAATAACAGTTATCCCAGCTTAAGCATATAAAAGTGTCAAAATTGTTCCAAATAAATAACCCTATAAGTAATCTTTGCATTGTTAATATATCTAAAATTAATTATTCAAATAACAATTCAATAATCCGATTATGGTGCGTATAATTGATATGAAAGTTGACACAGAGGAATATGCGTGTACGTGTATGTGTGTATGTAATTTCAATAATATTAGTTTGAGCATAGAGATATTTATTATTGTATTTGCATGTTGAATTTATTTGCTTGGGATTATTCGATGAAGTTGTTTTGAGTCAGGAGAAAATTTCTAGAAAGTCTTTTATAATTATATTTAAATAATTTCTCAATTAGAATTAATTAAATTAAGAAAGATTGAATAAATTTGGATTTCATAAAATAAACTTGAAAATGTATTAACAAATTATTTTAGTTCATTTCATTTATAAAATTTTTGCATCAAACGCAATTAAATATTTTCCAGCTAAAGCTTTGGGAATGAATAGTTGCCTATCTTTATTTATTTATTTTTTTTATTTACATGATATCAATTATATATAAATATAAAATTTATATAATAAAATAATAGCAAGGCTGCGAGGCCATCAGCTATAGGCATTGCCTCTATTTATAAAATGATTCTAGTTTTAGCTTTTTCTGAATTATAACATTTGGAAGACAGGAAGAGATTAAACTATTTGGTCTATTTCAAGACTTTTACAACTGTTTTCTTGCAACCTGTAGCTTTTGCGCAAAAATTTTATTTGGAGCCTTTTTTCAACCATTTTTTGAAAACACTATCCAAGAAACAATAATGAAATTTTTAACATTCCGTAATATTTAAATAAAGTTTTAGTATCATAAGTCTAATTACCAAGCCTTTTTCAAAATTATTTGAATTAGGGGATACAAACCAATAAGGTTGCTTAATCTGAAAGAATAATAGTCCTATAAGTAACAATAGCAATAATATGAATGCCTTAATAGACTAGTACCTAGTGTACTAGACTTGTAGTCCGAAGGTCGCAGGTTCGACTCCTGGCGTAGACTGCGGGTGTCTCTGCAGATAAGCCAAGTAGCTTCGCAGTTTGTGTTTTTTAATTAATATTAATAAAATGGAAATAAATCTTTAAACTCTATGGACCGTTCAAATAGATGTTTGTATTTAAAACAGAGAATTTATTTTCATAGGCGTGGTGCGGCCTAATTATTCAATAACCGCATTGAAGTTATCAGCATCATTCTATGTGTGTTCAAAATGGTGCGAAGCTGTGGCATTTGGGCGTGGTACAGCTGGCGCCGAATACGAGTTGAAACTTAAAAACTTCATAATAAGTGTAAATTAAGCAGAAGAAATTTAAGAAGATTATCGATTTCTTGTTGGCGCGTACTGGCACTGCTTATCTTTTTGGTGAAAGTTGACGTTAAGTACTGACGTAAAAATACATTTTGCGCAAAAAGTACTATTAGACTTACTCATGTAGATCTTTGCTGATAGAGAAATACATTGCAATTCAGTTTTATTACTAGAAGAACTTTTGTATTTGTTAAGTTGTTCAGCCTTATTCCGGCAATCGAATTTTGTATTTTATTGTATCAGGTAAATATTTCGAACGCAATGTTTTAGTAACAGATTAAATACTACAAGGCTTTAAATCATTAATATTATGAGGCAGCCAAATAAATCTCTATAAAAATAAATAGATGAACATCATTACTCCATCTAAGGGTGATTTTTTTTAGCAACTTTCCTTTTAGCAACACTGTTTTTGGCAGCTCAGCTGTTTTCGTGTACTTTTTTCTATTAAACATGTTCAGTTTGGTAAATAATTTAACCATGAATCTTACTTACAAACGAACAATGCTTGCAAATTATTGAATTTTGTTGTTAAAATTTATGCTGAATTAAGAAAGTTCTTCGTGCACAATTGTGCGCAACAATGAATCTCATTTCCGGTTGAATGGATACATGAACAAGCAAGATTGCCATATTTGCTGTGAAGAGCAGCCAGGAGCTGCCGGTAGGATCATTGGACCGTACTTTTTCAAGGACAACGAAGACAGGAAAGTTACTGTGAATGGCGAGAGCTACCGTACGATGACTACAAAATTAGTTTTTGCCCAATATACAACAGTTAGGCTTGGTTGACATGTGGTTCCAACAAGACGGTTCCACATGCAATACAGTAGGCAAAAGAATGGCCCAATTGAGAGTACAGTGAGGAGTTTATTTCACGTTTGGAGCCGTTCAATTAGCCATGCAATTTCTTAACTATTTTTTGTGGGGTCTCATGTTTATAGGAATAAGCCTGCAACAGTGGACGCACTGGAAGACAATATTAAAAAATTTATTCGTGGGAAACCGGCCGATAAGTTGGAGAGTTGCCAAAATCAGACCCAGCGTATGAACAATTGAATTGAATTATACAGACTGTTCTGCCGACTCAAATAGAGATTTCATACATTTCTCTAAATTTTATGTGTTTTTTAATTAAATATAAAAGCTCTTAAAAATCACCTTTTAGGGGAATATTTTTATTACTTTTTCTCTATATGCAAATCACAGAGACATTTACGAACTCATTATGGGATTAATTCTTGATACAAATTTTTGATTCTGTTCAATTTTAATGAAGAACAATCAGAGATTTCAAGAGATATTTCTTATTTGATCCTTCTCCCGTTGCACAACACTTGCGTTTGTAGTGCAATGTTTTACAAATTGCATTTGTAGACAGTCAAACCCTTTAGGCGCGTACTTATGGAAATTAAAGCTTAAAAATTCTGTATCTTAGAGAAGACAGAAGAAATATGTACATTTAAAAGAAAGTAAAAGAATTAATGAAAACTTTTGAAAAAATTATTTTACTTTGTGTCAATTAGGGCGTGCAGTATTTTATTTAAAACATTTTGCAAACAGAAATTAAGCTGCTGTTGAAATAATACCAAAAGCAATAAAAAAGTTAAACAAGCCACAAAAAGAAGAAAGAAAACAATAAAAGACAACAACAATGCCGGCAGGGATACTGCTGGAGAAAATATTGATGCAGAAAACATTAGGGACAAAAATTATAACATTTGGTAGACTGTGCCAACTGCACCTAAATTAAGTGAATAAGAAAAATATATCAGATAATAATGAGCTCATATTTTCAACCAGCCAACTTAGGATTTGATGATGTTGAAGAATAAGTACCGAAACCACTGCCAATTTACCGGATGTAGAAAACATAGATGAAATGGTTAAAAAAAATCAGATTTGTGTCAAGGTAAATTCGTTTAATATAAAGCTAGTTAAATATTTCCCAAGTACAAAGGCCTTACAGCTTATACGTGAAACAACTTCTTCTGATATAAGCGCAGAATTAAACAAATTGGGCCAGAATGTTACTATTGCTAAGAGTTGCATGACAAGAGAACCACTTTCATTGTTTTGTTTATCGAAATAGATCGAAGTGAAACAAATTAAACGATTTATGATATAAAAACTGTTGACAATGGCTTTGTTATAATATAGCCACCAATAAGGACTAACGATTTGTTGTAGTGCCATAGTTGCCAGCTCTACTGGCACATGGAGTCATACTGCAAAAGAGCCTTTCGATATGTTAAATGTGGTATGGATCGTTCTATATCTGATTGCACTAAATTAATTGCACACTGAGCACTTTAAAAGGAAAACTCGCACAACCATAACGTGGGATCACGTTTAGCAAATCCCAAAGAGAAAAAGGTGTTTAAATTTACTCAGAATACCACTTCTCGTATAAGAAACAAATGAACTTTGTGAAGAATGTATTAAAAGAGCAGAACCCAAGAATAAAAAAGATTCAGTGAATACTTATTTAAGAACCTATAAACAAATATGTAGCAATAAAAAGAGGTAGAGGCAAAGTCTGCAGATCCAATATTGGTAAAACTGTAGGGAACATTTGGAGAATATATTTAAATACTTTTTAAAGGAAACAATATTGTCCATTTGTCTGTTCTAGATATCACTCAAGCATTTGATAAAGTATGGTACAATGGCTTCTTATGTCAACTTAAGAGTCTTTTACCTGCACCCTTTTATCTTTGTTTCAAATCGTATTTACATGGCAGATCATGCAATGTTATGATTACCTGTAAGTTTATATTTTGAAAGCTGTGTACGACAAATTCTTAAAACTTTTTGTCAAATCCGTCAATTTCTCTTCAGCAGTATTCGTGTGATACATTTTCCGGTATACAGAAACATAAAAATTACACAATAGGGGCAAACAGACTAACAGACAGACAGACACATAAATATTAAATTAAATCATGTTTTAAATCTCCGATTACTTATACTTACACCGAAATATTCCAATTATAATATGTCATAAAATTCATGTCGTAATGTATGAATCATTAAATAAAGAGGTTTGATGTGCGTATACGTGATAAGTAATTTTCATTTAACATGGGCATATACATATATTACGTATACGCACTGTATAATATATAACGTAAGAATTGTTAGCAGTTTAATGTGTTCTATGCTAGATCTTGAGATCATTTAGCATATAAAAATCTAATAAAGCATTTGTTAATTTTTTTATATTAACTTGTTGCATTTATATAGTCGTGTAAATCTGTATATTTGTAATGGATTGCGGTTTGGAGCATATGGAAGCAACGGCTGCAATAATGAAGGCGATAATATAAATAATTTTTGGAGGAACGTTCAAAATACCCATAATATTTAGTATTTTAAGAATTAAGCAAGGACTTTAAAATATATATGAAAACGGGTATATATTAATATTTATAATTGCAACGGAAAGTGTTAATTACTAATTTAATATATTATTTTTTGTGGGTTTTAAAATATTCAACGTATGTTTCTTACATTTTGTTGCTCACTATGACATATGCGTAGTTTTTTTTCCATATTTTGAAAATATTGTGCTTTTACACAAACTTTTTTTTTAAGAAAATCGAGCGTAATATACGATGACTTTTAGGAAAGGGATAATTGTTGTGGTTTTGTTAAAGCAATTTTCACGTTGACTTGTATAAGTAAGTTTTGCTTCAATGTATATATGAAATATTTTAATAAATTAATTTACATTGTTTTTGACACTTTGAAATGAACTTGGAAATAAATCATGTGGGCCGTCTAATTTAAGTTACTAGTTTTAGTAGTTGTTTTGTCAGCAAGACTCCTTGAAAGCAATTTTTTTAAAGAATAATTTTCATTTCATTTTAGTCTAAAAGAATAGAACAACTTTTATATCAGCAATTGTGTAAGGCGATTATCAAATTATACAATAGCTCCCATTTGCAAATAATTTCAATTTCTTTATCCTACGATTTCATTATATGAAAAACATTCAAAGCTGAATAGGGTTTAAACAAATTGTTTGTTGTTATTCCATCGGAAAAAAATATTTGGACTTTATTCACTTTCTTCCATTTTCAAATTTTTTGTAATTACAAAATGTTTCCAAATACACTGTAACAAAATACTTTACCAAATGAAAGCATTACGCTATAAACAGCAGCTAAAATTACGTTTAAACAAAAACTATCAGTATTTTTATCCTGTAAATTCCACTGGCAACCGTAAAGCAAAACAAAATTTTATCATCAAAAGACGATGAAGTTTAAAAATATATAAAAGTGTCTTATTTGAGAAAAATTTTCGTGAAACAGGACTAAAATACGCCATTAAACAGGACGTGTCATCGGTGTGATCCACAATCGCTCTTTACGTACAACTTTTGAATTAAATAATGTGTGCGAAGTTATAAAGCTTACAATTTCCAGTAAATACTACTTAACAGCTCATTAATATCTCAAATCATAAAATAATATCTCCTAATTAATTACATATGTAACATAATGCCGTAACTTCCATTACAACGTCATGTATGCAACATCAGTGCATTTGAAACCAGACATCTTATCAGTTGAATTTGGAACATTCTCATCAATATTGAATAAGCATATGGTAGATCACTGATTCTAGCTCACCAAAACCATCATTTTCGGCATCTGATGAAGTGTCAGTAAGTTAAATACTTCGATGGATCTATTTACATGAAATTGTTTCTCTATGTATGGGTTTTATGAAGTACATAATTGCAGCATTTGCAAGACGTTAAACTTGTTCGACCTTAGAAGTCTATTAGCGACGATTCATTGTTATTATTAAATATTACATTAACATACATACACAAAACTAAATGATTGTGATCTATGATATATATATATATATATATATATATATATATATATATATATATATATATATATATATATATATATATATTATATATATATATATATATATATATATATATATATATATATAATATATATATATATATATATATATATATATATATATATATATATATAGATATATATATATATATATATATATATATATATATATATATATATATATATATATATATATATATATATATATATATATATATATATATATATATATATATATATATATATATATATATATATATATTATCAAGAGTTTTTAGGCATTTTAATAAATTCAAAAAATCTTCAAATATGCCTCTACACTCATATCTACAAAGATACACTCGAATTATCATTATTATTATTGTTTTTCTTGGTAAAAAATACACGCACTAAAATATTCCTCTTTACAACTTTCACAAACAGGAAAAGGAAATTAATTCAATTTTAAAAATCAAACTCAAAATGTCACTTATTTCTTAGGGGAATTTTTTGCTGAAGCTTGAGAAGAAGACAAGATATTCGTATCAAGAGCATATGAGGAAAACATTTAAAAAAGAATGTTAAAGAGGAAATTAATTCTACAATTGTTGAAGCGAAAAATTAATTTAAATACCATTTTAATTTAAATACCATTTTATCTGCCAATAGGCAGATAAAATATAAACGGAATTCAAATAGGAATTGTGTATTGCAATACTAATTATATTCGATCTATAATATTTGTGTATATGGATAAGGCATCTAAGGAAAATCCAATTGTTTTACAATTCACATTAATAATATAAACTTTTTAATATTTATTATGGGTGGCTTTTGTTTTTTTGGGAATAATATGATTTTTCCACGTCAAGTCTTTGAAAGATAAAAAATTTGCATTTATCAGAATTATGAAATTCAATACTAATTCCTTGCCAATGTAATTTAACGTATTGTAAAATGAATAGTAATAAAGTTAACACAAAATATTATTTAATTCCAACCATTTCATTGCCTAAAACTATCTCAAACAACAGACTTTGGGTATTAACAAACCAGCAATCAGTTCATATCGAAATGGAACTCGATCAGTCACACTCTGCGCAGATCACGTAATAATATCACCGGAAATGCCATTGACTAGAATCCCCTAGGATGTTGCCGAAGAGGAAAGCCTGTACCCACATGAGTGAGACAAATAGAAGACGAAGTTAGATGCATTAGAAGAAGATGACGCAAAGTGAAATCTCAAGCTTCTGATAAACCACAATTCAATCTATTTGGTGATGCCCTATTCTCCTTGTAGGAGCCACGGAAACATCAATATTATTCTACATCGTATTACTCTATCATCTAATGGACAGTATTTGTATCAATGTTAACATTTGTAAGCTGAAGAGATATTAAAAAAAAGAAATTTATTTTTACAAAAGTACCGTGTTTTTGCTGCCATTAGAGTTCAAAATGGTTTAAAAATTAACATTAAGAAGAAAAATACATGATTGTGAGTAGAAAGAAGGTCGAAATTAATACTTCAATATGGATAAATAATTTCGAAATAGAAAAGGTTTCAACATTTAAATACCTAAGAGTTCAGAGTAACGATCAATGGGACATGAAATGGCTAGAGATGTTCTTTTCATATATATATAGTAGAACATTAACTAGTCACGACATAAATCTAACAACAAAAATAAGTTTTATAAAATGTTATATATAGTCCTTATTATTATATTCAGCCGTATTATTATATTCGACTGACCGCGTTACGAATGAAGAAGTAATGAGACGTATGAATGTAGGACGTAAGCTAATAAGAAATATAAAAGCACGGGAAACATCTTATCTGGGACACATAATGAGAAATGAAAAATACAGAATTCTCCAAACCATTACACAGGCTAAAATTTTAGGAAGACGCCCGAGAGGAAGAAGAGAAATGTTATGGTTGAAAAACATTCCAGAATGGACAGGTCAACAAGAAGAAAGAAGTCTTCTGAAGGCAGCCAAAAGTAGACAACTCTCTATAGCTGAATAAAAATAAAAAATAAAAATAATAAAAATTAATTGTATGATCGCTAATATACGAACACGGATTGGCAAAAAAAGAAGAAGAAGAAGAAAGCTCAAAAATAATTATATAAATGCGACAGAAGCTTGATTGACTAAGAAGTTTCGTTTGAATTTTTAATATTTTATATTAGAACCCTTTTTTAGTTGAATAAATGTTCAGAATTTACATATTTATTGTTAAAATTTTTAGCTTATTTAAAAATTTCAACGCCATATTTTTATAAATAAATATTTTAGAAAGAACACACGTTAAAAACATATATTTTAAAATAAAGCAAAAAAAAAATCCGTAAAATACAAAACTTTTATTTAAACTTAATAAAATTGGACTACAGAATAGTTGGAAGTTTCTCACAACGAATTTCTTACATTTGACGATAAAATGGAATTTGGAAGACAAATAATTTACGTCCCTTTAGACCGAATTTACATTTATCAACTTTTTTTGATGTCATTTTTTCTATTTCTTCTTTTATGTTGCATTAACATTTTGTGTTGGCGTGCATAAGTGTAAAATGAAATAAAAATAAAAGTAGAAATAAAAGAATAAAATGAAATCAACGTACAAGTATACATAGAGTAATAGTTTGTCTTCGTCTTGCGATCCTTCAATCAGCATTAGTTGATAATGACGCCTTAGTAGTCCTTTTTACGAATTTTTTATTCATAAAAATATTTTTGAATTAAGAAGTTATGCGATCACAAGCATTCATCAAATTTTGTATTTAAATTATTGTTTGCCGTTGAGACCGAGGTTTAAGTAAAATATAAATCAGCAATGTTCCTTATGTAAACAACCGTGTAGTCAACATTGTATTTTCTCATTGATTGCATTAGTGTAAGTGCTGTAATATAGATTATTCTAGATTAGTAAAGTCATTTTTAGATTGTATGTACATACATATTTTTGGATTTAATAAAAGGTGGATTCATTCGTTGATTAACAGCAGATAAAACAACACGTGTTTTATTACACTACAATTGGTGACCCCGACGAGCGAAACAACGAACAGCGCTATGAACGACGGGAAGCAAAGCCAAAATTTAAACCCAGGGCAAACGTCAGTTCCTGGACAATTGGACACTGCACCTAACACATTAACTAATTCTCCCATTTTTAATCAAGAGAGTAACACAATTGTTAACAGAGTTTCTGTTAAAGTTCCTCCTTTTTGGCCAGAGCAACCAGAAATATGGTTTGCACAAGTGGAGGCACAGTTTGGTATCTCCGGCATTAATAGTGATATCTCTCGGTTTAATACAATGGTGGCGGCTATTGAAAGTAATGTGTTGGCTCAGATATCGGATGCAATTTTAAATCTTCCGGAACGAGAGAGGTACAATAACCTCAAGTCATGTATTATAGAACGATACTGCGATAGCGAACAAAAGAAAATCCAAAAGCTTATCACCGACATCGACTTGGGGGATAAACGACCTACACAGCTTCTAAATGAATTAAGCAGTTTAGCAAAAGGTAAGATAAATGACGAGTTTTTAAAATCACTGTGGTTACAGAGGCTACCAGCACAAACCAGAGCAATATTGCAAGCGTCGAACGCGGATCTCCCGGAGCTGGCTAAACTAGCTGACAAAATTTTAGAAGTGTCCGATTATCAGCAAATTGCAGTGGTTGCCAAACAACAGTCTCGAGTTACGCCGTAATCTGCAATGGAATTTTTATATTGCCGACGTCAATACTGCTATCATAGGCTCTGATTTTTTAAAAGCGTATGATCTGCTCGTAGATATAAAAAAAGGCAAACTCGTGGATAGAAAAACAATGCTAGAAGCAAAAGGTAGTTTTACGCAAAATTCAACAATCAAAATCTTAACACACAAGATCGACTTCAAATTTTCAAATATTTTACGTGAGTATAGCGATTTGGCCATTCTTAATACAAATAAAAGTCCTTTAATGAATAGCACAACACACCATATAGTCACAACGGGACCACCTGTTTTTTCACGACCAAGGCGACTGGCTGGCGAGCGTCTTGAGGCAGCAAAGAATGAGTTTCAGTTCCTTATGGAAAAGGGTATCTGCCGTCCGTCGAAAAGTCAGTGGGCCAGTCCACTCCATTTAGTAAAAAAAGCGAGCGGTGAGTGGAGTGAGTGGGGACTAACGGGGTCTTAACGCTGTGACAGTTCCTGACAGGTACCCGTTCCCGTATCTGCACGACGTAACAACGATTCTGCATGGTAAGAAAATATTTTCTGCGATTGATTTGCAGAGGGCATATCACCAGATTCCCCACGAGCCGGCAGATATTCCGAAGACAGCAATTACAACGCCCTTCGGTTTATACGAATTCGTATACATGACATTCGGGTTACGAAACGCTGCCCAGACGTTCCAGCGATATGTCGATAATGTGCTAAGAGGTTCAGATTTTACGTTTGCGTACATCGACGATATTTTAGTGGCTTCGACCGATGAAGAGCAACATGAGTAAGATTTAAGAGTTGTTTTTGATAGACTACGTAAAGCAAATTTATGTATCAACGCTGGCAAATGCAGGCTCGGTCAAAAAGAAATCGTTTTTCTAGGACACACGATTACAAGCGAAGGGTTGCGTCTACTTCAAAGCAAAGTGGAAGCAATACGTAATTATAAAAAATCTACTATTGCTCGAGACCTAAAAAAGTTTTTGGGAATAATAGACTTTTATCGTCCCTTCCTTAAAAACGCAACCAAACATCAGAGTATCCTGCAGGAATTAATAGATGGGAATAAGAAAAACGATAAAACAGAAATTAATTGGTCACCTAGAGCAGAAGAAGCGTTCAAATCTTGCAAAGAAGAATTATGCAGTGCTGGGGTTTTGAGCTACATGGCACCAGATAGTGAGCTTACGTTAACAGTAGACGCATCTGATACGGCAATTGGCGCCGTGCTACACCAGATCGTTGGAGGTGTGCCCCAACCACTAGGTTTTACTCAAAGAAGCTAACTAATGCTCAAAAAATGTACAGCGCCTACGATCGTGAATTAACTGCAGTTTATCAGGGCGTACAACACTTTAAATATGCCTTAGAAGGTCGGTCATTTAAAATTTACACGGATCACAAACCATTAGTATTTGCATTCCAACAAAATAGCGAAAAGGCACCGCCGAGAAGAGTAAGGCAATTAGATTTCATTAGCCAGTACTCGACAGATATACGCCATATTAAAGGGAGCGAAAATACTACGGCAGATTGGCTCTCCCGGATCAACAAAATTGCAACAGATGCAGTAGATTTCAACACAATGGCTATAGAACAAGAAAACGACGATGAACTCAAATCTATCCCTAATGCGGATAAACTTATACTTCTGCCTATACCAGATTCTACCAAATTTTTACACTGTGAAGTTAGCGGGTCACGTATAAGACCATATGTACCAGTTAAACTGCGCATGAATGTAATGCAGAAACTTCACAAGTTAACACACCCAGGGATTCGGGCTACGCGAAGTCGGGTAAAGGACCGCTACGTATGGCCAGGCCTATCTAAAGATATTAGATAGTTTGTCCGAGGATGTATACAGTGTCAAAAGGTAAAAATTCATAGATACACCTCGGCCCCGTTCAGCAGTTACGGCAAAATCGACAAGCGTTTCCAACACATAAATGTTGACATAATTGGCCTGCTACCAACTTTAGCTGGAAATCGTTAATGCCTCACTTGCATTGATCGTTTCTCTAGGTGGCCAATGGCAATCCCTATACCGGACATTTCGGCTCACACGGTCGCAGCAGCTTTTGTCACTGGATGGGTAGCGATGTATGGTGTACCAGAGAAGATAACGACAGACTTGGGGAGACAATTCGAATCTAACTTGTTCCAAGAACTAGCGAAAATACTTGGTATCCAGCATTTACGAACCACGGCATACCATCCCCAAGCGAATGGTATGATTAAGAGATGGCACCGCACTCTTAAAGATGCCATTAAATGCTATGCTACAAAAGATTGGTGTTTTGCTATACCACTCGACCTTTTGGGTCTTCGTACCACACTTAAATTAGATATTGGTGTTAGCCCCGCAGAGTTATTGTATGGTACCTCATTACGTTTACCAGGTGAATTTTTTGTACAAAGTCAAAGCAAGGACAACCACATAAATTTTTTACAGAAACTACGACAAGTTATGAATGATCTCCGTTGCCCTAGTCCTTCGTGGCATGAAAACAAAAATCATTATGTAGATCCAAATTTGAACAAATGTAATTTTGTTTTTGTACGAGTAGGTCCATTCGAAATTGAAAAACGTTACAAAAAGTACTTTGTGATTAAAAGAGGTCAGACAAGGGACAAAATTTCGATCGACCGAATTAAGCCCGCGAAGGTATATGCCAGCGATTTTCCAGAAACCCCGTGCGATAGACCCGCAGGTCAGGAGCATACGGAAATCCCAAGTACTGAAAGAGTGAGCCGGTATGGAAGGCATGTGAGGTTCCCGAGTCGTTACGAATGACGAAAATATTAGCCGGGGGGTAATATGCGATCACAAGCAATCATCAAATTTTGTATTTAAATTATTGTTTGCCGTTGGGACCGAGGTTTAAGTAAAATATAAATCAGCAATGTTCCTTATGTAAACAACCGTGTAGTCAACATTGTATTTTCTCATTGATTGCATTAGTGTAAGTGCTGTAATATAGATTATTCTAGATTAGTAAAGTCATTTTAGATTGTATGTACATATTTTTGGATTTAATAAAAGGTGGATTCATTCGTTGATTAACAGCAGATAAAACAACACGTGTTTTATTACACTACAAAGTAATTCAATCGCAAATAGTTTACTAGATCTGACATATTAAGAAATTGTAACAGTTGTCTTCAATTTCATTTCATATTTTCCCTTGCTTTAGTAAAATTTTCCTAGAATTTAAATTCTAAAAGGTATTTCTTAGTTTATCTACTGGCTTTAAGAAACTTTAACACAAACTTGAACAGTTTAATAAGTCTCAAGAAAAATTTCTAGTAGAAGCTGGTATTTATTTAAAAATAAACAAATTTACCCCTAAAAAAAGGGTGGAATGCTGAACAAGTAAACAGAAAGTTGCTGGTTTGATTTACTTTCAAGGGCATTCCCTTGAAAAACACATAAGAGGATTTCACGAAATACATTTTCCGTGAAATTGTAGAAATCGGGAAAGTCATCCTTGTATTGTGGACTTAAGAGACTAATAAAAATAGTGTTCTTATATTTTCCCATTCATTTTTGCTCCAAAGGAATGTATTGAAGCCTATTAAAAAATTCATTAACAAGAATTTATGAAAATTCATTCTATTTGAGTAATTGGACGTTGCAAATAAAATTGTGAAAAATTAATGCAAAAAATGGCTACACTGATTTTACATTTTTTAAAAATTCTAACCAATATATTATTATTAAATGGATGAACATTTTTAATTTTAGAACTCTTTGAGAATCATATTCAGGAAATGTTTTTTGATTAATAATAATTGATATAATCAAATGAGTTTTTAAAATATACTTGTGTAATTTACATTTTCTTAGATTGTCTTTTTTGTTCTGTTAAATTACATTAAGGCCAAAGTATTTTTATTTGGTATTATGGTTGTCAATTTCTCATGTTAAAATTTAAATTTTGGTAGTCCTAGTGCAAAATCAAACGAATACAAAAACAGATGTTTGTTAAATATAAAACAAGGCCCAATTATAAGGACTGTGTCAAGTGAATTGATTACTAAAAAGTTGAGAATATTTCTTTTTATATAGACTTTTATTAAAGGGCCTGTATTTAAACCACAAATGAATTGTGAGAACAAACATTGGTAATTTGTATTAGGTCTGTTCACTAACTAAAAATTTATGTTTTTTTAAATTTAATAGTTTTTGCTGGAAAATGTTCTAGTATTTGAAAAAAGGGCTTAAAAATTAGGAAAAGGGAAAGTTTTATAAAATTGTAAGAAAAATTTATGAAAAAAGTAAGTAAGAAATTTCATAATTTGAAAGAAAACATAAGAACATTTTTGAAATCATAAGCAAATATATTTTATCAGCAAAGAATTTTTTCTTGAACATACGGAATGCTCTATCAGAAACAATTTTTAGCTTTTGCAATTGTGTCCGAATCAAACTTTGCAGACTAATGCGCCTTTCGAACAGCGAAAATTTATTAAGCGAAGAAATTATAAACTTCTTTATGCAGTTTCATAGGCCAAAAAGTAGTTGGTAATGAGAATTACAAATGCTTAATATTTAAAGGCTGCAAAATTTAAAAAAAGTGTTTGAACCAGCTGAAGCAAGTGTTGGAAATATTTAAGTTACAAATTGTTACTAGTAGGGCGTTTAGTTAACTTTTTCTATTTTTGAGAATTTGGGAAAGTATTTTTCAATGTTTTGTTAAAAGCTTTTAATAAGAAATAAGCGAACAATCTTATTATTGATTTTTTTTTCAGTTCAAAAAATTTAATTTTTTTTGAAAAAGTTCTTTTTTCTGATCATCTTTTTTTGACATTAGCGACAATAGAGAGCGCATTACAGAAGCCATAGAAAGAGCAAAAGAAAAAAATTAAAAAAGCTTGAGCTCGTACGTTTTTACTCAATAGAATATTACACCTCTTTTTAGAACCCCAAAGCAAATTTCTTAAATCCATTGAACAAAGTGTTTATTATACTTGTACGGTGGAAACAAGTCTTACGAAAAATTTTGCCCAAAATAAGGAATTTGTATAGATATTGGGATAAATTTTTTTAGTAGTAGCGAGGAAATTTTTTGCAATAAAAAATGCTCTCAGTGCCATACGGCCATAACTATGAGCACAAAATGTGGGAGTTTTAGTACCTTTAATATAATTTTCTAAAATTCTACTTGTAAGATCAAGGGACTTATTTCTTTTTAAGGAATAGATTGAATTTAGTTTCAGTTTAAATTAAATTCCAGAAACGATAAGAAAATATTGATTTCTTGCATATTCTTGCCTCTCCATTTCATTACAGAGTCAATATACTGGACCAGATTAACATAAAAGCCTTTAAATTGAACTCTGTGATACAGTATGGATCCAGAATCTCAGAAAGTGTTTCAATACAAACTCTCGACTTATTGGCATTTAGCATTAATGAATATCACCAATTTTTTTTTTTATTTTTAAAGAAGTAAATGAGAAAGTTATTTCCATACTTTTAATACAAGAGTATTTAATTTATATTAAAGTCCCATTTACTTCAATTACCTCTTCGTTACTGGCTACACAATCTTAAAGCAAAAAAAGAATTCAATTCTCAACCATTCTGTACTTGTCGTTTTTTTTTTTGCAATAATTTGTTCAGCTTTTAAAAGGCAAAACAAAAGCATCAAACAATTACCAAAGAAAACAAATAAAAAGCCAAGTCTACTTTGAAGAAAAAAGGAAACAACAGACACAATTTATGTATATAAAATGGTTGAATTGTTATCTGTACAATTGATTAAAAAAAAGCCAAACAATTTTATTTAAATAATGTAGCTACAAGGGACAGATACAAACAGCCAGAAGGTACAAGTGGTTGTCTGATAAAAGACGGACAAATAACAACAATGACAACTTTTAAACAGAATTCAGAAAAAATTCTTTGCAAATTGTACACTAAGTATATTCTAATGTTATGTATACTTAATGCCATGTAAAAAATATATTTCATTCAATGCTTCAATAATAGATAAAATCACTATAAATAGACTACGTATTTAAATGACTACGATGTGTGAATATACTATATAAGCGTTCCTCTGTAGAATATTTTAACCGACCGAAAAGTCACGATCGAAAAACAAATATATTTATATTTTTAGGTTTCAAAAGGCTTTGTCATATTATTAATTAAAAAACGTCAAAATTTTTAATTACAAAAAGTCTTCGTTTGTGTTTGTTGCATCCCAACTCTTAAATAGATGAATAGAATACAACAAAATAAAAGATCATAATCGATAGAACCATGTGGCAGGTGCAGGCGTAAAAATACCAAATTAACAGGTTGCTTGGAAATAAGATGGTTTTGGTCTTAAATCTTATCTCAGTATTTTGAATGGCTGAAAAATATGAAGTTTTCCTTAAATTCGAATTTTTGTTTATAGAAGGATCTATCTCTTTTTTTCCAAGAACTTAGTATTAATTTGAGTAAAGTTAAATAAAAGGAAATGTGTTATAATGAAAAAGTATAATGTGCAAATATACATCACGACTTTGCTGGGTAACGCACATTGTAAATGTCCAATTTTCAATGATTCTGAAGAAAAAATCACGCAGAATTTTACCGATGTCATGGATTGTGTTGGCTTTGAAGGCCACTGTTGCTAATGGTTTATTCACGTCGACCTTTGACTTAAGAAAACCCTACAAGAAGAAGTATAACGAGATCGAATTGCGCGATCTTGGTGACCAGTTAATATCACCTTCATGTTAGGTGATAAAGCTCTTAGTGCCGAATATGCGATGTGGCATGATCTGTGTGGTGTATTTATCGCCATCGTGTAAAAACCATATGTTGATGGTGTCTATATTATTCAGTTCAGGCCAAAAGAAGTAGGTAAACATCGACTTATAACGCTCGCTATAATTCAAGGTTTTGGACATCTCATCGTTGTTTTCAAAACATATGAATCGATGAAGCCGCCATACCAAAAATTCTATCACACCGTGACTTTTGGGGAATGCATTAGACGTTTTTATATCTCATTTGGATTGTTGTCATCCCAAATTTATCAATTTTGTTTTTCCTGGCATACCCATTCATCTAGAAATAGAGGACGATTATGGTGACCGTAAAAAAAACATACACTCTGCTCCATGTTCTTACGATTCTGAATACTGTAAATGGACGGAGTACTAACAAAAGCTGTACAACACCATTACATAAGATATGTGGCTCTTGCAACTCCCCTCTTAGCTGTAGTCATTGAAGTCTTTACCGTCCTTACATTCAATCTTCTTATTGCAACAGTTTTCTTTACCCCTTCAACTTTGTATTGTTCACCCTGAAACATTTTCACTTCAACTATGGTCTTCTTATAAAAGTTGTAGAAGATTAATGCTTTTGACTTGTACATCTCTTTATGTCTCCTGTATTTTAGACAGATTTTTGAGTTGACTGTATGACATGTATTTTTCTTATTTAGAAGACATTTGGATCTTCTTTCTGTACCCTTTTGATCTTTGCTCCCACCATTTATTGATATGCGCCATTAATTGAAGCATTTCTGACAGAACTCATTTATTCACTAGATTCAATGTGGGCCAAATCAGTACTTAGAACTACAGTTTCTCTAAGTGCGAGATACCCCCATGATCTAAAAATTAACATTTGAAGAACGTATGAAAGCTTCATCAGAACATTCGGAATATCATTTATTAGATCCTATCATCACGGATTTATTTATTTTTTATCAATTCCTTTTTAAAATCAGCTCTGTCGCCTCACTAGCTGCGTCTCTAAACTGCAGGAAGTTCTCATACCTCAGTATCAGTTTACGTGTATTTTTTGTGGCAACTGTCATGTGGTCTTAACATTATCACAATTACAGTTGGGAGTCGTTCAACAAAATGTCCGTGTATGAACTTTTTCAGCAGTGCTTAAATTTGAAGTCATTAGATCATTATATCTCTCCTCTTTCTTATTCTCTACACTTGCTTACGCAAATTCTTTTCCATTCAATTATTTATAGGTTTTTGATAAGCTCCTTTCCCTCAGCGGTAGTTTTTTATTATTATTTATAAGCCTGTGGGATTTTCACTAAAGTGGCTTTTTATTTACTAACACTCGCAGCTTGCCTCGGATAGCACTAACCACTCTCTGAACTAAATTGTGCTCTAGGCAGCAGTGAATTATGATATAAAGTATTTTTTCACAATCGTTGAATTTTAAATCTACATCGAGAGCCTGTATTTCCTTGTGGTTATTTCAAAACTTTGATCCTTTTAACTACTACAAGAAGCATAGGGCCGTAAGTGATCGTAGATGATATTCTTTTATGGCATTTACGTTTCTGAGAAAAATGTTACACTTAATTTACCCCTCCTGCTTTTTTGTGTTCTGTTCTTATAATATAAGCAGTTGCGCAAAAAATAGGACATACGAGTATTTTGTTCTTAACATGATGCATATAAAATAATATCAATAAGCAACATGTTTCGCACCGAATCTTAGGGTTAGGTTAGGTTAGGTTGATTGGAGGGGTGTGGGGCAATTGTCATACGACATACACTTAAGCCAGTGAATGCTTGTTGTGCGCTCCCTTTAATTATCAGACACAAACTGCCATAGTTCGGTGGCAGGACTCGAACCTGGGACCTTCGCACTACGAGTCTAGTACACTACCTACTAGTCTACGAAGGTCAGTATTCTTAGGACTTGCAGTAGGCACAGACATATTTGGCAAGAATTTCGATTTCTTCCTCCTCATGTGATTGAACCAATATACTCGTAAGATAGTTTTTTGTAAATTTGTACTATGGATTTTTGAGAGCCATGATATTGCCGATGCTTGAGAATGACTTCCATTTTTTTCAATGGGAGGCTCTCAATTTCGAAGACAGCATGTTTTTTCGAATCAAAACTGATATTAGAGTTGCAGTTTTATTGATAAATGCAAAATTTCCCAATCTTAACTGAATAGATGATATTAAAAATAGTTTTGAAATCGAATTTTTTAAAATTAAGAATAAAATTGGACTCGTAACATTATTTTTAATTCCAATACTCTTGCTGAAGTTTAAAGATATGAATTGAAATTATAAAGATTCATTTACGAAAAACTGCGTTAAGGAAACCACATTTTGTTATAAACCAAATCCCATAAAGAGCAAATCTTATTTAAGGATAAATACTTTTTAAGAAATTAACATCGTAGCAGGTCTTTTTTACACGGTTTATGTAATAAATGGCAAAAGTTTATCTTCTTACGTTAGTCATGTTCCTGCTATTGTTGCTTCTTAAGCACACATCCACGCTTTTAAGGCACACATGTTCAACCTCACAAAAACAACATTTTCCCTGCAGCCTTATTGCATATAGAATAAGCAAATGCATTCTATACACCTTTTTTTTGCTTATGTATACAAGTATTATTTATAAGTTTGATCTTACCACCTGCATATAACCATCGACTTTATAAAATATGTTCTATTCTATTGTTTTAAGTTTTTCCTTTTCCAGAAGCGTTGCCAGTTTAAAGGAAAAGTTTGGTTTTTTTATGAAAGTTTAGATGTGCTTATTAAGCTAAAGCCACTTTTGTGTAAAAAGATATTCCAAGTAATGCATTTTTCCTTTTTTGTGGACAAAATTTAGTTCAATCAAACGAGTGCATCGTCTTAAACGATATTTTGGATTCGATCTTTAAAGCTTTTTCTATTATAGAATAGTGTAAAAATTAAATAAATATATATTGGAAAGGTAATTGATGGTAAGATTTACAGAAAATATATTTCTAATTCTAAATGACATTCAAATTCATAATTCTGTTAATTCTTTTTTAAGGTCAATTATTTCTATTTAACTATAGTAATAGGCGCGTTCGCTATATATCACTGAGGAAGTAATCACTTTTGATATTATTTGTCATTGAATTGCTTCATTAAAATTATATTCGAATACTTAAATTTCTTATTTAAATTTTATTATTATTAAATGGCTTAAACAACTAGAGTTTCAAAAATTTTAATTGGTTATTGCTGCCATAATTTTTCATATGCCGACTTTGTAGTGGTCGAAAATGTGAAATTCTGAAAGATTAGTTGGAGAGAATATCCCAAAGAATAAATTTCAGCAGAAAGTATTTACGATAAAGATTTTATTTTTCGTTCTGACACCCAAAGGACGCCTGTTGCAAGAAAAATAAAATAGAATCATGTTGAATTTAGTTATTTGTAGTGCAGTTTGCTTAAAACCATTCCAAGCTTACTATTATCATGTATTTTGTAATATTCACATCCGATAGGGAATTCTCATATTGTTTTCATATAAACGTATCAGGTTAAATGCTTAAACTTAAACTTCTTAAAGTTCACTGACGATCTTATTTAATAATTTAATATTAATATTTGTATCCGAATTTTACCCTCAGTTAACTACTCAAGGTGAAACGGCAAGCTAGTAGTCAATGTCCAAGCCCATCTCTGCGGAGTTTGTGGTTTTAAAACTCGCCTAAGACTTTGGTTTGCTCTACTAGAAACGAATGAAGGTCTACTTTATTATACTCGTTCAGCCATGGATAAATAAACAATTTTATTACACTCGATCGAATTTTTCTAAGTCAATCAGAAACCGCAAATTTCTGATATTAAAAGACAATGGTAAATCAGATTTGCTGAAAAATGTATTTAAATACGTATGTTATATTACGTTTTCGATATAATATACCAGAAAATACAATAACAAAAATATTTTTAAACATTTTTGATCAATATCCATCCCATTGTGCACTGGCGACATAAACAATAAGTCTGTCCCAACAATCTTGTCTTTTATTACATTTCAGCGGCTGCTTTGAGTTATTACGTCAACTAAATCTCTGCAGTCAGCAGTTAAATTAAACGTCGCTGCACAGGGCCAAGGACTGCAAGGACTCTGAAAGTATTTAAAGGAGTGTATGGTAATAGTGAATGAGTATTGCACAACAAAGTTATAATATTCATTTTATAGATTACTATACAGCAAACTATTTACGGGATTAAATTATACTCTGATGGTTGTCAACAGAAAAATAGTTTCCAGGAGAGAGAAATATTTAAGCGCCAAAGTTTAAGAAAAAAATAATTTTGGAAAGTTGGCAATGATGATGAATTCATACTTTCGAAGGTGTGTCTCCGTATTTGTCTGAAGGTCACAAGGCTTAATTTCTACCGAAAACTTTGCAGGACAAAATACTTGCATTAATATTTTGTCTGTTTAAAAAAATATAATAAGAAAGTTTGCCAAACGGTGTAAAGTCGATACACGAGTGCCAGTTATTTTAGCGAGATAATGAGAAGTTCGAGGATGACATTCATCTAGGTTCTGAAACATTTCCGCAGCTTTATTGAAAGCCGTACTGCTAAATTGTCGATAATATTAGGGAAATCATGTTTCAATTATTTTATTAATAGACTAAAAACTGTTGATTTAAAAAGTTTTAATTATTTAAACTTGTTCAGTTGTGCTAGAGGCGCTTGGGCCGCCATTCAATAGTTATTGCATTAGAATAGTCACTTGTTGTAACGGATGCTGTAGAAGTTGTAACGTTACATACAATCATGCATATTTTTTATATGTGGCACCATTTTTTATTACATTTCAGAAACGAAATGCGATGGAATTAGAAATGAAAATTTTACTAGTTTGGCTTCATATAGCCTCGAGTGCTGGTAGCACTGTTCCTTAATTTGTTTCTTTTAGATGGCAAAAACGAAGTTGTAAGTTTTTCGCTGCTACATTTTTCGATTAAAAAACTTAGTATATGAGTTCCATGTTCCATGTTAATACACATGAATATACATACCAACGCTACCATTTACATACAAATGTGTGTAATATTACTTAACACGTTGTTGTGCAAGGAATAGAAAAAAAGAAGGTAAGTTTCATGTTGGTTTATAGAAAAATTTTTTCATATATTTTACTACATATTTTTTCAAATATATACAAAATGTAATGAGTTTTAGCTGAAAATAAAAGTGCCACACAGAAAAGGGTGTCCATTAAGGTATATATTCGTATGACATTTAATCGATTAATTTGACTGGCTGACAGAAAAATATACGTTTTTGGTTAAGAATCATTTTAATTACGATTATTAAACAAACGACTCAACTAAAGAGATTTCACTTGAATTCAAATTTTTTAAAAACGATTTTTAAAATGTTTCTATAAAAAACTTTTGATTTCAAGAAAAAACAAAATTTTTGCTGCAATCAACTGGATAAAAAGTACTGGGACTAGTGGTTCAAGCAAGCAATAGGTACAGAGTTACCCATTTTTCGGATTCAAAAAGAAAAGTTGAATAAAACACATATTTACCTATGATTCTGATTAAACTTTTATTTATTTATAATGCCTAGACTTTGCCAATGTTATTTATATGACCGTCTATAGATTGGTTGCAGCAGAGGATCCCTTTAAAATAGTGTTCGACCACTTCTTTGCACTTTTCGGGCGGTATCTCAGCGATGACTCAAAAAATGTTGTTTTTAAAATGCCTTGAAATAAGGGAATCATCCGTGTAGATACAATTTTAGACGTATCCCTACAAAAAAGTCTAAGGGCATCAAATATCATAATCTTGGTGGCCATTTGACGTCGCCATAATGTTAAATTACAAGTTCTGGAAACTTCCCCTGCACGTTGCGTGACTCATGGTACGGTCATGCTTAAAACCACATATTACCATTAATTTTAATTATAGGCCAAACAAAAGTCGGTTACCACACGGCCGTAGCGCTCTGAATTGACGTTAACGGCTCTTCCAGCGTCGTGTTCGAACAATTACAGACCAATGACACTTTCGAACCACAATACGCCCCAAACAGTCACTATTAGAAAAGCTATAAGAGAAAATAATAAAGTGTGATTGAATTTTTTCTATAAAAAAAAGAAAAAAAAGTGGAAAGAAACAGGAATACCCGGCATCATCTACATCTGGAGAAGAGTGCAGGCACAAAAAAAAAAAAAATAAAATAAAAAAAGGGGGTAATGTACAAGGGGTCACCACAGAATAGTGGACACACAGGTGACCATGGTTGGGAGGGCGACTGGAGCAAACATCTCGCTCCCTCTTCAAGATGTGTGTGTTTAAGTAGGTACTTGACAGAGTAAGGAATGAGGTTTGAATATTATTATTATTTTTTTATTGTTATGGTTCATAAGGCCACGATGATGACCGAGGGGCAGCTGGCCGGCGTCCGAGTCATCGTGGTGCAATTTCAAAATGAACCTCTTCACATAACAATATGGCTATGAGCTGCATCGCTGAACAACATTTTGTTCGAAAAATCAGCATTGAAAGCCGGTTGCTTCGGTGTTGTGAATGGTCAGCCGACCATTTGGATTTTATATGGATGAAGGTGCAAATCCAAATATAAAATACGCCTTAGTGAGCCCCAACATTATCCCGTTTGCAGAAAATGAAGTTGAATTGACAAATTCATATTATCCGTCACACTTTTACTCAGAGAAACAATATTTTCGGTTGTGTACGCATTGCTTGGATGCAAAGGCTTGTACATTTTTTTTAGAATAAGTGTAACAACTTTTACCCTTTCAAAGATCAAATTGGGAATTTAGTGCCCTGCAATAGAAGCGAGGTTGTTAGAAAAGCACGCAATACTCTCAGGAAGTTACACTTTTATATTAGAGAAGAAAATTAAATACAGATGCTCTATTTTCGTTGGCTGCCTTACCACAGTACAATAGTCCACCTATTGTACTGTGGTAAAGCATTTGTTGACCATCTTATTCGTTTGTTGGGCATCTTATTTAGTTTATACCCAAAAGTAGTGGTTTGTAGTTTATAAACTCTTTGTAAAGTTGAGGCAAGCGCAATAGTTACATTAGCGTTCTAGGATTCCTTGTTCCAAATCTTGTCCAGGTTTTCATGTTAAAGGTCGTCATCGGTAAATCAGATTGTTTTGTTTTATTGGTTTCAGTTTCGGTAATCATTTTATTTTAAAACGAAGAAGCTAATTAGGCTTTCCGATCATGATGCTGGCGCTGACTTCCATGCAAGCGTTTTTCGAAGGGTATACTTGTCCTCTTCCCACTACTTCCTGTGATGTTGATCAAGCCATTCAGAGCACTCTGTTAGTAAAAAAAGTTTCAGAAATAGTTATCTACTGACCTGAGGCGTAATTTTAACCGTTAGGTTACTTAGCCGCCTTTTTACATTCGGTAGCTTTGAACGGGTGTTTAATCGCCATTTCCTAGGGAATACCTGGGCCAAGGCCAGACATTGTGAGCTGCATAGACATTGCAAGAAAGTAATCATTCCTAGCCACTCCCAAGTGGGTAGCAATAAAAAATTTTCCATCTTTATTTGCAAATGCTCCTTCCCTAGGTCCTATGCTTCTCATAGCACCGAGGGGAATATACTTATGTATATATAAATACATTATCACAAAAAATGTCTTCTTTTAATAAATAATAAAATATATAAGTATAAATAATAAAAAGGCTGTATATATTCCCAATATGTATATGATTGAAATATATTGTTATAGTATATAACACCTGTAAACGTGGACGGAATATCAGTTCTTTTATTCATTTAAAACTACGTGGTATCAACAATATATAGTTTTTTCTGTGGCTTCTTGGAAATCGCTGGAATTTCACATTTCATTGTTTGTTGTTGGCTTAGCTGAGTATATGCCGGCATTTCATTGGCGATAACCAAATCATAGTACTTAATCTTTAGGTGAATCATGTTTGAATGGTATTCAAACTCATAGAGTAAAAATTACAAATACTATATGAGAATCCAACAGAACTCAATTGCCCTTTTGGGTGATTAATGGTATGTTTGTTGTATTGTGTTTGTATAAAAGTTTTCTAAAGCTATTATACATATATATTTTGTAAATTGCAAATAGAAAAATATGTTAGATTTTTTTGGATTCTCATATAGTGGTGATTTGGTTAGCGCCAATGTAATGCAGGCATATCATCAGCTAAGACAACAACGAACAAAAAAATGTTAAATAGTTATTTTAGAGAACATTTCGAATAAAAAATTTGTTAAATATTGTTAGGATTTCACTCTATAACTTATCAAAAACTCTCTTGAAACCACGCAAATGTATGGTGATCATATAAAAGTTGCGGTAGTGTATGTGAAGTTTAAAGTTTTTTATTTGACAAAATATATCGTAAGTTTTATTAAGTAGGGGGAGTCCCCAAACAAATTATACCCATTTTGTCGTTTCCAAATGTTGTGGAATACTTTTAAAAACCAAAGAATCACTTCTCGGTTTACATCGATATTTTAACGTCAAAATTTTCTTATAAAAAACAAGAAAAAATTTACAAATAATATTTTGGTCCACTAAAACTTAACTCAAGAAGTTATAGATAAAAAAATCCATTAAAAAATCGAAAAGGCCCCTTTTGTTCTGCGACTCCTTATATGTGAATTAATTTATGTTGGGCTACAGACTAAATCTTTAAATATTTTACATAAATTTATGTATGTATTTCTAACGTTCTCATTATCAGTTCGCAAGTCGAAGATGTGATAAAGCCATGTCATCATCTTCCTCACAGCTTACCCTCTTAAGGATCAGAATCTTTATTCTCATGAAGATCAGAACCACTATTGCGATGTATTCAATGGTTTAAATTTGTATACTTTCTTTAATTATTCTTTTATTTACGATATATAATTTACTTATTTGTTTTGAGTTTTAAGCTGTCCAGTTTTATGTTCCTACTCATGCCAGTTCCTCAGCAGACTTTAAACATATTTTTAAAAATTTAGAAACATTCTCAATAAGTAAATAAGAATTTTCTAAACATTATATAAAATCAAAATTGTTATTAAGAACATCATTCATGTCATTTTTATGTCATTTTTAAAATTGTATTAACAGGATATTTGTATGTATTTAAAACTTTTTTCAAAAGAGCCTAGTAAAAAAGTTGGCATAAGGATCTGTGATATTTCAGACATAAAAATTAGATTACAGTCCATAACAAATGTATACAAATATTCGCCAAAAGTGTTTCTTTACGTCATTTTCCTACGTGGCTATACTGCCTTAGAGATAATTTTATTTGACCATGATTGAGGACGTTCCTGTATATGACTTATTTATTTGTAACCTATAATACGAAACATTAAAAAAATTCTTTCATTTACAAAAAAGTTCAGTTTCTAAAAATAATGTTTAAAAATGTTCTATTATTATTTTGCATTAAGTGGATGTTAAATTCTACTTTGCCGAACAAAGCCGTCTTACTTCTTCCTCATTTGAGTTTACAACATTGCTTAATGAAGTGAACTAATGTTGCACAAGATGTTGCAGAGTTTTAGTTGTAATATCTAATACTACTTTACTTGTATCCTCTTTTCTTCGAAAAAAAGCAAGCCGTTTGGAAAAGTTTGCCTAAAATATATTAGAATGGGTATTAGTGTACACTTTGTTCCTTTCTATTAAGTACGTATGCAAAAACACGTTAGTAAAGTCATATCTTCACCCTTAGCATCTGGTAGAACTTGACTTAATTTAATACTTATAAGTTTTTACAACATAACTTTGGCAAAATAATCATCATAATTACTAACAATGTCATTCTAATATTTTAATGTTCGCACAGTTATACAAACAGAAAGTAAATGTTGCAGCTTTGCAACAGCAGTTCTAACAAAGCCACTTCTAAGACCTAAATAGAGACAATAACAAGAAAAGTAGCTTTTCGCATTAAAACTCGTTGCTTAATTATGATGCCAATGGAAGGCAGTTGCAGTATAATAAAAAAAGCTAGAGAAAAATTTAGGAATAAGTAACAAATAAAAATGCTGCACTATTGTATATTCCGAATGTATTTAAGTATTTTGGCCACAAAATAAGCAAACTTTATTTGCATTTTAATAACTCTAATATTAAAAACAACTGATCGAGATTAGTTTTAGTTGACATATCTCTTAAAATAATATTTTGCTTGAACTGTCCCATACACTACTCAATGAACTTCTTCATTGACAACTTTTCTTTGCTTGTTGCAAGAACATAAAACTTATGTTTTATTTTTTACATAAAACTTAGTATTTTGAAAGTTGAGTTATTCAAAAGAAATATTAATTTAATTTTTTAAATTCAAATTACAAGTGAACTATTTCATAGATTTAATTAGAACTTAAATTCTACATTAACAAATTTTTAGCACTTATAAGAACACGCTTTGTTGATGTATGCAACAATAATAAAATCAATACGTCAGTCGACCAGAGATGTGTCCGTAATTTTCCATAAACAAAAGTTATTAAGCAGGAGCTTAAAAGACTGTAATGAGGCCACTAAATGTGTTTTGTATAAACGCATACATTCACTGATGAGTTCCTGATTTGTCAATTAAACATCATTCCCGAATTCGTTGCTTTGATTTTTAGAGAAATATATTCTATAATATTCATATTTAATATTAAGATAATGGAACTTTTTTGAATCACATCACTCATTATTATTTACGTCCAAACACTTGAAATCTTTCCTGCAGTAATAAATATCTTTCAAAGGAAATAGTCGAAAATGTTTGTTAACAGTAGCACTAAATGTATGCGGCAAAGGAATTACCTAAATTATGATGATAATCACGTTTATCCTTAGGCAGTTGCCTTTAGCTGCTCATAACATAAAGAAGTTGCTTGGATTTTATTACTTCCAAGTAACGAAATTCATGTTTTTTTAGAGACTCTTCATATGTCATAATAAAACAAATATTGCACGCATAAGAATCCGCTTAACACGTGTCCCAAATATGATTAAGAACAACAAAGGCTGAATGAAATCTTTTACCAGAGATGACAAGGACATCAGTTGGCTTCTGAGGAAGAGGTTTATAACAATTTCAAAAAAGAATTTTTTTATATTATTTCTATTAATATTTACTGCAAAAGTAGGTGCAGTATCCTTCCAGTAATATTTTAATAGTAAATATTTATTTAAACGGCTAAGAAAATTTGCAGGAAAATTTACCCAATTAAATTTTCAGGATTTACATAAAAATTCTATTCATTCTACTACACGAGTACATATAGATACTTGGTTAAATCACATATAGACCAGCACAATAATTATTACACTTGGATCTCTGCTTTTCAATCAAGTGAAGGCGAGGTATAACAAATTGAAGTGAAGGTAGGCACAAAGACTGGTTATAGCCTGAACTAAGTTATATAATACCTTTTATCACAGTAAATGATTTGATTGAAATATCTATGGGATAATGCCATAGTTCTCCTATTCAAAAATTTCGTATAAGTGCCGTTATGAGTTGGAATGTCATTTTGCACACACAAATAATTTAATGTCTGCATTATCCCCTGGGATACCCTTTATCAAGGTAAAGGACTTGGCTTGACAACTTATTAACTACTAACATAATTTAAGTATTTGATTTTCAGGAATAAACGCTGGACAGGCTAAATGTGAAGAGTTTATTGCACCTCTTGTCATGCTTAGAGGCTGAGTTTGACAACTTAGAGACTAGTGCGGTAATTATTGTAATTGTTGTTCTTAGAAAGTGGACGCAAGTTGTTGAACGAAATTCAATAAAATTTAGGACACATATATTCCTTAACCAGATTAATAACTGGGATAATTTTGATCATGGAAAAGGACTCAATTTGACTACTTATGGTTTTTAAATATATTTGGATGTTTGGCCAAAAATTATATAAGTCAAATGGCCACCTCCCGAGCTGATGCATAATTGAACTCGTTTTACATTTATTTAGAAAAAAACATCTGGCATCAAATTGACAATTTTCTTCCATATTGGCAAGGTTCGTAGTAAAATTAAAACGAAAGCCTAGTACCGTTGGATCTAGCAATATGGATGGCCAGTTCAAACCGCCAGTCAGGTAGTTGGAGATTGCTATCTAAAAATTTCCATCGTTGTCGAGGTTGCTCCTTCCTTTTGAAATCAACAATGACCGAGACCCAACGCGGAAATTTGCGGCAAAAAAAAATCCCTTTTACCATCACCCCATAACTCTAGACATTTATGGTTACGCTGGTACTATTGGATCTTCAAAAATATAAGGGCAGCAGCCAACAGTCACTTTGAAGACATGCAATGGTTTTTCATGCATTTCATGTGGATTTTAAGAGCCCAAGAAACACAAATTTTGTTGTTTACATAAAACTGCTGAGATGAAAATGCACTTTGTTGCTCATTATGATTTTTAATACGAGATCATCCTCTTCTTTCATCAAGTATGGCTGCAAGTTAACTTTTTTTCGCGGTTTAGCAGGCATTTGAACTTTGTAGAGCAACATTTTCAAACCTTTTATCAGAATTGGTTCCAACGAACGTCTCTTTATGCCAAACTGTGCGCTTCGTTGTCTCTGAAGTCATTGGCTACAGCAGCGATCTCCTCGGTCGAACGAGCAATGTAAGACCTGCTACTTCTGGTGACATCTCATCATTTGGACCTAGATTGCACTTAGAAATGATCAACCAAATGTTTAATTTTTCTAGCACATTAAATTCAACGACGAGAAAAACGATGACAAAATTAACGCTGCGTTAAAACAACAGACTGAACCTTTGTCAAACAAGCAGTAACATTAATTCCACGCTCATGTATATTGCTCCATGACCTGTTCAAAACTATTTCTTTATACGTCTACATCATGAATACCAAAGTAACATTTGAATTCATCTGCAAAATGGCAGTAAATTAAAATTATGATATTACTTTTGCACTACCCTTTATTACGCTTCTAAAGAATTTTTAGGGGAATATTTTCCGGAACCCAATCAAGAGATTTTCAAGATATTTTTTAATAATTGTGAATTTGTAGATAATTCGGTCACTGGTGTGCATCGGTAGATAAGGTGCATACATATTTGAAGTTTCGACACACTGTATTGAAAGGAAGACAAACTTTACACTACGTGTAACATACGTGTACAACTTTTCAATAATTTCGAATCAGTTGTTTCTTCAAAGAAGCTATTTAAAATCGGAGGGGATCTACTAAAAACAAACATAAATGGTAAAATTTAATTTACCAATAATTTTTAGCAGCCAGTAGAGAGAGAGAATGATCATGATGATCTTTCGTCTCCTAATCATAATTCAGAACTTGCCATTTAGTCTGCAATTTCTCCTAAAGAAGACATTTACAAAATCCATAAGCCCCATAACCAAACGTGGAAATTAGCAACGATTCATTAGGGATGTCCTTGCTTATCATATGTTTGACTTTATGCTCAAGATTATCAAGCTTTGTCAACAGAACTTTATTAACTTGCAATATGTATGTATGTAAAAAAAACAAACATTTATTATCTAGTTGTAGCTTTAGACACTCGAGGTTACAGGCTGGTATTTATATACAACATGCAAAACAATAAGGGCCTCAGTATTGGGGTGATTCCGTGGCATACTTATGAAACTATGACGATGGTTTTCCCAGTTGTCTTTGAACCATTAACTATTTTTAGCAACGCAATCAAAAACAAAGAGTCAAACTTCAAATTTTTCAATATAATTTTATTTTTTAAAAATAGTAGAGATACAAACATTTTGCAAAGAGCTTGGGAAGTAATTTCAGCTCTCAGTCAAACTGGAATTGTGAACAAGCCTACGCAATTTCGGCAACTGATGTCAAAATTGATATTAATTGAGATTGATTTGAGCTTATAAATTATTTATATTAAACAACCCAAAAATGTCAGTGTTTGAAATAAGTACTTTTTCTCTTGCAACTTAATTCTAATACCATATAATAAATTCTTTCAAAAAGTATGCAACAAAACAAAAATTGCTAATGTATAAATAAATTGCTTATAAAGTTATTTAAATTTTTCCATTTTTTTAGCATTCAAGAAAGCAACTTTTTTGGAAAACATATTTTTGCTACTTTTGCAAATACTTTTATGGCTAAAAAGTGTTGAGAAACCAAAAAAAAATGTGTAAAGAGTTTTCACTACTTGGAAAAATAAACACATGAAATGAAGAAAATAAAAAAACCAGATGAAAGAAAAACCAACAAGACAAAGTTTTTTTTTTTTGAAAAAAGTGTTAAGAAATGATAATAAACTGGTAAAAGTTTTGTGAACCTAATAAATACTTATGACACACAAAAAGGAAACCAAACTTAAATAAAATAAAGTAAAATATAATATATATATATATAATTTTTCCCACAATGGATACAAAAGTAAATATTTTTAACTCTTTTTGCAATAGAAAAAGAAACAAGAGAAAAAATTGACATAAATTACCAAATAAAGTTTAGATCTGCAAAATTGAAAAAAGGAAAAAAAGAGAGTCACATTTACCATAATTATACATACATTTATATTCTTAATTTCTTTCGTAACCATGAGAAGATAAATAAGCTTAATTACAGTATGAATGAATTAAAAGGATTTTTCCGAAAAAAGTCTAAAAGAGTCTTGTTTACACTTGCTAACAATAACTAATTAACGTCTACGATTTTGGCTAAGAGAAAGAAAGTGATAAAACAGGCTTGGAATGTTTAATTAGATTTAAACAAATCATGTCTATTTATTATGAAATGTTGTAAGGATCAATTGTTACTTTAATGGAAGAAGCTTAGAAATGTTGTAAGGATCAATTGTTACTTTAATGTGAAGAAGCTTAGAAATTCTTTATTAATTCCAACTCTTATACTTTGCATTATTTTTTTATTGTCGGCCTATAAATTTGACTAGAATGCAAATATTAGAGACTATTGATCTAAAAGTTTTGCTTACTGACAGTATCCTACGTCCCTTAAGGAAGGAAAGGAGTTCCCAGGGGACTAGAAATTGGCAAAGTGTGTATGCTACAGTTCCAAAAAGCATGTTGTTAAAGCATGTTTGTCGAAAATACGAAATTATCTTAATAAAAATAATCATAGAGCAGTCTACCTAATAAAAATCTCTATCATGCAATATTTTTGGATCATGATCTACACCAAATCAATAGAAAAGTTTCAAAATAAAACCCCTTTTAGAGTTGCCGATGTTTACTGTTTCCTTGTCAACAGTAGTAAAAATATTTATATAATCTTTTATTCACAATCTTTTTGCTAGTACAGGATACAGAAGTGTCAAAGACTTAAGGCAAAGTACCTATTGGCATCCAAACAAATGTTAACATTACCAGGTCTATTTGTTCTATATACCAATATCTGCCATGATTTTGCTGGGTGTTCAATTTTCCCTGACTCTGGCATATTTTTTTTGCTAATATGAATTTATTGTATCTTCAAACTGAACTAACAATAAGTGTTCAAATCTTAAGTATAAATATTATAATTAAGCCCAACCAGTGTCGGACGTAAACTTAGAGATAGTAATTAATTATACATAAATATGTTAAGCACAAAAATATTCAAAAAATTCAATCTGAAGTGTGGCGTATTAAGGCCGTAGTATCCCTCTTTTTTAAGCGGATGTGTCCAGGAAAGTTCAAGATGTTACGAGCAAGGGGATTAGGATGGGACTCGAGTTTTGTTAAATATTTGCCTGCATATTTTGCAATTTCTGCAGTCACAAGTGGCATATTTAGATCACGATGTAAAATTGAATTTTTCATGTACCATGGAGCCGATGTTATTAACCTTAAAATTTTGTTTTGCATTCGTTGGATTCTCTCTACATTGGAAGCTGAGGCAGTGCCCCATAGCTGAATTCCGTAACACCATATGGGTTTCAAAAGCGACTTGTATATTAAAAGTTTACAATCTAGACTAAGTGTAGAATTTCTACCAATCAGCCGATGCATCTGGGATAATTTAAGCTTCATTTGTGTTAGCTTAGAGTCAATGTGCTGTTTCCATGTAAGCCGTCGGTCAAGCTGTATACCAAGGTATTTCACCTGAGAATGCTGAGGAACAACTTGATTGTTGATACGAATGGGGGAACAAGTGTCTCTTCGTGGGCTAAATGTGACATGAACACACTTTTGTTCATTTAATTTTATTCTCCATAAGTTCAACCATGGTTCCAACAGGTTGATATGTTCCTGAAGATATCGGGTAGCCTTGTGAGGGTTTTCATGCATACTAAGGCAGGCTATATCATCGGCAAAAGTAGAAGTGAGGATATTACTGCTCAAAGACATGTCACAGGTATAAATCAAATACAAAACTGACCCCAGTATACTCCCCTCTGGCACACCGGATGAGATAGTTTCGGGCACACTCATGAAATCTCCTTCCACAACAGTGAACTTCCGGGCAAGAATATAACTTTCCAAAAGATTTACAATATTTATTGGCAGATATGTCTTCAATTTTAAAACTAGGCCTTCATGCCACATTTTATCAAATGCCTGAGAGACATCAATAAAGAGGGAAGAACAATACTTCTTTTCTTCAAATGTTCTTCTTATGAAATGAACCAATCTATGAGTTTGTTCAATGGTGCTATGGTGACTTCTAAAACCAAATTGATGATCCGGTATACACCCATTATTAGTTAGAATTGGGGTCAATTTTGTCATTAGAGAAGAGCTTTGAAATTGTTGACAATAAACATATTGGCCTATATGACTCAGCCTTGGTAAGATCTTTGCCCGGCTTTGGAATCATTTTGATCATGGCGAGTTTCCAGCTGTGTGGATAATACTCCAGTCGTAAAATGCCATTAAAAATAAACAACAGGATTTTAGTAGCAACACGAGGCCACTGCATCAGCATCTTGTTACTAATTCCATCAATACCCGGAGCTTTCTTCGGGTTGGTTTCAGCAATTAGTTTTTGTACATCACGCATCTTAAACTTTATGTGTCGAGGGGGCAGAGTAACTACACTCGGAAAATCAGCAGCACCAGTACATGTGTTTGGGGTAAATACGTGTTTTAACTCTGGCATATAAATCAATTGTGGTAATGACATGTTGCTGGCTTTGAGGACTGCTGTGTCTTGTGCCTTACTCGAATAAGCCTGTGACTTAAGAAACCCCCAAGTGTGATGATCATGCCCTCAAATCTCTCCAATGTGGCAAGCTCTATGTGGCACTAGTATCATCCTGGTAAAATTACATGTCCTTGGTGCTCATATAATTCAATCTAAAGCAAAAGAATTAGAAGTCATCTATGTATAACATTCACCGTAGACAGCGATGGCTTAGCCAACGTTTCATCAAAAAAATATGGATCGATCAAACAAGGATTTTTTCCGCATGGATTGGCCGCTCTAGGATCCCACGTGTATTGATATCGTCTCAAATTCGACAAATGAAATGGAGGACAATTATAGTGACCGTAAAATAAGCAAAGCGGACGGAACGTTGTCCGAACATTAATTTTGATAAAACAATTTTATTATTAACACGTCCTGTCAAACGCCATATCCATTACGGTAGATTGACGAAGAAGATTAAAATTGATTATAGCCAATTTGAGAGGTGAGACAGTAACAATTTGGCCACTATCAGCTGTCCAAATTTAAAAGTCTTTATTGCAACTCATATATTTTTGTAGGTATAGATCATTAGTAAAATTTTGTTATAAAATCAATGTTGTCTCTTTATCAAAATAATAAACACAATTAGTTCAATAAAGCTCATCACACTATTTTCTCTTTGAGATGAAGGTGACAATAAATTATTACAATGAAAGTGTGATATACTGGTGCAAGATTGGGATTCCTCTTGAATCCAAAACTCCAAAAATAAAGAATTTATCCAATTGCTGTTGAAAAAAAGAAAACCCATACATTTCCAAAATTAGCCTGCAGTAAATCTATGGGGATGTTTAATTTGAGGATCTCAACGAATCCCTCACACTGAACGTGTCAGGACAAATTTAGAACCTAACGGGTCGAGTGGAAAATAAACGTAAAAGCATTACACAAGAAAAATTTATTTCAACAGTTTATGTATAAGAGCATTATAGATAAAGTTTATTATTAAAAAAAATATGTTATACTACGCAGAAAACGGTCTGGAACTGGCCTTAGCACTCAAAATAACATTTGGATAAAAAATGCTCAATGATCCGTATATATGAGTATACACATTTCAAGATATAGTCTTTGTAGTCAAACTTGATATCCTTGAGCAACCGACATAAAGTTGGCCATGTGAGAAGAGAGGAGCTCCCAATTGAATATTTACCACATAAAGTGTTTGGCCACTGGGACTTTTCACTGGTTTTTGTAAATACCAACTTTAAAAGTAACTGCAGCCGAGGAATCAAAATGCTATAACCTTTCACTTCTTAGTGAAGAATAGTCCCTTGCATGATCTCTCTTCCTAGCGTAGCCTTCTTTCGTTGCATAGTTATGGCATCAATAGGCCTGTAGCACTAACCTTTATCTCGAGCTTATGACAAGAAATATATTTCATTTGCAAAGTATTACAAATTCTACGGAGTAACTTGTGCTGTTCTCATCACTACGTCTATTGATATAGACGTTTTCGGTTTATTAAAAAGCCTGTGTAATATTTATTTTTCGATATTTACTAAAATTCAAAAACGTGGGAAATAAGTTTATTCTCTGTAAATCCTCTCCGATATTCAGCAGCTTCGATGCATGAGCATTTGAATTCGAATCAGTGAATAATTTAATATGCAAGTTGTGCAAGAAGGGTAGTGTACCTACGTCTGGCTACGGTGGCGATGCCTTCAGAGACGCGCTAATGTTATCTGCCAGTGTGTCATAGTGGTCGAATTACACATTCTATACATTAAGATAGAAAGATTTTTGAAAATCTTCTTGATTAGGGCACTAAAATTTCTCACATATAAAAAGTCATAAAATGTCAAATGGCAAATGTGGATCATCGATAACGTCATTTAACATTTCCTGAGCGATTGCCATGCGACGGTTTTTTTTGTTCAAAGTTCAGTAATTTTGGAACGCAGCCACACGCTTCACATCACTTTCCTTCATTTCACTTTCCCAACATTTTCATCAGTTTTTTATGTGATGGAGCTTCCAGGGCTAGCGAAAGGCTTTTACCACATGCAAACATTTTTCTGACTCAGAGTACAATCAGCATATGCCACTCTCAGGATCTTTGAATACTTAATTTCATTTTTACACAAAATTTGGTGCAGATTTTTCCGTCCATTTTTCCCCCCGCAGAGAATCGCCGATGAAGCAAAACACGTCTAACTGTTATGCTTCTCACAAACAAACTCAACTAAGAACATACGAGTATGTTCGAGACAAATGTACCAACATAAAAAAATTGCTAATCGAATGCACGTAACAAGAGAAATTTTCAAATTTTCATTTTCATTTCAACAGACGACGTATTTCCTTGAAATTACTTTGGCAATAACTTTTTCTGTGTAGTAATTTAGAGTAATTGATATTAATACATAAGGCTCCTAGTTTCTCACACACCAGGGTTTCCATAATCATGAGATGTTGCAAAATGTTATATACAGTGTTTCTTTACTAACAAATCAAGATACTCATGCAAATGCTTATATCACTATGCTACCTTCAGGGTAATTTTTAATAGCTAAACTACAGATACAATGTAGATTTATATGCAACATTCTTAAATTAATTAGATTATTGCAGCATTTTATTGTTCTTACAAAATTCACTGCAATTATGTATAAAATATTCAAAATGATTTTATCTATATGAGAAACAATAAAATAAACAATATTTTATTTCTAAGAAAGCAAAACATTTCATTACTTGCTTTCAAGGGCGTAGCCAGGATATGAAATAGGGTGGTGCCACGAAAGTTATGATTTTTTATGATTATTACAATTTCGATCTATTTGAGGAGTAATCTGCGTGGATCTTCTGAAAATTTTGCTAGAATTTTTTCCAAAAATTCGTCTTCTTCTCGGTTACCAATCTTCGGTGGACGCTTAGCATACATAGTCCTGCAATATAAAATATGCTTATTTTTTGATAATAAGCAAAACTGCATATTATTTTTACCGTTTAAACGAGCTTCAGTCATGTTTTTACTCGCCTTAAAGTACTAAATGACCGCTCAACAGTTGCAGTAGTGCACGGCTGTGACAATGAAATTAATTACGCCTTCCTTATATTTGGATGAAATAATCCAGCGTCTTTCAAAATACTCGCTAGCTCTAAGTCGGCTAATTCGTCTTTTCCCATTTTTTTTGTTGCCAAGAATTATACCAAAGCTCAATTTCTCCTTCCAAATCATCCAACTCATAAAAATGCTCAAACGTTTTTGTGGCATCTTTAAGCTCTTCCAGCTTCAAAGAAAGCATGTGTGACGGGTGCAAACATTGAATTGCAAACGGTAGCCTATTCTTTTCATTAAATCTTCTATCCAGTGATGAAATTAAAGAATCTATATAAGGAATATATACAGATCGCTTCCAGTATTCAGCAGGTGATAAAAACGGGGGATTTGTATGGTGCGTTTGACGAGAGACTATCCTTGCAACAGACATCTTTATTCCTAAATTGGCTGTGTTTTCTTGAATAGAAAAAAGCAATCCGTCCACAATACCCTGTGCATTTTTTAATAATTTTATATTGTATGCATGTAAAATTTTTTTATAGAATTAGGTAGGTGCCACGGCTCTTTAGGCCCATAGCTGGCTACGCCCATGCTTGCTTTCCACATTTAAATCACTTGTCGCAAGTTACATACCAAAAAAAAATGTACGTGCCGCATTTTTAGTTGGTGTAGCAACAACTTTAATTTTTTTCTTTTAGCAAACAGTGTATGCGATGAAATTATAATATATTTTTATTTTACAAAAAAAGAAAGAATAATGATAAAGAGCTGCAAATGCACTGAACCAAATTTTGTCAGCTACATTAACGAAAATATTTAATTAACGAAAAAATTTATATCAAATAAGTTTTCATTCACATCAATATGAAATTTATTTCATTAGATTAGGTTTGTCTAATCTTTGCAATGACTTTGGCTAATATTGCATTTTCATATGTTCTGTTGATGTGAAATTAGAAAATTAGAAAATAAATTGAGATGTGACTTTGTTTGATAAAATGAGCGATACGTACATATTTATCCATTAGCACCACAACTATTATTAATTGTGTTTTAATATCTTTTGTTTGTGTTCCCTTTTATCTTGTATTGTTTTACATTTGCTTTGTGTTCAATCTTACATGACATTTTTACCTTTTACATGACACTTTTGTTAATTGTTTACACATCGTTTGTGTTCACTTTACTCTTGCATGGTCTATTGTAGTACGAAATAATATTTAATTTAATTTAGCAGAATATTTTCAATTTTAATACGGTCATTATTTTGTTTTTATTTTTCATTGTTAATGGTTTTAATTTATTGTTGTGTTAAAGGCCAAAGATTAATATGTAAAAATTGTAAATGTGTATGTTCACATGCAGAGCGTATGCAGCATGTGGATGCTAAAAGCACAATATGTGTCAAGAACAACAACGCAAATTATAGTATGACATAAATTTCTGTTGCTGTAACAATGTTCAGCATTTTAATTTGTGCGAGTATGAAAGGATGAACGCAAAATTTTTTAATGGATTAAAGTTCATATTTTATGTTAATATAAGTATATGAGGCTTAAGACAAAGATTTTAAGGTTATGGTGTTGGGAAAGGGTTTGGTTAGCACTACTTTTTTACACTTTCTGGTATGATATTCTAGAAGTCGAGCTGTAAAGCTGATACAATGATATACCTGATGTTATATTTTATTCTCCTGTGTATGGGAGTAGTGACAATCATGGTACTATTTTCGTTTCAAAGTTGTCTTGGGATGCTACAAAATCATTTCAAAGCTGCTAGAACTGTCACCAGAATATTTTTCCGTATCCTTTGTCAAAAGCAAATCGTACATATCGCTTCGCCTTAGGATAATTAATTGGCAAAATCGGAGGTTTTATCGTACAGATTTGAAATCGTATATTGGATATTCAAGCTAATAGCGTTTTCTTTTCGCTAACATGTTATTGATTTACAAAAAAATTTATGTATTCATCTAATTTATTCTGGTTTACAAAATTGTGTGCGCTTTCATTATAATTTTGGCCTTATCAGAGAACATCAAATTTTCTTTTATACCTTGAAGCGGTAGGAACTGTAACACTTCCCTTAAAAAAGAGCGCTGCAAGAAGAATTAAAAATTTTAGAAAATTCGTTCAAAGTTGCGCGTTAATTGTGTTTTTGTTTTTATTGTGACCAGATTAAAGCGATATGTAACCAAAAATTCCAAAATGTTATACTCCATTATGGTTGGGTGTAAGGATATTCCTGCTTCCCATATATCGTTAATTTAAGTTTAATAATATTTATTAGACAAGTTAAAATTTTCAAGATTATGCACTTAAGCAATGTGACCAAATTCACCTCATTGTTTGAATATAAAATTTTGTGTTTTTAATTTCGATTAATTTATATAAAATTCAAATTTACAGCAAAAAAATCTTTTCCGCACATATACAAAGAAGTAAATAAAAAATCTCTTAATATTAAAGCAATATCTAAGAAATAATATTTTAATTTTTTTTGAAAATACTAAATATTGAAAATTTATGTTTCGGAGATATTCTCCCCAAATAATTGTTAAAACAATTAGAGTTAAAAAAATGTTGGCTGCTAAACCAAATCGTCAGTGACGTTTAAGCAGTTTGAAAACATTCAATCTCGTATATTTATGACAAAACAAACAAACACAATATACGAATTCTATAAAAAATAAAAAAATAATCATAGTGGGCCTGGAATTCTTTTATACAAACAACACAACAAACAATTATATTAAATATGAGTCTATTTTACTTTTCTTGCAACATGGTTGCAATTAAACGTCCGTTGGTCATTACTGATTGTATTCAATCAGGTAAAAATTTAAAATTATATAAAAAATATTACAATGATGATGGGGGTTGAATGTTTTCAAACTGCTTCAAGTTCACTAACGATTTGGTTTAGCGGCCAATGAAATATCGTCATATGAACAGCTAAAGTCACGAAAAACAAAACATTTTTTATAAAATACATATTTTTTTCAACTATTTTTTTATTTATTTAATTTTCAGTTTAACAGAACTAGCAATAAGTATTGAAGTTTTGAGTCTTCATCGGAATTGTCTTCAAATCTCACGCGTTCAGCTAAAAGCAAGTGTGCCTCTTTCGTGGCTGAGTTGGGGTTAGGCGATATTGTAATGTCTTTGTGTATGTTGACACGTGTTTTGAAACAATTATTTCAGCCAAAATAATGTCTAGATCTTGGTGAATCACCGAAACATTGCAGGGAGACAGAGTATTATTTTGGCGCGTTTAAATTTTTTCTACATTGTATGCTGAGGCGGTGCCCTACGACTTAATTTCAAAGCATCATATTGATTTTTGGATCGCGCTGTAGAGAAGAAGCTTGCAATCTGGGCTTGCTGTTGAATATTTTCTCATAAGACAGACCAATTAGTTTGAGCAGTCCTTAATATCATTTGGATCACTTTGGGGTCTATGTGCAGTTTACATATTAAACAACAATCAGGGTGAATATTAGATTTTGATAAAAGTTTTTTAGTGACATTAAGTTCATTCCGTCCAATATTGATATACATTTTAGCTTTAAATTTTACTGCCGTTAATACTATTTTTCAAACAATTATTCAGACAACATTCTTTAGCAAATGACTTTTGTGAGTGATTTTTATTGATTGCTGAACGCTTGGTGTGAAACAAAATAATATTTCCCAAAAAATTTTAGATAAATATTTCGTCTAAAGTAAATTTAGTTTTCAGTGAAACTTTTTTTCTGTCGCATTTAATTACCAGTTTGAGTCTTTAAAATACAAGAAAAATATTTTTTTCTTTCGATTAATTATTAATTCAACAAATTTAGTTACTGAGAATGAAATTTAGTTTTTTTTTGTGCACGCAAACGTATCAGTTCTCTAATGGAAATGCGTTTATCAGCTTAGATTTCCCAACAATTTTCTGTGTTCAACTCTTTGAAATGATTTAGTTTGGTATTTCATCTCAGAAGGTAATTTTCTAGTTAATCCGTATGAGAAATTAATATTTTATTAGTGCCATAAGCCTTTTTTTGTCAAAATTAATGATAATCAGATTCTTATAATTTTAATTTTCTTAGCTTCTCTTAATATGTTCTAGGGAGAAAAAAAATTTGTCGTAAGGTGGTGAGCTGAAATTGAAGTCATTTGAAATAAATCATGTCTTCCTGACAGACTTCCGAGCATCGAATCGACGCTTAATGCAAATGAAAATGGCCATAAAAGCGAGCAAAATATTTTTCTTTAAAAAGGGCTTCATAAATGGCGCTCTTAAAAAAATTTATAGTCATTCCAAAAAGAACATTTTCATTTCTAAATGTGATACACATATACACACAAATATGCAAATTGTTTTGCATGCAACCTTATTTCAGAGCTGGATACTACCCTTCGTAGCCTCGCAGCTAGTGTACTAGACTGGTAGTCCGAAGGTCGCAGGTTCGACTCCTGCCGCAGAGTCCGGGAGTCTTTGCAAATAAGCCAAGCTGCTTCGCAGTTTGTGTTTGTTTATTAATTAAAAATCTGGTTTGATTAATTGAATAATGATAATTATGTTTTTGTGATATTTGCGATTTTTTTTTAATAAAAATAAAGACTGTTTTTTATATTTTCATTAACATGTACGTTTTTATATAAGAAGCTTATAAATAAAACAATAAATAAAAGCTTATAATGTATGAACGTTAGATATTTCAAGCTACTATTTTTGTTCTATTGTGAGCTTAAAATATGCACCTCTTTGTGAGCAAAAAATGTTGCCCATTTCTATAGCATTATGCAAAATATCAGCTTATTTCCATTTTGTATTAGTACTTAATATTACTAAAATATTTAAAACTTGTGTATTATGGTCTCTATGAAACTGTTGGAACAATTTCCTTTTCCTTTAAAATCAATTTTATTATCACAAAAGATTTTTCATTGAAAATATATTTTAAAAGTCTTGGACATATTATTATTAAATATAACATAAAAATAAAGATTTTTATGAACTTAAAACTTAAATCTATACACGTAAAATTTTTACTAGTTTTAAAGCTTCTTTGTTTAGAAAGTTTCTATATTTAATTCGATTAATAAAAAAGTGTACAAGTATTTTTCTTTTGTTGAAAAATTAAAACCAATATAAAATAACGACTTTTCAGTTTTGAGCTTTTATTAATACTAAAACATTTATACATGTAGTACAAAGTAAGAAAAAATATTACAAGAAAATATCAGTGGTTCCTTCGGAATATTTGTATTTAAACACAAATTAGATTTTCTTCAGTATAATATTTTTAAAATTTTCCACTGCTCAGCTATCAATAACTTCCCTTTTTGTCACTATTAAGCCCTCATTTTGTAACAATATTCTAATTTTCCCAAAAACATTTAACTTTTCCAAACACCTCTTACGGATGTAGGTGCTCATTCAGATATCTGCACAATCTGCTTGGGCGCTTAAAAGTGCAAGTTGAACTTACAAACATAGAGAAAAGAGAATTTTTGTTGTATCATGCAAATTATTTTAAAAACATAAAAAATAAGAAAAAATAAAAGTCTACAGGTAATAACCACAAAGTTTGTGATGGCCTACATTTACGATATCTTGCTCAAAATCTTTGGAATTAAAAAAAAAAATATATAAAAATTAAAATTTTTCATGAACATTTTGTGCTGTTTTTCTTTAAGGTTTTTGTTTTTGTTTTTACTTTTCTGTGTTCAGCTGTGGCTGGTTATACTAGTCATCATTTTGTTGAGTGACCTTTTTAGGTCTCCGGTTGCAGCTTTCAAGATAATTAAAAATTAAAATAATAATAATAAGTCTTGGGAGATGTTACAGTGAAACGAATGCAAAAACGACTAAAAACATATCAAAAATAAAAGAAACTAAAACAACTTTTATTTAATGAATACCAAATAAATCTATACATACAAAGATTTTATGAATATGAATTTTGTGAATATGAATTAGTCAAGATTAGATGTTATTGTATTTATAAAGATTATTAAATTTTGTGGCAATTATTACAAAATTTGCTCCTATCCTTTGTGAGTTTTAAAATTGGTTTTAAGGATTAATAGTGCTAAAGACAAACGAATTATTTTAAGAAGAGTTTTTTACACCATCCTTAAAATTTTATTTTATTTATAATTTAATAATTTGATGATAAATATCGTTGACCTAAAAATAAGCAATGGAGCTGGCGCTGTCTCATTTAAACGGCTAATCCAACCCCCGACGGCCTTTGATGAGCATTTTTTGCAGTCTTCAGCTTCTTAGCCATTTTAAATCTCCGCTTTTTATCTATTTAGTTTTTGGAACAAAAATTGTACGACAATCAAATACGATTAATATAATGGGTGAGGAAGGATTTTTTCCCACTGTTTTAGCAAAAAATTAATGCATATTTACGACGAGTGAGCAATCAAAATTAAACAGTTTCGAAACAAATCCTGTACTATATGTTCTATGTCGAAAGCATTGGAATGGAATATGCAAACATCTTCTATATGGGTGATGCAGCGAATACCTAACTTCATTTTCTTCACTTCCCCAACGTTTGCAGTAGCGTTTGACATGGTGCTGTTTCCTGAGTAAAATCCCCCTCTGGCATTTACCTCGATCTTCATTCCAAGTAGTAGAAGAAGAAGTAGCTTCTACGACTTATAAATTATTTTTATAATAAACGTATGCGACCATACTTATGATTACTTTAAGTATTTTGGAGCACTTCATTCCATTGTTATAAATAACTTTATGCGCATTCCCTGGAACAATTTTTCGACAAAATAGAGTCTCCGATCGCATAAAAATTTTTTAAAAACAAGAAAATATATCTAGTTGAAACTATATATATATATATATATATATATATATATATATATATATATATATATATATATATATATATATATATATATATATATATATATATATATATATATGTATATATATATATATATATACATATACATATATATATATATATATATATATATATATATATATATATATATATATATATATATATATATATATATATATATATATATATATATATATATATATATATATATATATATATATATATATATATATATATATATATATATATATATATATATATATATATATATATAAACAAAATCCACTTAGAGCTTCCCGCCAAAAAAAAGCACTACAGTGGTGCAAGATACGCGGATTCACATGTTACAGTTGAAGGATTTTGGTGCCACGATTACCAGCCTCATAATTAATATGACAACCATGACCGCAAAATGGGACTAGTACCACATTAACATTGCAAAATCATATGATATCGAGAAGAAGAGCAGAAGTATTTTCTTAATAAACTTCGAAGCCACTATGGGTTTGAAATTAATAATTTCTGTTTTGAGCCAAAACAAATTCTTAATTTGTTTTCACCCTTGTTTTTCTTTGCATATTAACTTTCTTCCTTTCCTCATCATTGAGATTTAGTGACACAGGTACTCTGCAACTAAAGTAATTAGAGGCACAATACAACTTGCAATCGGTAATTGTAATTGTCGTCTCTGTTTGGCGGCTCCCAAGTAAAGTTTTTCAACAACAACTGTACACTAGTAGGATGGATACGTAAGGATTCCCTTTAGGAATAATAACAAAAACAGAGGAAAACCAAAACATTTGTTTCTTCTGGTCTATTGCTGTAAGTAAATCTTCGAAGTTTTCTCTCGTAAATACTAAATGCATTTATTATTTTGCATAATGATTAAGCAACAAGAAAGGAAGCCTTGGTTGTTGCTGAATTTAGGCATTTATTATCACTGTTTATTGCATTTAAATTTGTTTCCTTCAATTCTGTGTCTACTATGTTCCTCTTGTTTTGTTTCATTTAAGCTGTTGTTCACTTCCGCTGGAAATTAAATTGGGAAGTGGAAAATTTTTATATTAAATTAAGGCAGACAATAACCAAAATCTAAGAAGTTGCAAGTGAAAGTAATTTAATAAGTTGCGGACATTCTGAAATAAAGTTACGAGTTTCTTTTCAAAGGCAAACAAATTTGGGAGGTTAAAGAGGAAAATAAAAATAAATTTGAATATTTGTCTTCGAAATATGGGGGTAAAAGGGTACATCTCTTTGAATATGGGAGAAGTAATTGAAACTTCTTTTTTGTTATTATCCACTGCCTTGAATGTGAAATTGCTATTAGCTTTCAGGTTCAAAGGCTTGTGCTTCATTTATTAAGTAACTAATGAATATTTCTGGCAGCAAAATGTATTGATGATCTAGTCAATAGAATGTAACGATACCATCAGGCCGAAAATTTCTGTGGATGGACATTTATTGTTGTGAACATTTTAGTTCAGAGAAGAATTCAAAACAGTTTTGACGAAATAACTCTGTGGAAATCTCTTTTATGCTGAAGTTGAGGTCAGGTATCATAATGCATTTCGCTAATGTTTCAAGTGGCATATTTATACTTGCCATCCTATATCTATGGTAATGATTAGCAACATTCATTTTTAAATTGATAGAATGTCTACCATATGATTTACCAGAGTTATGCTCTAAATCCAACTCGTATATTCACATTAGAAAAGAATTTCCAAAGAAGTCATAAAAATAATCCCGAATTCAATTTCTCATATTTGCAGTTGCCCTTTAATTGCATATTGTAACTATTTTTAGTCCAAAGGGTAAATTTTTATCTTACAATTTGGTTTGTGTGGAGTTCTCCTACTGTTTGTTAAAACTTGTAATTTTTTGGTCCTGGGAAAATCCATGCAGTAAAAATTTCGATTTTCACACGTATTGGGATACAAAAATTTCAGTTTATTAAGAAATACCAAATTTCATCATATTTTAATGAATGTCGGTTAGATTAAAAAAGCATTTTTAAATAATTTTTATGAAGTATTTTGAACATTATCAATATTTTAGTTTATACTATTATATTCCCTAAAACCAGACATATATTCCCACGGTGCCCATTCTCGAAAGCGCCTACTTTCCTGCAGGTCAAAGTGGAAACGGAAACGGCAAGCTGTAATAAAGTGGAACAAGTTAAACCTGTAGAAGACGATATAATAAACACGTCAATGCTCTTGAGTGTGTGTGTAAGTGGTTGTGTTTTTTTTGCTCCTGTAACGTATTATCGGCAAGGTTTGATTGAAATCAAAACATTTTTATGTTTTCATTTGGCAAGTGATTATTGGATCATCTCTAATTTTGACTGACAAAAACAATCTTAGTTACTTTGTAATTGTCATGACAGACAAGTGTGCAAATAAAACAAATAAATTTGCATTTCATTGAACATTATCAATGCTAACCATCTTTATGGACAGTAAAGCTGGAAGTAAAAGTACAGTAAAAATTAATCATCCGCCTTTTTTGCTTATATATATATATATATATATATATATATATATATATATATATATATATATATATATATATATATATATATATATATCTTGCTGAAACCACATGTCTTCCAAATCCATGCCATTCAATTGGGGCCACAAGAATTATGTTTACACTCACTGCCGTTGATAGTTACTGCAATTTTTGCCTCATCTTCAAAAATGTAAGACTCAATTACGCCGCCTGAACAAAATTTCGCATTGGACAGTCGCTTCTTGTTGGTGAATTGGTTTCTCATGGATTGCATGACCACATTCTGAGCCTCAAATTCGATAGTTTTGTGTATTCACGGAGAAATTCAGATGGAAATGCGCTTCATCGGAGAAGATGCCTATTTTCGAAAAATGGGCATTGACCTAATTTTGCTGCATTACCCTTTGAACTAATTGCCAGCGTTTTTCATTATCTACTGGTTTGAGCCCCTCAGAATGTTGTGTTTTGGATGCACTTCGGTGGAGGTCTTTTCAAAATTCGCTGCGCGATAGCTAGACGGCCATACAAAGAGTTGGATATAGAATGTTAAACTTAATAGAGATAAAAAGAAATACGGACGGAAAGACAGGCCAAAATTCATATATTTATGCACATACACATACATATCAAGCTATGTATGTTTTTGTCTCAAACCCTATTAAGTATGCAACATTCTTTAGTTGTGTGGTGAATAATTTTAAGTATAAATTTCTTAGCGGCAAAAATATCCAACACTTTTTATTGATCCCTGCGGCGTATAAGCGATTGCCAACACTTATAGCATGTTTCCACGACAACTTGAATCTCCTGTTTCGCTTTCTGAAGCAAGTTTATGAATCATGCTGTATACACGACTCATCTACCTGCTTCGATTTTATAATTTTTTTCCCTTCCATTGTTTTTTAACTTTTACAAAATTTAAATAAATTAACTTTTCACTGAATTCAAATTTATTATTACTCCTAGGAAACACACACAAAAAACAACTATATTTTTTAATTTTTCAATTTTAATTTTGCTTTGTTTACAAAAATATTTAATTTTGACAACTAGTGCAGATAAACTTACGATAAAAATTAGAGAAGAGAGGATTTTTTCTTGATTCGCAAGTAGATTCAATATGAATCTACCTGCTTCGCTCTCAAAATTTTGTATGGCGAAGCAAGTTGATTCGCTCATGATTGGGGTGTGAAGCAAGAATACAGAGCGAAGCAGGTGCCGTGGAAACATGCTATTATACTCACAAAGTGTTAGCAGAAGCTGATACAAAATAGAAAATGTAGCAAATAGGGAGAATTATTTTGAATTATTTTCTTTATATTCTTAAAAAAAGGTAAATAGCTAAAAACTTACAACAAATGAAAAGTATATAAATTATTTTTTAATGGGTATGACCCTACATAATGCCTCGTAGTTCGATGAGTCTATAATAAAATATCAAAAATTAGGATTCGATTACATGTATCGAAATACTATTCGATAATTTAGTAAATTCGATATCAAATGTCGGTAAGAAACACTTTTTACATATTCCAGTCGTAAAATGTTTTTATTTAAACGAAAAAAATATATATTTCATGCCCAACTGCCAAAAAAAAAATTATTTGAGAATTCCTCCAAAAATTATTGTTTCATACTGGAAACACATAAGAAAAAAAAAACTTTTTCCAATATAAGAGAAATAGTAAAAAGAAATTTGATAAGAGTTGGGTGATAACAATTCTTTTCAGAGAAAGGAAATTTATGCATTTTAAGCATTTTCATTTAAGATTATGAGGATATTCCCATAACGTTTTTGTAAACTTTTAAAAAGTACTTAAAATTTATAAGAGAGTTATATGACACAATATTTGCTGGAAAAAAACAGTTGAAAATATATGTCTAGAAGATTTTTTTTACCAAAAATTAAAAAAAAGGTATTCAATGCAAACGTTTTAACTGATAAAAATTTACATACAGTGAAGAATTAATTGCGGCCACAGTTCATGTGAAAATTTTGTTTGGGAGAAAATAGCTGAACATGTGTTTCAGTAAATCAAACTTCCAATATATTCGCAGACGTCGAGTGACTCTCGAAATAACAAAAAGGAAAACGATAATTCTATGGGAAAAGAGATGAAACTGCATTGTTCTATAAAAACATTTTACATTTTTTGTCCCAGTTGTAACAAACCTTTTAGCAAAGAAGAAAATTATATAATTTATTGGAAGTTCTATAGGAAGAAAAAGTTATTGCCGGGTGGTGCAAATTTCTTTTAAGGGAGGGCCTGGATGAACCTTCAAAACAACCTTTTCTATGCCGGACTTTTTCGCAACAATATTCTCCTTAGTCTTCGCAAGAAATTTATACGTTGCTCTAGATCAGTTTTGCCCATTTGGGTACAATTTGCCTGGTGCACTTTCGTGTACTATGTATACTGGTACACCAAGACATATTTGTGTACCTCAGAATCCCCCATATTCAGCAAGTGACTCAGTGAATGATGACACATGCAATATTAACATCTTAGTATTTTATTTATAATGTCTTTATGATGTAAATCTCAACATCTTTTGAATAAGTGAAAAAAAGTATGAAGAGATTTTCGCATTAATGCTTGGGCCGAAATTTGGTCTGGGAAACTACCGTGTGGTAAAGTAAGTATTTTTTAATTATAACATATTATTAATTTAAAAAATTAGAGTACAATTGCTTCTATACGCAGTAATTTTACCTTTTAATCTATAACGAAAATATATTCTAATTAATTATTTGGCAGCAATAAATATTTCATTGTTTCATTTCCACTTTTTGTAAGATCCATTAAATAAATCGAAAACTATTATTTTATATAATAAAATTTTCTCAAATTATAATAATTCTACTCAAAACAAACGACGTTTCTAAAAACTTAAAACTTATATTGAGGAGCATCAACGTTCTATATAATTCCAGATATTCCTCATACAAATTTTAAGCGATGATAAAAATTATATTTTATAAAGTCATAGTGTAATTAGCAATCCAACCATTAGAAATTAGTATAAACTACAATGAACTGTATTAAGTCTTAATATTAAGCTTAGAAATAAGGACATTTTATGATACAAGTAAATTTTATATTGAGATTCTCAAGTTACGGTCGAATAAAATCAATAGAGAAAACAATTATTAATAAAAAATTTTAAGAAGCAAACTCTTCAAAAGTAAGTCAAGATCAGCTGGAAGTTTTTAAATATATGAATTTCTCTTTTTTTATCAAACAAATCCGACCATTATTATATTAGTATGACTATATTTTAAATCAAAACACATCTCTTGAACTCAGTTGGGAGAAAATTTTAAATTTTTAACTTAAGTGTTTAGTTTTATGCTAAAATGGCAACATAATTGGGTATTTATGCATTTTAAGCTGATTAAATGTCTTGAAAAAACTACATGATGTTTTTTATTTGCTGCACTTGAAGTGAAAAATAACAATATTAAATGTTGAACTGAAGTAATGTAGCAACACACTTACTTTAAGGTACAATTACTAAAAGCTTCAGTTTATGCTCAGAAGCAACATTTACTTAATCTGTGTTAAGACGTCTTTTACAAGTAATTCTCATGTAACTATTTTGACTTCAAAGAATCAAATGCGAAAAAGGTATGTAATGAGTCATAATACTTAAATGGCAATAGAAATAAGAAAAACAGATTATTTTGTATTCTAAAGTTCGTGTCGTATTTAGTACTTTCTTCTCTTTACAATGTGTAATTTTTCACTTAAACATTTATTACATATTTTCTATAACAGATAAAAAAAATGTACGAGTATTAAAACAGCATTACTGATAAATAACAAAAGTATGTAATGCTGTATATATTAAATTTTTACTGATTTAGTTCCCATTAAATGAGAGAAAAAGACAGAAAAATTGTTTAAAATTTTTGATTTTTCACAGTTTTAAAACCAAGAACATGTTTTGCGATGTACTAAATTGTCATCAGTTCTAGGTCAGTCATCTCTTTGAAGAAAAGAATTGTTATGCATTAGCAATCACTTTTTCTAAATATTTCTTATCCATTAAATTAATGCTGAAACAGACAAACATATTTGCAAAGAATCCAGCAATATTATGTGGATTAATGGAAATATGTAATCTATAAGCGGCAAAATCCTTTAAATTGCAGGTATTGTTTAATATAAACTTTGTTTTAGCTGTACTCCCGAAGCTAGATAATTGATAACTATTTTTCGTAGGAGGTAATCTTTGCATCTTAATATACTTCCAGGTATTTCTTTAAGAATGGTAGATTTTTTCAGGGTAACTCATATTAAATTTAAAAACTCTGTAAACTTTTGTTCTCCAGGTATTTGTTTTGTTATTGTGGCATTTTTCCCCACGAAAATCGCATTAATTCAAACTGCTGTAATTAGTTATATTCTAAGAAGAGTTCTCGCCCGCACTATGCTACATCTTCACACTTTTGCTCAAATACACAACATACTGCCAGTATAACGTACATAAAATATGGACAGTCTCACTGTTAAAATTTTCCATATATAGAATTACTAGTAGGAAGTAATGGGGGTATGCATCTCTTTGTTTCTAATTTCAGGTGTTTGCTCTAAAAAAACACTCTGTTCTGGAAATAACGTACCAAATTGTAGAGAATTTATTGTAGATAAAGATTAATAATCAATTTCTTTGTAAAAGGTCATCCTTTCGATGCACCATTAAAATTATAAACTTACCCGTTTTAATTTTCTAGTGGTCAGTAAAAATGGTACAAAATAAGAACAGGATCAGGCTTCCTATAAAAAAAAACAAATAAATAAACCTACAAATACTGATTAATTTTTTTATTTAAAAGAATTTTTTACAAAAAAAATCGGCTATAGTTCTTCGGTGCCATAAAATTTCCAAACAACATTCACATTCTTGCTACAGCTTCAATATTTGCACAGAGTGCACATACGCAATTAAATATTATGCAAAAACCGTAGCATACTTTTGGTACAATTGGGTGAGATAGTGGGGGATGCGTATAAGTGATAAATAAGCGTTTTGAATGTGCTGCCACATATATTGCTCATTCGCAATGCAGCTCACCATATCAAAAAGGGTCACATTTTTGATACAGAGGGCTTGCAGCACACAAAAGGCTTAATTTTTGAAAAATGATTACTGGAGTTTTTAACAACTCTTTCACTAAAGCCTATTGCTGCAACTTTTCTTTAAAGTTTTCGGTAACTCTAGTAAAAAAAATTAAGTACTTAATTTTTCTTAAAATGTGACAATAAGGTTGATTTTAGTTCATCTATATATATAAAAACAAGTCTTTATATGTACGTCGCCGAACTAATCATAAACGCGTCGAGCGATTTCAACCAAACTTATACACTACGTAGGCAGTGGCCCATATATGGTTTATATGAAGTTTGGTTAAAATCAGATAACGCATGTGTGTGCATTTTTTGCACACACATTTTTTGTACCGCATACAGCATTCATTAGTATTGAATACATTTTGGTCGTTTGTGTATTGGAGAGCATTGCACGGAGTGATGCAAATAGCAATTTATCATTTCTCTTTTCTCTTTGGACGTCATTGGTGATTGATCTTATCATAATCGATTTTATTAATTTCTTCGCCTTTTTTGATGAGTAAACCAACTTTATTAAAAACAAGTGTATTTCTTTCCTTATTTTGTTGTGCCGTGCGAAGCAGGCAACGGGCCCGCTAGTATCTTAATAAATTTTAAGTATGATTGCTGTATGTCTTTGTAAAAAATAAAGAGAGTTATATGTCATAATTAATGCTTTCAAAATGTAGCAATAATGGTCTTAAAAAATTTGGTAGCCCAAGTTCTATGTAAATATGTTTTTCAAAAAGATTGAATATTGTTTTTAATTTTGAAAGAAACATTTTAATGTGAGATTTGCACGGAACATACTTGAGAAATTGTTTTTCATAAGATGTGCTTGAAAGTTGGAAACAAATAAACTGTGGAAGTTTCTTATTTTGCTGATTTAAATAAAATTTTGTGCAGCCCAACTTCATATAAGTTATGTTCTCTTTATTTACAATCAAATATTAAGAGAAAATCGTAATTTATTCTACAAAGTTATTTAATTTTATGTTAAAACTATATGTTGACTAAAAATTAATCCCATTTTAATAAATAACAAAAAATGTCTCAAAGCCAACTTAAAAATTAGTTGTTAATTTGTGTTTTCAAAAAATAACTTTTTTCAATTTATATATAACATCAATTTCGATATAAATAGAGTACAGATTTAATAATCCGTTTCCCTTGACTTCCTTCTAAATGTTCACACAAAACGAGTCGTCAACTTCGGGACCAAAACGCTGTCAAATAGACAAAGCCTTTAGCTGAATATGCTCTCTTATTTATTGTTAAAATTTTCTGCTTGAAAAACAATTTATAGAAAATTTATAAAACTTAATCCAATTGTGGTAACATTGTTAAGAAAGTGTCCAAAAGTAAGAGCATAACAACACACTCCGTCATGTTAAATAGATTCTATCTAACGAAAGCTTTTTGGCACAATTTTTTCTGCCGAATTGTATAGAAAATGTGTTGTCAACACGATTTTATTTGATCATTAACATCGAGAACGACCTTGCTGGATGCTTAAGACTTTCGAATATACTTTTTTTACTTTTCCATTGTTATTCCCTTTATAAATATTTCATTCAAAACAGACTCTGAGCAGAACAATAAATTTCAATAAAATCTTTACACAGAAACTGTAGTCCTTTATTTCGCTCAAACTTTGTTATATACGATGGACAAAAAACTATAGTGCCACATAATAATAGTACAACAGAGTCCGACAGATTCATAGATTTGATATCATGAGACTGCAGCAAACACATTTAGCGTCAAGCCAACGAACTGACAATCCATTGAGAGCAGACACACACAAAAAATATAAAACACAAGGCGATAATAAGGCTGAAAAGACATAAAGAAGCTGAATAAACGAAAAATAACGAACGATGGAATGGATGACACTTACCGGCCCACCAGATGATGCCGACTAAGCAGATGACGTTATTGCTGTGTGAACAGCCAAAGTTGAGTTTATTGTGCTAAAACGTTTGTGTTAAATAGAACTTGACAGCTTGATTTGTTGGCAATATAGAAAAATAGTGAAAGATTGATGGAACGTCAGCTGGTAAGGACAGTTGCAGTTTATTGGCCGCATTTAGGTAATAAAATATTTTAGTATTTAAAAGCAGCTGAAAGGAAGATGCAAATTCCTTTGAATTTAAATAAAATGTACGAGTATTGGTGAATGCAATTGTAATCATTATTAAAACTTATGCAAATTATAGTCGTATAAAAAACACATTTTACTTTAGACTTAAAGCTTAAATTATGTAACCAATAATTGAATTACTTTATATCCTCAACAGTTTTACTTTGAATGTTGTATACAATATTGTAAAATTTACAATATCGGCAAACAATTACAAATTAGTTGGGGTTTTTAAATTCGAAAAAATATCATTTAGTAAGAAAAATTACACTGATGAGGACACATAGTCGAAGCCGGTCTGCTTACTAATCGAATTTGGCGTGGCATGACGGCAGATTGTTCCGAATTAGCAGCGCGGTTATCAGAGTCCTCAAGGGATTGTCCTAGGCATTCAGAGCGGGAGTGAATTATATAAGTAAGAACATCAAGGTTTTGTGTGTATTCTTATATTATTTTATTAAAAAGTTTTATCATCTAACATTGTGTTCTTGAGGTAAAAATTTTATGTTAAAAACATTAAGGCTAATGATTCTTTGATAAGAATCCTTATCAGGAACACTGCACAAAACAAAAATAATAACAATTGCAAGCACAAACAGCAAATGAACTATAAATAAAATCCGCTACCTTCGGACTATTAGTCTAGTACACTAGCTAATAATCTTTCGAGAGCTTGCAGAACAGATTAAGTTAGCGAAGACAAATTCAGAAACACCTGAAAGTATAAAATAGTCCGACTCAAGGCCATCAATGCAGGAAAACTTAAGTAAGAAAAACCAATTTTAGACACACGTCAGGTGAGAAAGTTCTTGCGATAGGCCGACAAGCTTCTGAGAAGAAAATCTTGTTCTCAGAGTCCATTGATTTCTAAGAAGTTTTAACTCTGCATGATCTCTATGAATAATTATGAATTGAGTCTTGTATCATTGGGAGATTTTTTAGTCCTATAGGGATATTGTGTATTGAAAGCACTTTAATTTCTTTTAGGGCTTATTTCATTACGATATATATATATTTTTTTTTAGATTTTTCTTATTGAAGTCTCTTTCTAATTTTGCCTTCATTTCCCCAAATATTGGACAATTTTTTATTTTGCATAATGGGTATTATTTAATATTTTCCAATTAAGCCTTATTACATTTTTGTTGGAAGTTACTTTATTGAGAAGTCATTTTATTTTAACTCAATACATTTCATTTCGTGGCAGCCTTCAGAAAGCATTTTCAGAAAACTTGTCTGTTCATGTAATATCACAAAAGTAAAGTAAGATTCTTGGAACAAGTTTAGGAAGACGCTACTTTGAATATCTATAAATTAGCCGCTAAGCGTTTTCGAGAGCATGGGTCTTTAATTTTGTTGCATTAATCTTAAGCCCGGAGACAAAGTTTGCAGTAATGCTATGCATCAAATATATGTAATTAATAAACTTTTGCATTACATCTGGATCTGGCTCATAACACTCGTATTCAATGTTTTCACTATGACACCCAGCACTTTTTGGAGATGCGTTTCGCTTTCTTCATATCGGATTTCAAAACCATGCCGCTAAAAAAATTTGCATGGGTAAGCCACACGAGCCTCCACAGGTAATACAAAAGCCTTTTTAGTCTTAAAATATGTCTGTTTTAGATGGCCTCTGGAGATTTTATGTTAACAAGATCAAAATGAAAATTTACTGTCTCATATTATAAAAGTTATCAAAATTCGATGGAACACGACAAAGCAGAATTTTTATTGCAAACTTTCCATCGATACTAACTTATTAGTTTTAAAGTCAATGAATTGACATAAAATGAAACGAAACATGTGTGCAACGCACGAAATTCCATAAAACCAGCAATTTTTAATAGTAAAATGTTTCAACATAAGACCATTTTCAATTGGACTTGAACTATTTTCAATATCGCACAACTTATTTTACTTATTCAAACTATATTCACATTTGCAATTGTTATTTCTATAAAAAAAACAGCTAATGATGTTATTGTTATGAAAAGGTACCCACAGAAAAAGTTCGTGCGACTTTAAAAAAGACGGGAAGTGATTTTTAATGTCTCATGATCTCTCGTTTGAACAAAATTGCCTCACTTAGAATGCTTTTGGTTAAATTTTGGGTGAATTTATTATTTAAATGGATAAGAGCCAATATTAGCAAACACAGTCCAGTTCTTCTTGAAATAAACTTTTGTAATTTTGTATTTATTCCATAACAGACCTTTTCTCCGTGTAGTTTATAGTGACAAACTTTGTATTGGCAGCACAAAACTTCAGGTCTATTTCAATAATTTGATCACAAAAGCTGCTCTTACTTTGTGATTATTACTTTCCAAAGTTGTTGTCTATAACTTTAATTATTCGTACGCCGATATATCATTGTTTTTTGTGTTGTTTCGAGGCCTGCTTGTATAATTTTAATAATCATATTCGAAAGAAATCTCTCATATTGTAATTGATTGTTTTGGCATGGGCATACGAGGCTGATTGTTTTCAAATTAATGGCCACTGAAATGTCGGAATATGAACAAGTAAAGCGACAACAGAAATGTAAAATTTAAAATATTGTTGGCTAAAGAGTGATAGATTTAAATATTAATTTTTATTTAAAAAATATTTATTTTTTTACTGAACTCGGAGCTGTAAGATATTTCCCCTTCAACAATATCTGCTTAAGGTGATTATCTCACGATATATGATAAAGCGAATATATGATTGCATAATAAATTTTACATTAGTGTTATATTAATTTCTTAAATACCACAACGGACCACAAGGGTATATATATTTAGTGGTATATAATATGTGTTTTGCTACAACAAGCTTAAACGATACACGTTAAGTAAAATGGTATTGCATTTAATTTAATAATTACATTTGTTTCCTTGTGAACCCTAAAAAACAACACTTTACATTTTTGTTAAACCAAATTTGCAGAAAAAAAATTTAAGGAATATAAATATGCACAGTTTTGAACAGACTGTTGCCCGCCAATCCCTATATTTGGGGATTTTTAAGAGTTGGTATGTACGAATAGTGCGGCACAACCAGGAAGTGCAACACATAATTTTTATATAAAATTCCTTTATAGTCATTATATCAGATTTTTAATTTTGCTTGAGAAATAATGATTATTTATAATTTAGTTGAAGGTGGTGGAGTGGTGTAGTAATTAAAAGTGCTTGCCTACAGAAGCAAACATCAGTTTCGTTATTTGGTAGAAACAAAAATTTTCGCCTTAATTTTTTGAGTTTTAAATTTAAGTGGCTCCAAGAATTCCATCCAAGAAGCCACCTGACCTCCACTCACCCTGGAAAAGATGATAGCATCATCACAAAGATCAGGTAGCCACCACCCCCTGAGGCAAGAAGATAGGAATCAAAGATTAGCAAGACTCCTCACTACTGCGTCAAATACACAGGGGACGTTGTTTCTAAGCAAGGACAGATGACAGTCCCATTATCCTAGAACCAGCTATAGCAGATACAAGCATCTACTTAGTGGGAACAACAACCGACTAACGAAACTAATACAAGGCAAAATAACAATAGACTGGATAGATGCTTTGTGGAAACCATATGCTCCCAAGAGGAGTAAGGTAGAAAAAAATATAATTTAGTTCAATAATTAAGTGTTAATGTACGGATACGAAAGAAAAGAAAAAGCACAATAAAATCATTTTATTTGTTATCCGGACAAAAAATGAAACTTGAAAAATAACTTTTGTTTTCTAAGTAAAAAGCAAAAGTTAATAAATATCTATTATTTGTCAAACAAAAAATAAGATTGAAGAAATGATTATTATAGTAAATCTTTATAGTGAAACTAAAAAAAAAAAAACATCAATGTAGTCAAAGTCAACCAGCGTAACAAGCATTTCCTCTTCATTTTTACCTTTTTGGCTGTGTATAACAAATTCGAACTTTTCGTTTTGAAATTTTGCATCAACCTCTTATCTTAGGTAAAGTTGAAGTTTCCCCATGTGCCACCATAATATTATTTATTTATTTTAGATTCTATGATTACAACTACAAATTATATGGGATGCTCCAGTAGGGACTTCTAAATTTTGATAACAGATCCCGGCCATACTGTGAAAATTACATCTAAATTTTTGGCAGTTATTTATTTAGTATGTTTTTTAAATGATCATAAGCGGTTATAATCTTCAAGAATATTCAATAATATTAGAGCAATGTTTCGAGCACTTCCTTTATACTACGATCGCAATTGTAATACTACCAAGAAGACTATTTGCAGTGTCGTAGGTATATTTCAGTCCACTGATGTAGTAAAAAACAAACTAATTCGTGTTCGAAGACAAAATGTAAGATCTGATGTATACATCGCCGCTGTTCGTTGTAACATGGAGAGTAACCCAAAGTATATTACAGACACAACTTGGTGAAGTTTTCCTCCCGAATTGGGCAAAACTGACCCTAATATTCATAAAAAAATCATCAATCCATTTGATATGCAATGCTTTTTGATTTTGAGCTAGTGATATCATCGGGCCATGTTTCTCGGAGAAAGACGTTGGCGAGCGTTACACGTCGATGTTTACTAACTTCTTTCGGCCCTAATTGTATAATTTGGACACCAACGACTTGAAGTTTTAACATTAGTTTCATGCCACATTGGACATTCTGCACGAGAAATTTTAGTGTATGGTCGTTATATGTAGAGGTGATTTGAGGTGGCCACCGAAATCGTGCGACTTTACTCCGATACACTTTTTGTTGTAGAATTTCTTAGGCTACACGTCTGTGAAAATAAACCCCAAACCATGGCGACCCTCAAAGCCAAAATAATACATGTTATTTATCAAATTCAGCCACAGTCATGGAAAATTTCGAATGCGCGCCATCCAACGCAGCCGCTGCACGTATTTGCTTATTTTGATATTCAGTATATAATGCCATTGTTACACATTTAAATTAGTAAAAAATATAATTGATATATAACACATACATTATTTTTGTTAGATTGATAAAGAACTCTTTGTTTTAACTTGTTTTACGTCGGAAGCGAACCATAACCCTTACACGGTTACACTAGTGTACCTTCCACTAGTCTACAGAGGCATCCCTTATGCCAATGAGAAAATAAACACTGTGTTTTTACCATTCTAAAATTTTTGATACTTTGAGAGTATGAGAGTTTAAGGACCTGCAATGCAGAAGCTGAAACCGCTTTTGGTCTGAAATCACACTGAGAACTTCTTAGATAAAAAACATTGCCATAGAAAAACAAAACAGTAGCTACTGTTTTTTTTAAATGTTTTAAGGGATCTAGTTATCTTCAATTTATATCCTGAATGCTGTTTCCGTTTTGTTGCACTGTATAATAAAATACAAGCGTTAGTACTTTTCAAAGTTTTTAAATCCCAAGTTTCATCAGTCATACTATATATTTAAATCTATATTTCACTTCAAGACTCTTTATGTTCCCAGTTTATTTCTGCTCTATTCAGCATTAATGCAAGTGCAAACTTTCAACAACATAGACGACGTTCGCAGAGAACCATTTGCAACGTTCAAAAAAGGAAAGGGAGCACGATATGACAACAATTATTCTGTAAGAATATATTTTACGAATAATCTTTTTAAAAAGAAATTCAAATATTAATGCTTCTTAGGTAAACATGAGACTGTTCTAATATGAAACGAAACAATCTTTTTCTTCGCTGTTCAAAATCACTTACGTATTCGATATATTTACAAATATTTATAAATATTCATGTACTTATTTGCAATTGTTATATAAGCGAGTGGCATCAAATGAGTCTTGTGTACCTCAAAATCAAAATATAAAATGTACAGCTTGCAAAATACTCCATTATTTTATTTTTAAATTGGCTAAAATTCAACAAGAAATATTTTATGTAAAATTTTCTTGTAACACTTTATCGACTACTGGCGTTTGTAAATATTTTGCCTTTAAAGTCAAAACTCTGCAACTAAATAATTTCAATTATGGATGAGATGCATACCATATTTTTTAAACTTTTGCAGCTCGTTTTGATACCAAAATGCTGTAGTTTTTATTGTAAATGTAAAATAAAAGCTTTTCTAGCATTGTTCTACTAATAGTCTTATATATACAGTGAAATACATTGACCAAAATTCAATATATGCAAAATTTATTTATTTAAAGTGCGCAAAGTTAATATATTATTTTGAATTGGCTGCAATTTCTAAAAATGGTGCCAAATGTCACTGTGCTTTGACATTTATGATTTAGATATATAGGAAAATAGTTGACAACAGACCTCAAGAGCGTGGATTTATTGTTACTGCTTATTTGACAAACATGCAATCTGTTTATTTAACGCAGGGTGAATTTTTTCGTCACTTTCCACGCCTTTGTATTCCATGCTCTCAAACAATTAATCGTTTGGCTGAGCACTTTGTGCAAATTAGGTCCACAAGAGATGTTACAAGAAGCTCCAGGACTCACACTGCTCGATCCACCGAGAATATCGGCGCTGACTACCAGCGAGAATTCACATACGTTAACGAAACAACAAAACAAACTTGATGTAAGAAGAGGATGATTTCTTATCAAAAATGTCATAATGAGCGACAAAGCCCATGTTAACAAAGAAAATTTTCATTTCTTGGTTACAGGTGCGGCATTTGCAGTAAAAAGTGATTGCCCCATTATTTTTTTGAAGATGCTAATGGCACCATCGTAACTTTAAATGCTGAGCCTTACGGGCCGAAGATAAACGATGCCATTTTTGCTGCATTAGATCTGGATCATTGTTGGTTTTAACAGGACTGAACAAACGTTCACCAGATTGGGCAACTATGGAGGCCTTGAGACAACAATTTACAGCTCGAGTGATGTCCAATTTTGGAGGTATGCATTCGTCATCCAGATTGAAAGGGCTTTTTGAAATTTTGAGCTTATCGCTTATATTAAAGAAGAAATCACTAATTTGGAGCTAGATGTTTTCCGAGCAACCAATTCATAATGCTGTAAAGTAAGCAGAATTATTCATCAACTAGGGATGTGGATATTAAAGCGATATATATATATATATATATATATATATATATATATATATATATATATATATATATATATATATATATATATTTATTCATTTAATATCATAAATTTTACACTTTCAAACAAACTTCTTATGAAAACAGAGCTTTTTTCATGTAAAACAAAATAGGAGCCAGATGAAATTATAATACCACCTTGTATAGAGTTATCCATTTCACCCTGTCAAAGTAAAGTTTTTAATACTTTTATTTCATTACTATTACATAAAAAATTTTAATTTAAATGGCCGCGTCTAGATTGGTTGCAGCGCTGGATCTTTTTGAAGTAGTAGTAGATTCGGGCAGTATCTCGGTGATAACTTGGTTTTCAAATGTTCCAACGTCAGGAAATCAGCCAAGTAGATGCGATTTTTGCTGCAAAATCACAGAAAAAAGGCCTAATGATCGTGGTTCCCAATTCGCCAAGACGAGAAATTACGCTTTCTGGAAACTTCCCGTGCAATAAAGCCGACTATCTTGTTGAAACCACATATCATTCAGCTCTTTAATTACAGGCCTAAGTCAGTCGGTTACATATGACCATAGCAGTCTGAGCTGGCTATAACTGTTCTTTCAGTGTCGGTTTCGAACAATTATAGACCAATGATACCTCCAGAGCACAGTGTCTACAACACAGTCACCTTTTTTGATGCAATAGCTTTTTTATAATCACTTTTGCATTTTCTGAGACACATTTGTCTCAATTTTGCTTGTTGATGTAACCACCGCTGAAGAAAATTTTGTTCGAAAAATCAGCATTTAAAGTCTGTTGCTCTGGCATGAAATCAGCAAATCTACGACATTGTGAACAGTCAGCCAGCTTTATATGTTGTGTAAGTTGGAGAGGCAAATCCAAATGTAAAGTACGTGGCGAAATAGGTACAATTGCAGAGAACTCCGTGGAATCGACAAATTCAGATTATTCACAACAACAATGTGCACATTCTTTCACATTCATTCTTCATAATCAGGTCAATTCCTTACAGTAGGTCGATTATGACGACCATAATCACCCCGAAATATTCGAAAAGTCACCAAATTTGAACCACCACTTTTGCAGTAAATTTTAGCTATTTTTACACATTTATTGGAACTTAACTTATGTATATTCGTAAATATATATCAGCTAGGGACATTGCTAGATTGGCAGCTCTGAATTATTAAATGATTAACACAATATAAATAAATTTTAAGCAATTTTTGGGAATTTCATAGTCGAAGTAATAGGTTCGGAATCTTTCTAATCCAAACCTAAAAATTAACTATTATTAGATAGAGATTAGTTCTTTTATTGAACCTTGATCGTCGCTTAATATTGAAATCGCACATAGACGATAAATTGTTGCAGATGAAATTAAGACTTCTGAAACTAATTGGCATATGGGAAAGAATTTAACACCAAGCCTAGATTGTAAACTTCTTCTATACAACGCGATCGTAAAACCAATATGGTGCCAAAAATTAAATTTTAGGGCACCATTGCAGCATCCAATATTAGAAAAAATTCAATGGCGCCAAAATAAAGCTCTGAGTATGATTACAGCCGCTCCCTGGTATGTTAAGAACTCGTGCATTCATCAAGATCTAGATGTTAAAACAGTGGTTTCACAACACTAAGAAACTAGAGCATCGTCCAAGCCCACTAGTCCACAACATTCTACACTATAGGATAAACACTCGGTTTCGAAGGAGGAAAACTCTTCTTTTAGCTGAATAAGAGAGATGGGAAGACAACACCGATGGAATCGTAGAAACCAGTGATATTCGTCCGGCATTGGCTGGACTTAAATAAAAAATATTTTAGATTTACGATTTGAACACCTACTGTTTAATTCAAATAAACTGAAGATTCTACAAAAAATTTTTTGAAAAATTAGCAATATTTATTTGGCTCCCGCATTTGACCATGAAAGAGAGATAAACTTTAAAACAAAATTAGAAATATCAAAAACTTCTGCCCAACTATAACAATTGTATGTTTTGTGTTATTCTTCATTTTTTTTTATTTTGTTGGACAAACACCCAGGGGATGACCGCTTCTCTTTCCATGCATTTCTATGGAATTGGAAAAATCAGTTATTGAAAGGGGAACAGAAAGAGTAGCGTCTATGGACGCACAATTTGAATTTTTGCACAAAGAAAGTGGCTATAAAGACGTCATCCACTAATGAATTGTTCGGCCAAAGAAAGAACTTTTTTCTGCAATACGTAGTGCAAAAGAACTAGGGTTTTAAGAACTAGTTCCTTAATCTCATTAGAACACGTTCCATTGAAGTAACGACAAAACATCTGCACTTTTATGATTTAAATATTACAAGACTGCATTTATATTTTTAAAACTAATTCGAACTAATTGCTTAAAATATTTTATATGAAAAATTGACTAAACTGAAGCCAAATGTATATAAAAGTGACCAATAAATAGAAAATAGAGATAAAATTGACTTCCCTTCTTGATAAATGGGATGAAAAATTTCAAAAATTTGTCCTGAAAATTACTAAATTCATTAAGAATTTCCATACCATTTATTTAAATTTCAAAGTCTTATTTTCTTATCATACTTTATTACTTTCCTGAAAGTATGAAAATAAAATGTTGTGACACTTGCATTTCCGCTTCAATAAATTTTTCTCAAAAAAAAGACACACTTATTTCCTTAAAAAATTATATAAAAGAAAATTGTTATAATTTGCACAAATATTAAAGATTTGTATTGAGAATTGCAATCTGTGCAATAAAATAACTACTTCTAATTTGTCAAATTTTTCCAAAAGGACTCGATATCTTTAAATTATTATGGACATGTGAGATCCAAACAGTATGTAATTTTAGTACAGCACAAGTTTTTTTCAATAGAATTTGTTTAAATCTATGCGTGATTTGTAATTTGAGCAGGAGGAACAAAAGTATGTAAAGAATTGCAATATGGGCCATAATATTTATATTCCTTTTGTTAATTACAAGCAAATAGTTCTTTAAGATTAATATGGTAATAATTGTAACATAAAATCATCACCACCATCATCATCAGAAGTCACTAATCAGCACTGAAGGACAGCAGTATCGGCTTCCGAAAATAACCATGTTACGTACTGTTGCGTAGATTGGAATTGAAGTTGAATTTTTCCTCGTCGAGTTTGGAATATGGCCCAATGATTATTTTTTTTTTCTATTTAAATACGTTACGTTATAATATTAGTCTACTATAGTCCAGACTAAGAAAAAAATGGAAATACTTAAATTTTTTACCTATTAAATTCACATTCAGAAACGTGAAGTAAAATTGAAAAGCAAAAACATTCTTGATTACGCATTGAATTTATTAAAAAATGTTACCTGGAAGTTGTTGAATATGAAATAATTCTCCAAATTTTTGCGGGCTGCTTTCATATTGCTATAAATTAGCTATTTTCTGGGCAAGGGGGTTTTTAACGACGCCAAATGATATATTCTGTCATTTTTCTCTTCTGGGAAAAGTGCATATTACATATAAAAGTAAAATATTTTGGTCATATAATTCTAAACAGACATTCCGAATCAACCATCGTTTTATTTGTTAAAAATTAATTCATTCCTGCCTTATCTATCTACCAAGAAGTTTCGATTGCAACATAATTTATCTATGGTTCTGTATGTGTATTTACATGATTAGTAGAATTGGAATATTTGCTACAGCAAACATTGACAAATAAAATCTAATTCCCAACGCTCAAACGCTTTTAATTATCCAAGTATTATTCTTACTACGTCTATAATTGTGTGCTTATTTGCGAATATTTCCAAATATTTTTTCATCCTTGACTTGTGCAAACAATAATTTAGTTTGTATGCAACAGACACACATTGAACTTTGATATGGCTGAATATTTGAACATCTGTGCAGCGTTTATTAAATGTTTATTTAATTGGGCTTAAATCATTTGATTAATACGGCCATCTTTTATACGTCTGATGTAGTAAAATGTTAAATTGATGAGTGTTAAGTTTGTAGCAGCTGTGACCTTAACACTTAAGGATCTAGAAATACAGCATAAATCAGAAAAAGTAATTCTTATCATTTGGCACGTTATTTTAGTTCATAAATATTTTTCTTTTCAGAAGATGCGATCTATAAGCTGACACAAATTAATCATAACACAGTTAATAAAAACTTTTTCTTCTTTTATTAAAATAAACAAATAGGAAGGATTTCAGCAAAAAAAATTGCTCTTAAATAAGAAATTGTTCGGGGACTTAGAACCCGACTCTTTTTTCGAAACCATTTCCTCTATTATTGACGATATTAACAGCCGATGTAGTGGGATTTAGATGACCGTTTACTGTTTCATTTCTGATTTAGATTAGTTTTTAAAGAACTTTCAATCGCTTAAAAGGAAAAAATTAAAAAAAATTTTATGAAAAACTAAACAAAATCGCTGAAAAAAAAAATACTCAGAGGATTACACACTTTAAGGCTTGAGGTTTCTGAGACAATTTAAATACAAATATTTATAACGATTGCGTATAAAAAAACAAATTACATTTTATTATTAATAAATGTTACATTATGCGGCCTTGCTGAGTAGCACGCATCTAAAATGTAAAATTTTCCATGTCATAAATCTGTCTAAATTTTAACCATGGATATTTATTCTTTTAGCTTTGTGAGACACTGTGCCTATAGCTCTTACAGGTAATCATTATGGCCTGTAAATATTGTATTGAAAGAAAAAAGATCAATGCCGCATCCAGCCTAAGATCCTTGGTGCCCATGATGATTTGGAATAACATATTGAATTAATTAAAACCAATTCTGCAGGTAAAGTTTCAATAACATATAAGCATATCAACAGTTAGTGCTAAAAGTAACTATTGAGAATCCCTTATATACTTACGTCCGTAATAATGATTTTAGTAAAAAAAAATTACTGATATTTAAGACATCGCTTATATTCGTAATGGGTCATTTTTGGGATCTGATAACAGTATATGATGAATAAATGCATGTTATTTCAAGTATTGATATTAAGGCCAAGATACAGAAATCTGAATAACCGCAACCTCGCTGATAACGCACAATGCAATGCCTACGGAAGAGCCCTGTCATTTCGCCACACAATGGTAGCTCGTAGCTACCGGTGGATGTTTTCAGTTCATAATAGAATGAATATTAGACAGAAGCACATACGGTGGGATCCGGAGGAAAGCTACCTCCCCTCTGTCACCATGATAACCAAACTTGCATATGTCCTCAATAGATCAACAAATCTTAAAATTACAGCATCTAGTTTTACGATGTGAGTAAATAGACTGGAGTCTGACTATTGCTGCCTTTTTAGTTGACTGTGTTATGAATTTATTATTAACTTGACCAATAATTTTTCATTATGTTCGAATTTTTTCTGATCTTAAGTGTGGTCAAATCAATTAATCATAATAAATAGTTTCTTCTAACATATGAAAAAATCTTTGCATCTACGTATGATAAACAATAAATTACTCATACGTGCCACATAAATAGCGAAGTTGCTAGTATTTGCCACACAAAAGCAATGTGCATTAATTATCAATTCAAACACTTTTATTTTTGTATATCAACAATTACTAAGAAAAACTCTCCACAAATAACTATTGAGTTTCTAAATATTTATCAAGTTCGTTATTCGAGATATTCTCCCAAATAACCATTTTAATATTTTTTTGTTTGTTGTTGGCTTAGCTAGGTATATGCCTGCATTTCATTGGCGCTAACCAAATCATCAGTACCTTTTTAGCCAAATCATTTACCTAGATAAGCTAACAACAATTAAATATTAAATAGTTATTTTGGAGAATATCTCGAATAACAAATTTGATAAATATTTTTATTTAGAATAATTTTAATATTTTAACCGTAAATATATTACCAAAATTTGGAATCAATAGGTTTCTGCGCAACTCTTGTATTCTATACTCATAAAAATCCTTCCTGGAGAGTTGAAATTGTCCTCATCCTCATCCTCAGTAACTCCATTAAAAATATTGTTTTTCTTTTCAATTCATATTCTTTGAAATATTTTTTCTATATCAGTGAATTAGTTTTAATAGTATTTAAATAAAAAAATAATAAATATTTGATTTATTGGTATCAAAACATGAAGACATTGATTCTTACAAGGATATTTTTAGTGATAAAGTAACAATCGACATTATGCAAAGTTGGATCAGATTGTCATTGCCGTTTAAGCTCGCCAGTGAACCTGGTTTACGTGAGTCAATCCCACGAGGGGAGGATAGTTAAAGATTTGGTTCTGTGAGCAGGCAGCATCATGATGATCGTTGTCTGTTGTAAGGGAAAATTATCGACTAAGGTGATAATTATTGTATCCGAGTTTCAAAGTGTTTCTTACAGACCCTTTAACGAAGCATCGATTAAATAGTTTAAGAACGAAGTCGGTAATGCAAGATCCAAACCTCTTAACTATCATAAAGACTTCTCTAAAACAACTGAAATGCAGCAGTTGTAGTAATTGTTAATTGCTAGCGATATTAGTGAACACCCAATTCTGAGGATGTCTGGCACAGAATAGTATAGCACGTAACTATAAATTGAACTCTTCACCAGTCTGCATCATATTAAAATTTGTCAGGTTACACTGAATACTGCAGGCATGTTTACAGCACCACTTGGCTGGATAACATTATATTAAAATTATTTGTCCTGGTTATATGAATATACTAACAACTAAGCCAAATGCGTTTTGATTTCCATTCCAACGAGTAGAAAGCTATCGATCTAAAAGATAAAAGACTTCGTGTCTACCAGGCTGAAATGATTCTTCTCAGGGAACGACTAAAAGACAATGACGATAGACATAAATCTCCTCTTACTTTCTGAAGATGTGATCATCATACGAGAGTAAGTTGATCGAGTTTTGTACTCACTCACTTTGATACATTAGGGGTATTCACGTCAAAGAATTTTCTTAAATCATTACAACAACCATATAGAAAATTATGTTGCACTAACGATGCAAGATTGTCAGGGTTTAAGCAAGTGCAAGTTTATCAGAGTTCTTGCAAAGTAAATGACTATAACTCCGTAAATATTTCGATATTCATTCTATATGCTATTATGGTATATTTTTCAGTTGTAAAAAAACGATATTTTTAATTATTTTATTAAAAAATAACACATTGTTTTTAAAAAGATCTCTCTGATTAAATAATTCAATAAAGTAACTATGTAATTTATATAATAAAAACAATGTTGTTGAAAGAACATGTACTTTATATTAGAATATATGTGTTTAATTTTCTTATATGTAGTGTTTTTCTTAAAAACATCGTTTTAAAAATATTTCTTTTATATTTTGATATATTGATAAAATTTTACTTAAATAATCTGTATAAAATATAGATTAATAATAGTACCCTTGAATATTGATTTGTTTTTGCTTTTTATAAATAATATTTTTTATTTACTTCTAATATCCGCTTCCGCTTACTAAAAGAACTTATTACTGTTATTCGTGCTATGACTGCAGTTCAATTTCAGAATTTGTTATTTGAATTAATATATATTTTTCAATTTATTCCAAGAATTATTATTACGACTTAGAACTAATTATTATCAACTAATTTTACTTTAAATCTTTCAAAGTATTATTGCCATCACACATTAGTTTTTGAATAAATTTCCTCATAAAAAAATTAATTCTAAATTTGGCTGAAGTAGTTCTTGTAATATTTAAATTAACTAAATAAATGTCAGTTCACTTTTTTATTTTTTTCTATTTTTTTATACGGTACGATAGAGTTAGTACATATTCGTCGTCGCAATTATATTAAAAGCGTACGATCTTAAACAAATTTGTTTCCCTTCTGCAAAATTTATTAAATTTCAATTAGATTTTTTTTCAACTGAACGATATGATGCTTTTGTGTGGGTAAATTTTAATAATAAGGCGCTGCATCTAACCCCCTCAAATATAGGGAAATGTGGAGTTATATGCTTTTTAAATGTAATGGTTGATGCCTACTGCTACTGCTGACTTGAGATTAACAGTTAAAATGAATAAAAAACACTTGTATATTTCTTTATAAAAATTTTTATTAAATTTAGTTTTTATATTATTTATTAAATTTTATGCAAATTCAAACGTTTTGCTTTTCAAAATTCTAACAGAAGACTGACCAAAATCGTTATTCTGTCTTGATTTTTATACCAGCAAAAAGGTATATATGAATGTGCATTATTACGATTACTTAAATAGGAGAGTATGTACTATTATTGTTGGGTAAGTATATTTCTTGACTTTTCTTAAGAGAGATGCGTAAGTAAGCAAGAGACCGATAATAGCAATATATTTATGCATATATATACATATATACTTATTTATGTATATAAATATGTATATATATAAACATGCAATTAAATTTTAATATCAAATGCAAGCTTCTGCATTCCCATTTATTTTAAATACGCTTTGCTTAGTAACAACGTAAGCAATGGAATATTATCGATCATGTTCAATTATTACTTATGTGCGTACATTGTAAAATGTACTTTTAAAACATAAAAGATAAATTATGAATGCCCATTCATTTATGATCCTTAGCAACAACGGAAACATTAAAGAATGTGTAGGAAGGATTAGTTAGTTACAAACATTTAAATTTGCTTAATATAATAATAAGTATGTAATAATATTTAATACAGTTATGTATATAAGAAACAAAATGTGTATGTTACAATATTGTTCAAATATATGCTTATGTATGTATATTTGCATATCAACTTTTAAGTACATGTGTTTATAATAATTTATGCAGTTTGAAAGTTGACATACATTTACATATATGTACATATGTATGAATGTCTATATGAATATGTAACTCCCCCATCGTTTGATTGAAGCTCCGGCGAGATCTTTATTTTTAATGATATCTAAGTTCTAGGCAATAATAATGTAAATATCTATGTAGATATATGTATGTATTCATATTCATATAAATATATTTGTACTTAACAGGATTTTAGTGTTTTATACATAAGATCTTCGTTTGTTTGTATTTATTTTTGTCCGTATATTTATGTGTACACATGTCCACATAATATGGTAAATTCATAACATAATAGATTCAGTCTTTCCAGAAGAGAAAAAAATTAGAAAAAGAAATAAAATACTTCAAAATTAAAAAAAAATATTTCATATTTTACATATTTATTTATGTATTTATGTATGTGGTTACGTATTAGTTATTCTAATAAATATCAATTTTGTCTTGTAAGATCTTCGTTTCTAATTATTTTATTTTAATAGTTTATATTTGGTTTTATATTTTAATTTTTAGTAATTTAAGTGTCTGCTTATATTATACATATTGTATTTATTAATATTAAATTTTAATTTCATTTGATTAAATTTTTCTTTTCAATCTATTCATATTTTTAATTTTAATTTTGACACAAGTACTTATACATACATATATTTATGTATGTTAGTTTATTTTATATATACAAGTTTTGAAAAATAAAAGTTATTCTCGTGTATTTAAATCAATTTGTTGAGTTCTAAGGTTTGAGCTGTTCATTGTTTTGCAAATATTTTTTTCTTTTTAGATGTGATTTGTAGTATTTGTGCCTTGTTTGGGTCACAACGTGATCATTATCCAATTTTTCTACTTTGACCTTTCTAAACCTAGCATGATTTTTACCACCTCTTTCATGTTTTAAATATACTGCACCTGTTTGGACCTCACAATCTTCTCGGTTCCGATTCAATTTAACAATGGATCTTTCTTTTGACTTAAGAATTCTTTCCTTTATATTCGAATAGTCTTCTATTGTTATTTTTCCATTATTGAAGTCGATGGGTTTGCATCCGGTTGTAGAATGCACAGAGCTATTGTAAAATATGATTACTTTATGAATTTTCTCCTCTACCGTATCTGTGTCCCTATCCGGATCATGCCGAAGGAGACGAATGTGCTCGTTGATAGTATTGTGCAGACGCTCTACGTCTGCATTTGAAGTATGATTGTTGTTCGATGTGAAATGTATTTCAATATTTCTCCCTCGCAAAAACTCCATTAAAGGTAGTGCCTTAAAACCTAGCTCATTATCTGTCACAATTTTTTCAACATCACCTATGAAACTCAAATACTGAATGAGAGCCCTTTTGAATTCAACCCACGACCTATTTGCAATTTTTATTGCTTGTGCGAATTTGGAAAACTTGTCAATAAAGGTAAGAAATAAAGTTTTCTGCAAACTATAGAAAACGTCAACATGTATTACTTGTCTTGGCCTATCAGGGGTTTCCGTAATTCTAAACATCTGTTTGACCGGTTTGCGGTCGTATTTTTCAATATTGCATATGTGGCAATTATTGATAAATTGTTGTATTCTTAATTTTAACTTTGGATGATATATTTTGCACCGAAGCTGTTCGTAATTTTCGGTAATACCGCGATGATTGTTTCTGTGGTGTTCACCCTGTATTTGATCATTAAGATCATTTTCATCCGAAATATCTTCAAGCAATTTTTTACATCTGGCAATTTTCAGTTGACGATTTCCTTGGAAGTATTTTAAGGCGGTTTTCTGAAATAATGCGCATAAATCTTCACCGTTGATAAATATTGCGTTGATTTTTGTAGGGTGTAAATAATTTTTAATTATAGATATTATATCATTCTCTGAGAACTTTTTTGCTATTATTAATTTTCTTACATTGTTAAAAATTTTCGTGTTTGTTACCTCAAGCGAAGTCAAATTGTTATCTTCCTTCATAATGATTTGGTTCCGATATACATTCAGAGGATTATTGGTTTGAAAAATAATGTTGGAAACAGTGCGATCTATTAAATTTACTTGAGGTTGTTCCAAACGAGATAGTGCATCAGCATTTCCATTTTTTACTCCACGTCTATAAATAATATCATAATCAAACTCTTCCAGTTGTAATCTCCATCTGACTAATTTGGAGTTGGGTTCCTTTATGGAAAAGAGCCATTGCAATGGTTGATGATCGGTTCTAATAACAAATTTTCTACCAAACAGATAAGGACGAAAATATTTCACGGCCCAGACCACAGCTAACAATTCCTTCTCTACTATGCTGTAATTGATCTCATGTTCATTGAGCGTTCTACTTGCATAGCAGATTGGATGATTCTCTTGAGAGAGGACAGCACCGAGGGCGAAATTACTCGCGTCCGTTTCCAAAACAAATTGTTTGTGAAAATCTGGGTATACTAAAATCGGGTCATTCATAAGGAGCATCTTTAATGTCCTAAAACTTTCTATATAATCCGTATCATTCGGGTCCATTCTAACATTTTTCTTTAAAAATTTGGTCATATGCTTTGCGATTTTAGAGTAATCTCGAATAAATTTCCTATAATATCCACTGAGTCCTAAAAATTGCTTAATTTGTTTTTGATTCTTTGGTAAAGGGTAATTGGCTACACACTCTACCTTTTTAGGATCCGGTTTTATACCCTCTCTTGTAACGATGTGACCCAAAAACTGTGTTTCTCTTTTTAAAAATTCGCACTTATCTGCCTGAATTTTTAGGTTGGCTTTTGCTAGCTTTTCAAGTACGAGCTTCAGCGAATTTATATGCTCCTGAAGAGATGTAGAGTAGATAATAATATCATCCAAATAGACTAAACAAATTTTGTTTACCAGATCCCCTAAAATATTGTTCATAAGTCTCTGAAATGTGGCAGGTGCTGTCTTGAGTCCAAAGGGCATTCTCAAAAATTCATAATGTCCACCCTCTATTGAAAATGCTGTTTTATGGGTGTCCCTCTCATCGATTTCCACTTGATGGAATCCCTTTGCTAAGTCCAGCGTTGTGAAGTATAGGCACCTGCCTAGTTTATCCAATATTTCTTCAATGTTCGGAATAGGAAAGCGGTCATCAATAGTTTTTTCGTTTAATTTCCTATAGTCCACTACAATTCGCCACTTTTTTAATCCACTAGCATCGTCCTTTTTCGGCACGATCCATATTGGAGCAGAGTAGGGAGAATTTGAATGTCTAATTATCCCACAGTCCAACATTTCCTGTATCTGCCTTCTTACTTCCTCCTTGTGTACATAGGGGTATCTATATGTTTTAGAGTAAACTGGGATCTCATCCTTGGTAATTATTCTATGCTTTATAGCATTTGTGAATGATAAATTTGAGTCCGTTACATAAAATAATTGGTCATAATTCTGTAAAAGGTTTACCAAATTTAGCCTCTCTTCAGAATTCAAATGCTCCATTCGAATTTTCTCGATGTGGGATTGTGCAAATCTACTACTAATAGATAAATTATCCTCAAACAAATGATAATTTTCAGTGGAAACTGGCCATGAATTTTCTTCTGTTAGGTGTATGACTTTCTCACACTCTGTCGTGGTATCTACCTCAATTTTAAAATCATCCAAATTATAAACACCCTCCTCAACAATAGTCTCACCAACTAAATTTTTTTGCTCCCTAATATGAATTAAGCCGCATTCAATATTTGAAATCAATGCTACGGTATGGGTTCGTCTAAGACCTACCAAAGGGAGTACTTTGTCGTTTATCTCCATAATATTATTTTTGTAATCTATAACAGCGTTGTACCTGCGTAAAATATCGTTCCCTAAAATTCCGTCAAAACTATTATGAAACTTACACTCTAACAAAACTATTTTATCTTTCTCATCTCCCAACTCTGGAAACATCGGAACCTGATAAGCTGTGTTACACATTATTGTGTTCTGTAAAGTTTTCAATGCCAACGTTTGAGAATGAATTTTCCATTTCGGGTTACAAATACCAGGGTTGATTATCGAATGCGTAGCTCCGGTATCTATTATAAATTTCAGATTTTTTCCGATCTCTATATACGGTAGTTCCCCGGAGAGGCTGGAAAAGGAAAATTTGGAACGCGTTCATCATGATAAGGGTTTGGGTTTGTATTTGAACAACCCATGTCAGAACTATTTCGTGTACATTGTTCGGTTTTATAAACATGTTGAAACGTATTGACATCCATTGGCTCAGGATGAGTTTGATTGTTTTGTGGGTTCGTAAAACTTGGTCTAATATTTTGGTAATTGTTGTAATTGTAATGACGATGAGCTCTACCATTCTGCTGGTTATCGCCACGTTCATTACGGATATTTGGCCCTGCATTATTATTACGTAAATGTTGCGCACCTGAATTTCTGTTATAATTATTGCTTCTATTTGAATTAAAATGCTGGCCATAATTCGCATTCATATCATAATTTCTATTCATATTAGGCCGTGCTCTATTTCTATTAATTGAGTTTCCAAATTTACCGTAAACATTATTGCTATTCCTTGATTCGTAATTAGCATGCCCTGACGTAAACAGTATATCCATTGCATCCTCAATTGTATCGGGATTTCTGCAGGCCAATATGGTCCTCATGGGCTCAGGAATTTTCTGTCTAAATATGCTAAGAGCCGTTTTCATGTTACTTTCCGCCATTCGTTTACTTTCCGAAGTAATTCCCAAATCTGTGCAAGTTTTATTATTCAAACTTCTAAGCCTCTCCTTAATTTCATTATAGAATTCGACCGCATTAGTTTTAAAGACTACTGACCTAAGTTCATCATATAGCTCTTCAATACTATTCTTTTCCCCAAAATTATTCATCAAAATTTCCCTAACGTCTGTCCACGATTGGACATGGAAATTGATTTCTATTGTCTGTTTTGCTCTTCCCTTAAATTTACTTTTAATCACATCTAAAAATAGAAGTTGCGAAGCGTTATCATATTGCATGAGACCAGTGTTAATCCTATCAACGAGAGATATAAACGAATATAATTCATTTTTATCTCCTGAAAACTCGGGCAATGATTGCAAAAATTTAAGTGGTTCAAAACTTACGGACGGCTGAATATTGTCCTGTAGAGACATTTTAAATTTTTTTTTTTTTTTTTTTTTTTTTTTTTTTTACTTTTTTTCCAGATTATATAATCGCTGGTTTTTTATGTAAAATTTAATCATATATCGACTCAAAAAAAAAATCTGTTATTTATATGGACTTCAAAAATTTAATTTGTTTGTCCTTATTAGCTTTTTTTCTCAAATGATTTTTATTAATATATATGCTTATATAGTCTTGTTTATTTAGATTATTTTAGTTATTGTCTTACAAAAATTTTAATAAACCTTACATACATATTTATTTGTATTTTAACAGTGTATGTATATGTGAATATGAACTTTAGAATTTATTTATATACATATTTACTCTTGAAAATGCGTATTATGATGGCGGAAAGAAATGATTATTTACTAATTTTTGTTAAGACTGTACACATTTCTATAGGAAACAATAATTTTTTATTTTAGTGTGAAACAAAATGGTGCTTTTCCGTTATTGTAGGTGTGAGTGTATTTCATTTGCTGTAATTATTTCGTTCCAATTCACATATACATATGTACATACATACATTAATACTTAAAAAGTTTTGTAATACATATAAGGGTTATAATACTAAAAAAATTTTGTATATATGTATGTATACTTATATGTTAAAATGATCCGCCAATCGATTTCCTTGGAATATCCCACATGTGTTTGTTTCTTCAAAAGTGGACCCTCTTCTAGGCTTTTAATACTGTTCACCGTTTCCTTTTTTTTTCAAATATGTATATACGAGTAGTTGTCTCTGTTTTTTTTTTTATTTAAGTTTGTATTATTTTTTTTTTTTTTTGTTTTATTTTTTTTTTTTTTTTTTAGGAATTTCAACCACATTTATTTTTATAAGTCATGTAAATTTATGTTGCTTTTATATCAAGTGTTTAATGATTTTTTTTTTCATTTGTGTTATTTAATTTAAGAAAATAATAGTAAAGTTTAAAAATTCATTCGTAAACTATTAAGTCTTGCACGGGTTACTTTTAATGAAATGTTTTTATATTAATTTTTAATGTCTCTGTAAAACAATTTTTACTTAAGTAAATGTCGTTTTCTTAGCTTTAATTAGTGTTATTCATATTTCACTTGTTCAATAACTTTTGCTGGGAATATGTATATTTATTTTATTTATTCCTTTTTTTTATATGTAATTTTTTCTTTGGAGCCCGCTGGGACATTAAAATGTCCAGTATCGATTTCCGCTGAAACTTTTTAGAAAGGATACCCGGGCAATCCTGCCGACTGCGCCAGTTAAAATGAATAAAAAACACTTGTATATTTCTTTATAAAAATTTTTATTAAATTTAGTTTTTATATTATTTATTAAATTTTATGCAAATTCAAACGTTTTGCTTTTCAAAATTCTAACAGAAGACTGACCAAAATCGTTATTCTGTCTTGATTTTTATACCAGCAAAAAGGTATATATGAATGTGCATTATTACGATTACTTAAATAGGAGAGTATGTACTATTATTGTTGGGTAAGTATATTTCTTGACTTTTCTTAAGAGAGATGCGTAAGTAAGCAAGAGACCGATAATAGCAATATATTTATGCATATATATACATATATACTTATTTATGTATATAAATATGTATATATATAAACATGCAATTAAATTTTAATATCAAATGCAAGCTTCTGCATTCCCATTTATTTTAAATACGCTTTGCTTAGTAACAACGTAAGCAATGGAATATTATCGATCATGTTCAATTATTACTTATGTGCGTACATTGTAAAATGTACTTTTAAAACATAAAAGATAAATTATGAATGCCCATTCATTTATGATCCTTAGCAACAACGGAAACATTAAAGAATGTGTAGGAAGGATTAGTTAGTTACAAACATTTAAATTTGCTTAATATAATAATAAGTATGTAATAATATTTAATACAGTTATGTATATAAGAAACAAAATGTGTATGTTACAATATTGTTCAAATATATGCTTATGTATGTATATTTGCATATCAACTTTTAAGTACATGTGTTTATAATAATTTATGCAGTTTGAAAGTTGACATACATTTACATATATGTACATATGTATGAATGTCTATATGAATATGTAACTATTAACCTCCACCGAAACATTTGGAAGAAAATTTATTTAAATATTAACGAAGAAATTTTGTCGGCTTTGATGAACAACAAAATAGCAAATCAAATTAACATTTTTGTAAATCAATATAGATTTTATTCTTTTAAAATGTTTTCTTCAAGTCAATACAATTGCTTCTATTAAAAATCTGTTTCTTGAAATAAGAATGATTTATTTTTAATACAAATTATTTAGAAACATATTTTAACAGTAGTAAAATTATAATATTGAATAGTAAGATAGACAAATAACAAAAGTAATTTCATTTACATCAAACAATTTATGGGATAATTTAAGAAAAAATTTTTATTCCAAACTGCCAAAGGGGTAAAGAGATTCTAAAGCAAGTTCATCATATACTGCTGTGAATAACACTTCCATAAAATTTTATTAAATTAAGCAAAACTAAAGAAAACCAATAAATTTCAATAACTTCCTTCAAAATTTAATATGTTTTTGGAAAATATTTTATTATTACTGAAGTCAAAACAAATTTAATAAATTTTAAGTAATTTTGATCTAAATAAATAAAATAATTTAAAATGACAAGAGATCAAATATGATAAAATGAAGCCTTAACGACTTGATGAAATTTTTCTAAATGAAATTGATTTCTTCCAAAAAGTTTAAAAACATTATTAAAATCAACAACAGTTGTATGAAATTGAAAAAAATTTCGTACAATTAAAATGTTTTCTCTTCTCAACAAACGAATATTTATTTAAATTTTTCCCAGCTTTTTTACCAAAACAAATCTAAAGCCTTAAACTGTCTAAACAAGTTTTAAAATATTCTCCTCTTTTTTCTTCTTTCTTTGTATACGAAATATATTTAAATTTTACGATCCTTATCTTATAATAAGATCACAAGGTACCCAAAATTGGTCTGCAGTATTTTATTTTGTAAAAATACATTTTTAGATAATTTCAGATGCACCCAAAATTTTTAAGACAAAATCAAAATTTCAATATTGAAAACTCGTTTTGGCTCTTATAAAAATTCTGAAAATGCCTAAATTTCAATACCTTAAATGCGTTTTAGTTCAATTCATTTCTGTAAGTAAAAGAATGCATTAAAATTTCTGTGAATCGTAATGAATTTAAAAACGAATTTAAGTCGATGCAAAAGCAACAATTTAATTTACAATGGCTGCCATTTTGTTATAAATGAAGAAAAGAGCTATGTTTTCCTTTAAAGTTTATTCTTGGGGTCTGCGTCGCTCCATGGCTTGTTGACATCTAATTTCTAAGAATCAACATTATAAATGGGTGACCAGAGGGTATAATGATAAGGCAAAACTTCTGATTGGTTCTACTTAATGAATCCAGGGTGATCCTTATCAATTACACTTCAAGTTGACCCACAAGTCTCTACATGATGGTCCCTGGGCGCTTTTCCTGACACCCGTCACACATCGGCGAGTTGTGAGAGGCGTCTGCAGCGTCCATTGTCCTAGTTGGGGCGGCTAAACTAGCTCATTGGCTAATAATCTAAGCGATAAAATGCAGGATATTGAATCAAAAATTTGTCACTAAATGCGCATTTTCATCATTAAATGCCCAAGTCCCAATATAAATTTCTAATAATTTCCACTTAAAAAACTAAAATTGTTTTCTTATCCAGACAAAAATTTATGTATAACGAGTCTATTCTTTCTGTATAGGAAAAAAATTCTTTTTTTTAACATTTTTCTAATGAATATTGAATATAACATTATGGGAATATTTCACATATTTGTGATGAACATAATATCATGTTTTATAGAATCACTAAAGGAAACATAAATTGTGGCATATGATTTTAAATTTTTCTAAGAAACGCAGTCATTGAACAAGAAGCTTAATTGCTTTTGTTTAATTAATTTTTAATTTTTGTTTTTAAATATAATTTAAGGAGAAATAAATTATTTAATTATGAGATGTCAAATTAGCCGGTCAAGAGAAGGGGAGCATAAAATATTAAGCCATATTTGTTTTTTTTTTTAATTAACAAACACAAACTGGGAAGCTACTGGGCTTATCTGCAGAGACACCCGGAGTCTGCGGCAGGAGTCGAACCTGCGACCTTCGGACTACCAGTCTAGTACACTAGCTACTAGTCTACGAAGGCACTCAAGGCAAAATCCAAACCCTTTTCAAACCAAAAAGAAAATAATCTTGTAAATCAGTTCATAAATGGAGAAATTATGCCACAGTCAGTTTTTCTGGCAGTGAAATTGGCCATCCTATTTCCGGAAAAAAACCTGCAAGCAAACCCTTCCAAACAAATAAAAATTTTAAAAATCGTTTCATATGTGATTACGTTATGCGTGTACAAACATAAACATTTTTTTAAGAAACATAATAATTAATGGCCAGTTCCTTTTTTGAAGTCACTTAATAAACCTCTTCTTAAAGAACTACATTGTCTTCACGTTGTGAAAATTTCAATTATTCACTAGATTTTGAAAATGTATTGACTTTAAAATCTAATATAATTGGTTATAAAAAACATTTTGCAGAATACGCAATTTGTGAACCGCTCCGATACACCTATTCGCCTCATAGTTGTTAATGTATTTAAATTTTTTTTGTTTTCACTGTAATTTATAATTAATTTTTATGATAAAGAATAGCAAATAAATTATCATTAACTATTGATTCAACATGATTCAAAAATTATATTTATATTTTTTTCTTTATATTATTTGTTTATTTTATTGCTGCTTTCTTTCTTTACATAGAAAATTTATTTGTTTCCTTCCATTTGCATTCCAAATAATTTTATGGTACATTTAAGGTAAATTTATATGTCTGTATGTGCTTGTTAAGGCTTTAGCCATGCTCTAGATTTCAGTTTTTCCATTTTTCTCATTTTCACTTTCAATTTTTTATTTTCCTTTAACATAGAAATACAAATGTATTTGTTAAATAAATACATAAGCACAGACACAGAAGCACATACACGAGCATGTCTGCATGCATAACTCCTTAGCTGCTGAGGACTTTTGTGAATGGAACCCTTTTAACGTAATTATGCCTTTTATTTCCTTTTATTAAGCGACAAAAAATACGTAATGGAAAAGTTCATAAAAAACCAGAGAGAAGAAAGCATAATTTTTTTTATTATATATGAATGAAAAATAGATGAAAAACATTTGCTGTGTTATGGAATGATAATCTTAGCTTAAATATATTTTTCCCTTAGCGTCAAAACAACGTAACTGACATAATTTTCTAATTTTAGCTTTTCATCGCAAGCGATAATTCACCATCGTTAAAATCAGTTCTGACTAAATTTGGAAACAGAAACTGACATCAAAATGAAATTTACTTTAGCCCTACAACTAAATGCAATGACAGTTAATAAAACAGCTTCTGCTGTAAAATTATGTGTTTGTCAGTTACGTTATTTTCGCTGTTAAGGCTGAATACGAGTATAATGGGAATGGCTACGTAGGTGGCTCAAGTAGCTTGTTGCTTAATAAAACTTCCACACCAAACAGTCAGTAGTAGTTGGGGGAAGGTGGCAACAGATTATAAGTGTAAATGTTTGTAGTTGTTAAATATATTTTCATGTCTAGTCTAAGTTTATCTAGAAAAGAAACAGTGGCCGTATCTGCTGGTTATATTTACCCTTTAGCTTGTCATAATTTAACTTGAAACACCCAAATAGTAGACCATAAAAGGATATTTTTGTGTATTTGTAGACACGCAATTTAACGAATAGTACGGCATTATATACATTTCTAATATTATAAAAATTGCTTATGCCTTCATATTAATATTTTCTGCTTAACAAAATTCATGATTTCTTTCCTGTAAATTTTATTTTTGTTGTTCGCTAGAAACTACGTGCCACATCATCTGTATCAACTGAATAAGAGGTACTTTTAATGTTTATCATGTTTTAGGTCTACCTCTCTGGTTATTTCCAATTATTGTTAAAAATAGAAACTACAAATAGAAACTTTCACAGGTAAAATATTAGAGAGATTTATTTATAAAATACCAAAAACAAAAATTCAATCCTGGCTATCGTCCAAAATAAGAAAGTATTTTAGTGGAAGAGGTAAAGCAAATAGTCTTATAATTAAAATCAATATTAATTTTCATACAAAGAAAATATATTTCAAAGAGGATGAAATATATAATCCGAAATAACCCATTTTTTTGTTAATCAATAAATTTTTTGTAACATGAAAAAGAAATTACCAATATTCATTGAAATTATTCAAGATATTCTACCAATAATATTTTACTTGCCTTTGAGGCTCGAATTACTAAATAATTTCAATGTCATTGTCTGGAGGGGAAAAGTCTGCAGTCAAGATGAGAGTACTAGCCCAATATAATACAACCTTCCAAGGGGTTTGGAGTTTCAGTCCAAAATTTTCTTATGACTTTTATATTTAATTATTATATTTTATATTCTTATGACTTTATACTTCTTATTTCTTTCTTCAGTAAAATTGCAGCTTAGGCTAAAAATATTGTTTAATAATATATCAATAAAAAAATTATCGATTGAAATCATAAAAAAATATAATTTTACCATTTTTTCAAAAAATTTCGTCGGAAACCTGTCAATAACTCCAAATTTCTGGTCATAAATGCAGAAGGTGCGGTTGGCCAGCATTATTATGTTCATGTTTAGTTAAGAAACTGATGATATTAATAAATATATAAAATAGGATGTGTGTATGTATGTATGTATGTATGTATGTATGTAACGTAATGGCTCCAAAACTGCTGGGCCGATTTTGACGAAATTTTCAAGGAACCTTCAGAATACTCGGCCGGGTGACACTGTGAAGTCTGATTCGGTCTGTGGGCGGAAGGGCGTTGCAAAATCAAATTTTCATATTGCACCACCAGTGACATATACATATATTTATTTTTTTGCTTTTCTTATTTTATTTTACTTTTTTTTTGAAAGCCGTTGTCATGATCTTCAAAACGAGGTATCAAACTCTTAAATCGGTTATGTAGTTCCGAAGATATTTACAAAAAATCTATGTTATTAATGATTCAATATCAAAATTTTAAAACTTTCGAAATGTTGCATTAATAAATCCGAGTTTACATCATTCGATAACACAAGATATTCCGCGCTTACTAAGGTGCAACATTGTACAATAAGTTAAAGATCTATACATATAAAACAGGATATATATGTATATTTATATGTAACGTATGGACTCCAAAACTTTATGATATGTATTCCATGGATTTTTATTTAAAGGCCGTAAATTTCGTTAAACGCTGAATTTAAATCGTATGCTAATATAACTTTTGAGCTGTTTGCTTAGGGCCAGCAACGCGGACGGGTCAGCTTATGTACATAAAAATTACGTGTATGTTCGTGATCGCTAAACTCAAAAACTACTGGACCGATTTTGACCAAACTTTATATGCATGCTCTATGGGCCGTGAGGAGTGTTTCTGTGTAGTTTGAAGTTCGTTTAACAGATGGCGCAATATTTAGTTTTTTGTGTGTGTTTTTGCACCGTAACTCAAGAACTACTGCACCGATTTTGACCAAACTTTATATACATGTTCTATGGGACGTGAGGAGAGTTTCTGTGTATGGCCCAATATTTTGTTTTTTGTGTTTTGCCCAATAGAGATTAGCGCGATAAGCCTATGCTGCATTTTGCTGAAGGCGTTAGGTCTTCAATCAGCGTGTAGTGGGGTTAATTAGCCCGATACCGGTATTTGAACAATAATCGCTATGTCGATTTAGTGCAAATTTGAAGGCAAAACAACGTTTGCCAGGGTCAGCTAGTTATTAATAAAATCTCAATACTTTTTTGTCCCTTTAATTCGCAGAACTAGAGTAAAGTCGTGGTTTTTCAAGGATAATTTTTTTCCAAAAAGAATTGAAATTTTTTCACAAATGAATTTTTGGCATGGATATATTAACAATAATTAATTATTTAAACTTTAGTTAATTGATGTTATTTATTTTAACCTTAACTTTAGTTCTACTGAATAATGAAGTGAGAATTAAAATTAAATAAACTATTTAGTATTTCGAAAAATATTGTGTTTCTACCATGATTGTACATCACTAACTCATTTTCTTGGATTTTAATTCTTTGGAATTTTATTAAGCAAATTTTTTTTAAGTTTTTACCACAGGAAATAAACAAATAAAACTCTACTGGAAGCATATACTTTCATATACTTACATATATAGCTATTGATTTTTTAGTACAATATCGGAATCAATACATTTTTTATTCGTTCGGCAGTTCGAAAAATTAAAATGAAAGTCAAGAGTTTGTCAAACCATACTTAAGTAAGATCATAATCTAAAAAATTTATTATACAGAAAATTTTCAATTAAGGATATTCCTACATTGACACTATTTAAAGTTGATATTTTTTATATATATTTTATTATCTTACAAACCATTTTTAATATGGCTCATAAAGACACAAATTGCACTTCAAATTAAAGCTTTAAGTCTTGTCTTTATGGTTAATTAATATTATCCAATTGGTGAAAAATATCACTATATTATAAAGTTTAATAAAAATGGATAATAAAAATCATAAGAAATATTAAAAGTATAATTTATAATATTGTCAAAAAATATAAATATATACAATAAATAAATATATAAAAAAGGCGATATTCAAATACTCTTTTCATTCCAACAGAAAGAATCTTCTGAACTCTTCATCATGTTGGTGTTGTTTTGTTGTATTTATAGAAATATATGTATGTATGTATATGTATGCTTTATATTGCAAATATGATTTCATAGTTGTTAAAAAGAATGTGTCATAGTTATAGTCATCAAAAATTATACTTAAAGAATTCTTAACTTAACTCTAGCTAAAAGTATTCTTTACGTAAAAGTATTAAATCTGTTGAATTACGTGGAAACTCAAAGTAAGACAAATCAATCTCGTGGACTTTGATGTATCAGGTATGTAATCACAATATACCCTTAGGAAGCCCTCACCCATATCTTGCGAAAGTTCAAAATATCTTTATACCACCATAAATTCTATGGAAAACTAACGCAAGAGCATTTTATTTAATCAATTACGTATTTCATTTTCATACTTTTCGAATTGTCTTTCACCTTAAAATTATTCTTCTAGTTGTTTGTAAAAATCTTTGTGGTATAAGTTTCCTTTTGATGACGTTTATTTCTATAATTAATTTTTCTCTGTGAAAGTAAAAAACTTTCATGCAAATGTTCCGTTCAGCCGAAAGTTACGACATTTACTAAATTCATCATATATTTAGTTGTTTCTCCATGCCCTAATTTCATACTGTTTTCTCATATTTCCCTCTCAGGTAGCCTCTCTTTAAGTCTGTAAATGTCTCTCAACAACCAAAAGTATTGCACAGCATCCTGTTTGCTCCTGGCAATAGCAAAAGAAAAACAACACATATTTTACTTTGCAGACAGTAAACACTTTTACTAGTCTACACCCTTTAACAGTGAGAACAGAAAGGACTCTCACAAATACACTCAATCTGTTATTGTTGTATACCACGGAGAGTGTTCGTTGTGAAAATTGCTATCAAACTAAAAGGCTTCTATACCAGTTTCATATAAAACAATACTCCAGATTATACTGTCATATGTGTAAGAAATCAACGCAATTGTTATAAATGTTCGCAATGCTGGTGATTGTTGAATAAAATATCTTAATCTCATATTCCACTATGTAGAAAAAGGAATATTTTTATTTGTTGTTGATTAAATCAAATGCATGAATATGTATTTCACCTTCTTATATCAAATTCACAGGAACACACGATCCTAGATTTAATAATCAAAGTATGTTCCTAAAGCCGTGATATTTTCAAGATCGTGATATTTTCGAGAGAATTGAAATGACATTTTTTTAATATTCGCCCACGCATACGTAGATAATGTAGCAACCACAAATGCAACAAAAATAGTTCGAACGTAAAATTGGTATTAAGACGTTACGTTTTCAATCAGCTGGCAGCTGTTCTCATCGCCAACTTGCAAAATCTATAAAATTTGATGAACTAGCAAAATTCAGGCTTCGATCTTGAGCTTATCATCCAAAAATAAAAAAAGTTTTTCTTAGTTGCGAAAATTTACATGGTATTTAAAGTATTTTTCGAGTCCTTAATATATATTTGTTTGTCAGGTCCATGGACACCAAATTAAAGCCACTACTCATGGTTTAAGAGAAAGACGTATTCTTTATGTACAGTTATACTCTCAATTTTATCGTAAGGATGACACCAGGAAAGATAAAAATTTGTTCCACACCATCATTGTTTATTCATTCAATTTACGAACATTAAAGGGACAAAGGGTGAAATTCAATCAAGAATTTTTCACACGATTTCTATATATTTACATATTTTTGTTTTATTTAAAACATTTTGTCGCAATAGGTCATTCTTCACAATCTATGAAATTTTCGTATATCTATGAAATTATAGGGTAATGTCTTACATACCGAATATGAATGCTGATTTATTGTTATTCTAAAGGACATTCGACTAGCAAATTATTGATTTGTAGCACCATTTATAATAAAATTTGCCTAACTTTTGCCAAAGTCGGCAAACGAAATATCCATGTAAATCTTTTCACAATTTCTACAATATTTAACATACAACAATAAAACAATAAAAATTGCAATAAAAGAGCAAACTTAGTTACCATATGGAAACAAAAATATAGTTAATTCTATCAAGGATAAGAAGCTTATAAATAACCCGAAAGAGGAACAGAGAGGGATTCCAATACATCCGGAGTGGCACATGGATCAATTCTGAGCCCAGTCTTTTAGAACATACTAAGGATTGAAATACCACAAGATACCTTTCTAGTGGGCTAAACTGATGACATAGCATGTGCAGTAGATTCAGAGACAAAAGAAGCGAAACTAAAACTCCGTCAGGTCATGATTAGGGTAAAAAATTTGCTTGATGCACATGCTCTTCAAATAGCAAACCAAAAAGCCAAACTGCTTCGCCTAAACAACCGCTGGAAATAAACATAAATATCATACAAATAGATTCGTAAACTATCTTGGCATACGATTTGACTCTAGGATGGCTTTCTCAAATCGAGTATGCAGCAAACAAAGCGGCAAAGGTAACATATATCTAAGCCGATAAATGGCAAATAGAGAAGGTCCGCGGCAAAATACGAGGAAATTTCTAATAAAGAACACCAATTGCATCCTTCTTTACTGTAGTGAAATTTAGGGCATGAAGATGAACAAAAGCAGGATAAACGCTTTATTATCTCTGTAAAGGATATCTGACCTCCGGATAGCTTCTGCCTACCTTACTGTTTCAGCCATCCTCGTTCTAGGAACGACCACAATAGAATTACAAATAGAGGAAAGAATTAAGATGTGGATGATGAAACGGTCTAGCAGACTTGGGTAAGGAGGCAGGAAAATAATAAGGCAAGAAACTCTTCAACGATGGCAGCAAGTATGGAATCAGGAAACAGGAGCTGGATGGCCGAAGAGATTTCTTCCAAAAATAAACAAATGGCTAGAGCAAAGAGTATGAGAGGTAAACTATTAGCTGACCCAGATGACGGCCATGGTTACTTCAGCAAATACCTACACAACATAGGCAAGAGCAGTACAACAAACTCCCTGTATGAAGAAGGGAACAGGCAGGCTGCTAGCATGGCCATTCTCGATTAGGGCATGGTGAGGCCGGCACCCAAAATTTTGCAATCTAAAAAGGTCCTAGAATTAACGAAATTCCTGATTCGCAGTCCTTGAAAATGTTGACCTTCCTAGTTCTAAAGTTTACCCTGAGCTATCTAACGCACTTCCTATTAGCTCAGACTTTTGCCTGGAAGACCATGATGTGATGAAGACCATGCAGGTGAATTTCAGTGAATTCAGTCTTTAATTTTTCTATAAATAAAAATATATATAACATGTATGTTGTTCCTTAAAATATAATAGATTTAAGAAACATCGCAGGCTACATTACACGCCCCATAAATTTCCGGAAAAATGTATCGATAAGTTTCGCTTTAGAAATGATTATTTAAAACAATATATTTTTCTAATAAATAACGTCTAGTTTTTATCAATTAACATTTTGTACAATATTAAAAACAAAATACATTAATAGTGCTAAGAGGGGGAGGGGTACCCCAAATCATGGTACTTAATTACGTACCCTGTACATTGCAATGGTTTACCTGTTTCCTCATACATTTATAACTTCTAACTGCAGAAAAAGCTTTTCTCCCACTAAAGGTGTAGAATGTAATTGCACTCTCTCAGTAATGATTAATAAACAACATCACGTAGACGGTGATATTTACTATTGATCATCACGTAAAAAGATACTGCAATAATAATTTAAAATAAGATAAAGAGGGATTATCACTGGAATTTATAAACAACAACCATATATTAATGGGGTTGTCGTTTGAACAAGAATTTTACACATATAGGGTGATTTTTTTGGCAGCTCAGCTGTTTTTGTGTAACATGTTACTATTAAGCATGTGTAGTTTGGTCTACAATTCAACCATGAATCGACTTACAAACGAACAACGCTTGTATATTATGGAATTTTATTATCAAAGTTCATGCTCGGTTAAGAAAGTGCATCGTCCACTTCTTTATCAGAAAATTGTATTCAGCAACGAAGCTCATTTCAGCAAGAAATTTTTGCAAAAACTGACAATACATCTCGAAAAATGTACTGTTTGGGTTGGATTATGAGACGGTGGTATCATTGGAACGTACCTTATCAAAGACGATAAAGGCGGGAACGTTATTGTAAGAGCTGCCGTGCGATGATTACAAACTTTTTTTGCCAAAGTAGAAGAAATGGGTTTGGCTTAGGTGTAGTTACAACTAGACGGTGCCACATGCTACACAGCACGCAAAACAATAGCCCAATTGAGATGCGAGTTCGGTGAACGGTTAATTTCAGGTTTGGGGCCGATCAATTGGCCTCCTAAATCGTCTGATTTAATGCCTTTATACTATTTTTTGTTGGGGTATGTTAAGACTCATGTCTATAGGAACAAACCCGCAACGCCTTACGCACTCGAAGCCAATATTGAAGAATTTATTCGTGAGATAGCAGTCGATAGGTTGGAGAGAATATCCCCAAATTGAACCCAGCCGCGGTCAACATTCATCTCTAAACATTGAATTATAGAGATTGTTTTATCGACACAAATAAAGATTTTATAAAGTGTTCTCTGTCATCAAATCAAAAAGCTCTTAAAAGTCAACCTCTACATCGTACCCTCCCTCTTGTATATATGTGTTTTGTCGTAAGAATATAAGGTGTAATGATTTTCCAAATATGTTGCACATATATCATGTAAATATGTTACATGTTTTACATTCATTATTAGATATTACCTTGATTCTACTCTGCTAACAAGTTTGTTTATACAAACAAGGGTTCTGTTTTGTTTTATTTCCGTTTGCATATTTGTTTTTGGATAAGAGTTAAATGACATTAATAAATTTTAATATATGGATATTAAATATTTGAAGCAACTGTTTTCCTTCTATTGTGAGCTTGAAAAAAGCATCACATTGCGAGGGTGTCGGTAATATGTAAGATGTGTTCCTCAGATTTATGGCAATATATATATATATATATATATATATATATATATATATATATATATATATATATATATATATATATATACATATATATATATATATATATATATGTATATATACATTTTTTTATATAATTTAGTGCTTTTGCACATGATAGAGCATCCAAAAGCTTGCGGATCTGTGCACTACTGGAGCTTTAAATAGTACATCCACTTACATATTATATTTGACCCTAAATCATTTGGACAACAGCATAGATATCATAGAGACCATTTAGTGACACTAGATAACTAGATGATTAGAATCGTAATACGGTCCATATAACCCCAGCTATAAACCGTGTCAAACAACATATCGTCAAAGAAGATATAAGGATAACTTAAGGGTCTTAACTACTCGTATAATGATAATAGTTTGAAATTTTTTACTGATAGTTCAAAAAATAGATGGGTCGTGAAATTGCAGTTTGCAACTTGGAGCATAGTATAGAGAAATTATAAAAATTTCCTGATTACTGAAATATGTTACGGATGGAAATTTATGGAGCTTAAATTGCTGCAGTAGCTACAGTCTGAAACATGAACGCACGCTTAAATATGTATATTGACAGTGAAGCAGTGAATAAAGGCAACTGCTGCAAATTATGAACACTCATCGATAGTGTATATGTGAAAGGATGCCCCAAATGCACTTTATACGGGTAGACAGGCTCATATATTTTTAGCCCGAGCACAGGGAGGCATTACTGGTAATGAAATTAGTGAGATGTTGGCCAAAAGGGGTGTCCAAGTATGGGTTGAGGAAAGAGGGTGGTTTGCATACCAATGCAAAATCTGAACGAGATCATATACTCTAGGATGAAGAATGACGCGGAGAGAGTTTGGCGTGATGCGAAAACTTCAAAAACCTCTAACATCATGTGTAGCTTTTTCAAACATAGATTGATAAAATTCCTTTTATTACTAACTGTAAGCGGTTGTATACTTCGGGGGGTATTAACATGGCACTTCTGGAGAGCTTCGTAGGATTGCAATATAAAAGAAATATTTGATGGGACCAGCTTAAAATATAAGAGATCTAGGATCTATGCCGCACAAGTTATAACTGTGTTGGTGCTGAGATTTTCCGGAGTCTAGAACTTGTACCGATTGTGGGACTCTGTAAACTGCGGAGGCTTGATAAGTCTCTGTGGAAGCTACACGAAGCTGATCTCCTATACTTTAAAATATTAACTCTGCCAAGATGCTGAGAACTATTGTACATTGACAAACTGCGCTCAACTGCTACCGAAGTCATGAAAGTTTTTTTAGTGAAGATATTTTCATCGTGGAAAGATGACTTTTTAAATTATTCAAATCCTATTTGAAGTGTAATGTCCTATTATAAGTGTAATGTCGTCGTTCTTTATTTATACAACTTTTTTGCATTATTTCTGTATTTGGAATTTTAACTCTGTAAATTTTTCCTATAGATATTTGTATATCTAGAGTACTAAACTCTGCAGTAGTGCTAACTAAATCTAAATAAAGCTTTCGCCAAGCAGCAGACTTTTCGAGCGAAACCATCAAGAAATATTTCGCTGTCGTTGTACGCCTTCTGTATGAGCATTACAATTCCAATCTCGTGAATAGTCAAATACGCAGACAAAGCTTTTTTAATGTCTATTTTTATAAACATTAAAAATGCATTAAATGCTCAAATTTGCGATTAAAGCTTTGAATGTCTGCATTTATTACCAAAATATGGAACAATATACATCAACGATTCGATGTCATTTTATTTAATATTTGATTATTCGGATAAATAATTAATTGAGGCATTTGAGTGAGAATCCAAGCCCTATTAATGTTTCTTTTAGTATAGAAAAATCTGTAATAAGGGCATAAGAACATAAACACAGTACTGGATGAGCTTATTCCATTCGAGGCGAGTATATTGGTAAGTGATAATAAATAAATATTATGATACATATATCACGGAATAATTTCTTAGCGAGAAACGAGATTATATATTTTATCTAGTGCTTATAATAAAATAAAAAAGTAATAATGTGACAGATTATAAACGTATATAGTAGTTGACGTCAGAATCTAGTTACTTGCAAACTTGATTCAGCCTAAGGTAATTAACTCAAGCACTTATCCCACGAATTTTTTTCTGGCACAAAATTGCAACATCCATACTAAAACTAAAGCGCTGATACTGCAAGAGGAGCGTGTCTGTTTGTATCATGTTATAAGTGTTTCCATGTCATGAAGTAGAACTTTACTTGGTTGCAGCTGGTTTTATGCAAATTTGGCGGCTAAGCCTCTGTCAGTGGCTTCCTACACCCATAGTAAATACATGGTTGACAGAATCATAATTGCAAACTATCATTAAAAATATCTATTATTATTTGATCTTGAAAATGGCTGATGTAACGATACTACAAGAAATTAAATTTTCACCACAAATAAAATTCATACTTCAAATAAATATTCTTAAATTTTTCATTAATATTTCAAAGTGTTAAAAAAATCAAAATTCAAATTTAAAATTAGTATAAAAAGATTCCAATATAAAAAAATTAGTAAAAAAGAAATAAAAAGTATGGTGTAAGTTATTTGAGGGGAATAAAAATTATCCTTTGTAAATTTGTAAACAAATTTATTTTAAATGGAAATATATAATATTTTGATGAATGTATTAATATAATTCTGACAAACACCGCAATATTTTTCTGATGAACATTATAGTATAGTTGATATAATTATTAAGAAAAATAATATTGATAGTTTGCGATTGTTTTTTCTTTATTTATTTCTTTAAGTCAAAGGATACAATAATAATCCTTACTGACTAGCAGCTTAAAGTAAATGTGCATCCGAAATAAGTCATTTAATTGGGATTTAAAAATACTATTCTGCAGCGTAATGTAATTTCAAAGTTTTACTTATTGGTTCATTAATTGGTTATTTGTTCTTTGAAAGTCACTATGAATAAAGTTATATTTTCAATAGTGCTATTGACAATTCTATGATGGAATAACAGAGGAAAGATTTTTCTACGGACTTCTAAGAATTTTATTGAAATCCGTATATATCTATAATCATAAGAAGTTAAATGAGAAGAAAAATACAAAGAAGAAAACACAAATTTTATAAACTTAATTTGAATTTTTCCAGGCGACATAAGTGTGTTCTGGCATTAGGGCTAGAAAAAGGAGATGCATATTTTCAATATAGATCAAACAAGCAATGAGAAAATCATTTCTTTATTATAGAAACCAAAGTTCATGGTATTCCGCTTCAGAAACCGAAAAGCTCTCGGAATTGTATAACTTAAGTAACTCACAAAAGATAGTTTATTATCAAAAACAACACCGAGTTCAAAGGTCTCATTAACAAATTGTAACATATGATTGTCCATAAAATAACATGTAATCAAAGTAGGATGACATCTATAAAAATTCATATGCCTGCATTTTTTTATATTAATTGGAAGGCCATTACTAACATCTTCCTGCAAATCCTGAAAATCACGAATACAAAAATGGGTTAAAAAATCTTCAAGTCATTAGCATACAAAAGACACTTAAAGTGGCGAATATCATTAATAAAAATGTTAAAAAGTAACGGACCTAAAACACTACCTTGAGGAATATCGGAAGTAGGAATAAACGGATAAGAGCAAAGACCATCAATAAAGACTATAAACAGTCTATTAAAGTCTATTAAATAATGCCGGAGCCATCGGAGCACTTAATAGTGGAAACCAAATTTAGTTGTAGCAAATTATGCGGAACGCGTTCAAAGGCTTTATAAAAATCTGTGAAAATGGAAACAATTTGAGAACCACTTTCAAAGTGGGATATACAAAATTGTGCAAAAATTGCTAAATTACTAGTACAAGATCTGCCTGGACCAAGCAACTAAGTTCCTATTCCCAGATTTTAGTTTGCTAATGTGATTGTATCAGCCATGCTTTTTCTTTGTGTGCACCAAAACTATTGTATCAATAATATTTCATGATACATAACATTAAAAAAAAATTGTAAATGTATTGCCACTTATTCTCACGTTTTTGTTACGTATGTGCAATGTATATAGAATACATAAATGTGCATATATATGTGCATTTAAATATTTATAGATGCAAAAAATTTATGTTTTGTTAAGATCTTCGCATATGTTGAGTGTAAGTGCATATGGCATTAAACGTATTGATTTTAAAATAATGCAATACGAAGTAAAGTATTTTATTCATTGAAATGCAAAACTTGCAAGAAATATTATAAAGACATACATATTTGAATACATGCCATAATGAATAGATATGTTTATAAGTACCAATGTGTGTCTTACTGGAGAAAATATATGAGCATGTTGATGATGATGACGATACCAATGATGAAAATATGTTTATATATGTGTGGAATATATATCCAATAAGCAAAGTACAATGTGTTTGAAATATGAGAGCTTCAATACTTGATAATACTATACATATATACACACCCTATTTTGCCGAAAATTTTAAATTGGTTTCTCAATGGGGCCAAAAAAATTTGATTTTTCCTTGTAAATGTTATTTGAAATATTTTGTATATGGCAAACTGTAAGACTTACTACTCTATTCTGAAATTATTGCAATTAAAACCTACTAAGTTTATTGTAATAAATTAGCTTCATCCTGAGTAATAATGTGTGTATATGTATTTTTTTAATTTATGTTTTATTAATTATAACATACTAAGTAGACACTCAGGTCGACTAGATAGTTTTTCCACCGAAACATTTTGTATATTAAAATTGGTCTTTGTGCCCCAAGATATAAAAAAATAATTATTAAAAAACGTTGCTAATAATTAATTTAATTTAAGCACAACTCTTTTCTTGTTATTTTGGGAAAAATACATAAATTTCCTTAAGCATGCGATTACAAGTCACTTTATCTCTTGTAATTGTGAGCTAAAGGATACTTAATATATGTGTATCTATATTAAGTATCCTATAGCATACAGTTTTGAAAAGAAAAAAATCATTTGATCTATTTTTTAGTAGTCCAACACTTAGGGGATGATCCTTACTAGCACAATGCATTGTACTGGAACTAGGAAAATAGATAATGGGAAGAGTAGTCTCTTGTTGACATTTGATTTGAAACTTTGCATGCTCAAGGGGACAGAAAAGAACTCTGCAGACTGGTTACTATATTTTTTGATAAAAAAATCAATGAGTGCTCGAACTCACGGCCGATGTGTTAACACCTTTTTCTTACACGGTACCTGTTCGATTTCTATGAACACAGACCCACAAACCCGGAGGTAGAGTTAATATAAAGTATTTAATGAAAAAGAATAGTTTATTGAATTTAATTTTACTTTGTATAATGTTTTATTTATTTTATATTAAACCCACAAAAAACAAAGAGTATGCAAAGCAACAGACAAATGTACATACATACATTGTTATGTTTGTACATAAGATACATACGTTGCTGTCCTGCTATCTCATTTTTTTATATGTACGTATAACTATGCATAAGACAAAACCGAAGATCAACATAAAACACTTTTTTAATATTACTCCAAATTAATACTCCGAATTAAAACACTTAAATCTCCGCTCGCCGATATCGGATCGCCTTAATTTTTGTCCTAAACTCTTCGTCGAAACCCGCACTAGCGTTTTAATACAAAAATTAATAAAATCGGCTATGAATTTCCGGAGAAAATCGCGTGGGAAAATTATATGAAAATCGCCCAATAATCACTTTCAATACCGACTGCCAAGCAACGAACAAACAAACGATGTTTTACTCTTACATACCTTACACCTAACACTTGCGTATGTATTGAAACTGATAGTTTACTGCCCTAGAGGCGCGCGTATAGATGTTAACACATCAAAAATAAATTCTCTTTGTAGTGTGTGATAGATTTGATGGCACATCGAGCACGAATGGATGCACTCCCAGTGATGCTAGTATAGTTCATAAAAAGTTAAAAACAAGGACACACTATATCGCAGAAATGACCCAGTGAGTCTCAATAGAGATGGCTACAGTACCGCCACCGATGAGTTCCTTTGCCCTCCTCTGTAAGTGGTCAAGTAACTTAAAAATAGAATTTCAAACATCGGCCCCATTTCACCCACAGATATGCATGAAGCAGTATACTCTTATGCGTAAGCATACAACACTGAGTCTTCCGAGCATTATATTCCACCCTATTCGCATGATCCCATTCGGAGATTGTTGTAAGATCATTGTTAAGCATATCATTCATATTGGGCACTATGTGTATATGTATATATATATATATATATATATATATATATATATATATATATATATATATTATATATATATATATATATATATATATATATATATATATATATATATATATATATATATATATGTATATGTATATATATATATATATATATATATATATATATATATATATAATTCAATATATATATATATATATATATATATATATATATATATATATATATATATATATATATATATATATATATATAAATCTACTATAAAATCTTTGGATCTGTAAAAGCTGTAGTCCGTTGAGCTCATGATATTTGTGGTCAACATAGTTATCTTTCTTAGACTTAGTTTTATTTGGGCTATCCGCAATGACCGTGTGGAAAATCTTGTCTTTAAAGCGTGATCAGTTAAAATGTTGGAGCAAATTTGCTGAGCCCAGTCCAAAATAATCAGCAGATTTATCTAGAAAAATAATTTTTTTAAACAAGGCCCAATTTTTTTGCTTGGATATGTCAACGAGCAAAGTGGCTGCTATTTTTTTTCGAAAATTCGTTTAAAAAGCAAATTATACTAGTGGAAAATTATATCAAATAAATTTTAGACTGCTCTTAATGATATGAATATCACTGACATGTAGTTTCAACAGGACGATGATGTAAGTCGCACAAACACCGAAACATTAAATTAATTGGAAAACATATTTCCGATTGAATAATTTCATGATTCTATGCTCCTTGCAGGAGCATAGAGCTGTTGAAAATCGAGCTGTTTCAAATAACAAATTATGATCCCTTCGATGTCATTATGGTAATTTAATGATGATAATTCAAAACCCTAGAAAATATAAAACCTCAAAATACTGATAAAATTTTACAAACTTGTGACACTAATTATTGAATAGAGCAGGATTGCAAATTTAATTTCAGAGTATTTTTCACAAAATTTTTAGATTGTGAAATTTACATTCTATATTCATGTAATGTATTTGCTTATATTCCTTTACTTCAATAAGACTTTCAATGCATTTTGGCATGTCTTAAGGTACTTTTGTGATGGCCTGTTTGGTATATGTGCCCACTATTTATGGGCTGGGGAACAAAGTTCGCTTAAATAAGTTTGTCAGAAAACGATTCCTGTTAACAGGAAAGCTATTTTCAATTCATATTCTAGACTTTGTGTTTGTCTTTGTAACATTTAAAATTCTACAGTGGAAGGCAGACTCTTTACAACTTAGAGCAATACGAATGGACTCTGCAATTTCCTAAAATGTAGTTTCTTAGATCATTATTCAACGATACTGATATACGACTAATGTGTTCCCTAAATCAAGCTTTTTTATCTCGTATATCATCAACTTTTATTAAAACATTTGCAATATCAAAAACCATACAATATTTCGAAAGAATTTATATCATGTCTGATTATACCAGTAATCTGTTATCGTTTATGGACATCGAAGGATGTTCAACTGAAAATAAAATTAATTATTATTAGTCTAATAACCAAGAATATTATGAAAACTTCAACATTAGAAATCAACTAATAAAATATGAACACGGAAGGTGGATGTTTTAGGCCCATTTTTTAGTTTTATCTCATCTGCACAATAAGTATTAAAGATATGAACAGAAAATAAGATTATCTCTTCATATTAGAGCCAATTTTGTTGAGTGACAGACAGCCCTTCCCATAGGAAAACCAGATATTGAAAGATTTTACCCAAAATTTTCGAGGCTTTCAAGTGTAAAATGTCAAACAATACGATACACAACATACGAAGTATAAAGCATCGATTCAAAATGAATCGAAAATTTATAGGCTCTTTTAATAGGAAATATATGGTCACTACCCCAAAAATAGCGCGAATATATTCCAAACGGATCCTCTCAACGTTGGCTTAAAAATATACTAAAAATTCATCTTAGGAAACGTGTATGACTTTTTCATAAAATTTAATAAATCTACAGTCTAATTGTGTATAATCACGGGTTTAAATTTGTTTTTCATTTTTTTAAATAATTTTTTCAGGGGATGTCATACAATGCATCGTGCTGCAACTAGGAAAATTGGTTGTGGGAAGGAGGAAAGAAGAATTACTGTCTATGCTACAGGTGACAAGAAAGACCTCTGCTGGGAGTTTGTTCAATATATGTATGGGTTGTTCGGTTAACAAAACTATTTTCCCTGTAATAAAAAGTGTAATTGATTGGCATATTGATCACAATTGCATGTGCGATTAGTGAAGAACGTGGTGTTTGTAAGAAAGACAGGGTTTCGAAAAGAAGTTCAGTGACTTTATTAGAAAATATTCCACTATAGTATCGATAGTACAACATAAGTTGCGACGTCTGTTGTCGTTGGTTACAGTCAATAGAGTTAGAAATACTACTGTCACCGATGAGCTCTTACGCCTTTTACTTTACACGGTCTTGCAACTTCAAAATATATTCTGAAGTAACCGGCCCATACTTGAGAGTTTTATTTCACTTTTGATGGGATATGTATGGCATAAACAGTAAGGAGATCAATGGGAGCGAATTATCTCTTACATTGTCTTAAAAACATTGGGATTAATTAAATTGTTTTATAGTTTATACTATTGTATAGTTTATATTATTGTAACAAACGAAAACACGAAAAAATACTATAAGACGTTTTGACAGTCTTAAAAATCTCCTGTGATCCGAAGGACAGCATCTAAAAGCGAAAAAGATACTTACAAAGATTACCATGAGGAAATGGAAACAAAGTATTTCTACAGCTTTCTGCTTTATGATTTCTTCTTTCTTTCCACTGAAACAAAGCTTTTTATATTTTTCAAATTCAACTGCATATTTTCTTTCCATTTGTTTGTACATGCTTGTGTTTTCTAATATATTCCATTGTATATAACAAAAAGGATGTAAAAATAAACCTTGATAAAATCTAAACAAGCTGTTAAAAGGAAACGAAGAATAAAAAGCGAGCACATTTACCGGAAAATATTTGTCTTGTAATAATCAAAAACAATATTAAATGGGTAAATGTTGCTAATTACGCATTGGCCCTTGAGCAAATATAAATAAACAATTTTGTATGGAATTGAAAACATTATTGCTTCTGTGTATATAAATTAATTAATGATCGAAAATAATTTTAATAAAAATTTTTATATAATTTTTACGTTCTGTTTTGACAAGTAAAAATAAACAACGTTGAGCAAAAATTAGTATCGATGGAGGTGAATCTACTATGTCGGTTTTCTCGTTGTTTTAATTATATTCTTAAGGGGTAGTATTTAAAGGTTGCAGCTTTGATTTAAACTAAAATATGGGAAATAGTTTTTAATATAAATGAAGCCTGACTTTAAGCCATTTTTCATACTTGAATTGAATTGATGATTTCATCATTGTTCTTTATGTCTGATGGACGAAAAAATTAAAAACGACACCAACTCCAAAGTGTCTAGAGATAAAGAACATTAAGTGGAAGAATTTTATTTAGCATAAAATATAACTTTATAAATGCTCAAGTTTAGAACACAATTATTTCATCTAGGTACCAGTTTTACAAGCGCAGATGCTCCTAGTGTCGCTCTTCTACTCCTTGCTTTTAGCGCTTTATCTATCCCATATATTTCCGTTTGCGATGAAGGCTGCTCTTGCTTGTTACCCTCACGATGATCATATCTCTGGAAAACTTGATTGTAGGCCAATTTCCCATTTCTAAATGGCGAAACTGATCTTATTTTTATTTTTGGCGCGGTCCGCTACATGTATATTTTGGTTTGGTTAAGGGTTACTGCTTCAACCAATGCCTGCATTAGTTTGTTGATCGTTGATCATAGTTTTCTTGCTTGGTAAAGATCTCTGAACTCCTTACCATCAAAATTTCTGGCTGACGAATTATCTTGGCTGTATATTGCACTAGCACAAAGTAAGATATGTATTATATTTGTGAAAATACCAAACTTTTTATGCTTTTATTTCAAGTGATGTATTACTAACCAAGAGCATCATGGAAGGTAAAGACCATCACTTCCTTCAAATAAGTAACCGTAACACTATATGTTATATTTTTATTGAAGATGTCTCAGATATAAAAGAAATAATACCATAGTTATATCATAGTTAATAAAAAAATAGAAGCGTTCGTGAATCATAACATGTTGTTGTGGTCTTCAATGAAAATTTTTATATGTAACTTGGCTTAGATTACTTCCCGCCAGCAACTGTTTTGAATTTTATTTGTATGAAAGAAAATAAAATACTTTTGAAATATAGGAAAAATAGTTTTGACTGTTATTTTTTTTCCTTGTCATTATATGATCTAGTACATAACATTATTAAAAAAACCTCTTACTTTTATATTGTTTAAAAGATGTACGTGTACAAAAATAAATTTTTTGTTTTTTGTATAAATTTTTCTATTTATATAAAAAAATTTCATTTGCTACTTGTGTATTAAGTACATATTTATTAATAAATTTGCGAAATAATATTAAAATTCTATTAATGAGACATACTTATACTGGTAGACTGTGAAAGGAAAATTTAAAATATTGTGGTAGAAAAAGGATGGAAAATATTTAAGGACTTAAGCGTAAATAATGAAAAACTGATTGGGTGGTTTTATATTAATATTTATGTAGGCCCTAAAAAAAGGTTGCTTCCTCATGTTTGAATCCAATAATTTTCATAGTCTGTTTAACTTTGAGACATACGGATTTATAGTTTTTTATGTATTTCTTATTCTCTTTATCTAAAATCATTTTATAAATTAAAAATTCTAAATCGGCCAGCGAAATAAAATCTTCTAACCTGAATTTATGAACATTTAGCTTTTGTATTTAATGACCACAATATGATAAATCTACAGGATATTTTCTGTACAACTACCATAACAACTCAAAAAATTTACTTTCTTAGAACATTACGAGCTCTTTTTTTTTAATAAATTTGTGTTTTTAAGAATTAACTCTTAATTCTTGTTTTTCCATTTTGATGATAAAAAATACAACTAAAAATATATATTTTAGCATTTCAACAAACGTAAATCCTTAAAAATTTCAATGAAGGTTTTAACGAAAAGTTTATAATTTTTAAAACTAAGTATAATTTAAAAGCATTAAAAATATTTTTTTAAAGAAAAGAACTTGTATTGCTCTGGATTATTTCTATTAGAAATCAAATCTTGGCACTAGAACGTCATTTATCTTGAAAATAAAATGAAAATAAACCGCAATTGTAAACATAAATATTTAATTGCAACAAAAGACCCCATATTGATATAAAATTATAAGACAATATTCAATAATTAAAATATAATTTAACTTAAATATTGACAGCGATATCAGACATATAAAAAAAGAATTCAATTGTGACGGGGTTAGTATTTTTGAACATATTGAAAAGCAATTACAAAATGGTGACAAAATTATTCCCACAAAAATTTTAATTTAATTTAAGTTTTTATTGGATGCCATAACTGCAGTTTAATTTAAAATTGCATTCATAATTAGAATTTAAAAATGTAAAAATTTATAAGCCAAACGAGCAATTGCTAATTCCTTAGCGATCAGCAAAAAGAAACATTTTTTTAGAAAAGTTTTGTTAAGTCTACATACATGTCATTACAAAAATATTTTTAAATAATCCTTCATGAATTTATATTCGAAAATGTATATCAAATGATTTTGTGTTTTAAAAATGTTATTTTATAAGCTTTCCTTGCATTCCAACAGGATTTTTTTAATGAAAATGACGTGGATAACAGAAAATCATTCTAAACTATTTTACAAAAATTAAATCAAACACAGCCACTTACATCGCAAAATCCTAAAGAATTCACCAGCTATTTTAAGTGAAATTTAAAATTTTAAACAAAGACATATTTTATTTGATTTTGCAAAATAAAGCAAATATTTTCAAATTATCTGGCAAACTGATTATGTCATTTTGGAGTATTAGACATAAAAATAATAACCCTTCGGTTTGGGAAGTGCAATTGAACGCTATTTTTTCTGCCTCTTTAAGATGAAAAAGTGGTAAGCAAAACAGATTAGGAACTTGGAAGCTTATCTACTACATTAAAACTAGACTTAACGTGAATAATGTTTCTGTATGTAAAAATAATGAAAACAATTACGGTCAAAAAACTTTATAAGTGCATTTTACAATTTATGGAGATGCCATGTATACAATGATTTTAGGTATCGTTCACTATTTATATCCATAAATAAGAAACTACAATTCAAATTAATTAACTTTTATAAGCGTTTACTCAAACTCTATACCAATTGTATAAAAACTCATATCATTGCCAAATCTTATAGCATATGAAAAGTTTGTAAAGCTGTAGGGAACCTTTTAAGCCCTTTCCATCATAAGAGAATATATACAAACAGTTGCAATTGCTTGCAAACAATTTATAAACTCACATGAATGTTGTCAAATTTATAATAAGAACAGAGAAAAACACATATAAAAACAGAAAATGATTAAAAAAAAAATGTTTGAACCCCAAGTCTGCGTCTATCCACCAAACCTCACAGACAGACAAACAGGCAGAAACATAGAAAGATATATAAATAAATAGAAAAATGGATCAAAACTCAAGACAAAAGTGACAAGCAGACATTTAAGCCAGGAGACACAAATATGAAAAAACTTTAGAATGAGGCATAGTTTGGGGTAAAGTCTACGTTTATCCACACCAACATCATAATATTCCAATTACATTTCATCTTTTTTGTGCATTTTATGAATAAATTAGTACAGAATTTTTTAAAATCAATAAATAAGTACTTTTTCTTCTCATACTCAGCCTAAAATTAATGAAAAGTTCGTACAGTATTATGATTTAGTTGAATGGAGCGTTATGTGGTGCGTATACGTGATAAATAATTTGCGTTAATGAAGTCCTTGTATATTCCTCATACGCAGTCAATCACATGCAGCGCAATCATGGATGCCAGTTCAGTGTATTCTATGCTGGATTTGGCATTTTTAAGCTCATCATTCTAAAAATTACATATAAAACATTTTTTGAAAATGCTGTGACATCTATGAACTTGGATGTATTTTTTTTGCAATATTTTGTAGGTTGGAACCAATGAAAGGTTTAGATATAGTAACATTTGCGATAATAAAAATAACTTTGAGGATGGGTCTTAACAAACAAATTAAACCATCTTCCGTTGATATTATAAATAGTAAATTCCAGATTTTTTCAACCAAAAAATAAAATATGAAATTGTTTTATTTACTAAATATTTAAATTTATTGTTTGGGATATTCTCTCCAACTAGACGATATGAGGAGATTGGATGTTTTCAATCTGTTTGAAAGTCACTAACAATTTGGTAAAGGAAGCAATGAAAAGTTGGAATATAAATAACTAAAGCCACAACAAACAACATATTTTGTTATTTGCTCAATTTGGAAAAATTATGATTCACACTGTATCCGTCCCCTATTCCTATACAATAATACTTCGGCTTGAATACACATTTTATTCATGTGGTAACGTACGTTTAATTTTATTATTCTTACTATTGTTGTTCTAGATGATCAGAATAATTAATTATTACTTTGTAAGAGGGATATCCTCTAATGCCAAAGTTTGTTTTCCTTTAAGGAATAAACAAACATGTAAACATTACATTCGGATAAATATGTCAAAGATTTTACATCAATACCTGTCATAAACTTTACCTGACGGTGCTCTTAGCACTGGGTGAATAAAGCCGTTCACCACCGTCCCGTCGTCCCTTCCAGAGGCACATACAGGGTGTGGTTCTACATGTGCCCTTAATAGGGACGACATGGTAGCAAATTCTCTACAGGCTGCAGAACCATGTACAGACATATTGCTAAAGTGCTGGGGCTATCTAACCTCCTACCACCCCAATGGCCCAGCAGTAAGATACTCCCACTAGATTCTCGATCATAAATGTAATACTTTCATATTTCAAATTGACATATAAATTTTTGTGCCAACTACTTTCGAATACATATCAGTTTGGTTTATAGCCAAGTTATTTCCAAAACATTTTGGAAACACCCATCTAATAAATTTTTTGGTGGTCAAAAGTTTCTTGAACGAGGCGTGAGCTATACTTGTAGTTTTTGTAAAAGGCAAACACCGTAACAAAGATCTTGCTTTCTCTTATCTCTTACCTTATTATTACTGTCATTGCTTGAGAATGGTTGAAAACTAGGGGAAGCCCAGGGATCTTAATGCTACAAGGAAGCACGTCGTGATCTACTCTAAGTTGACAAATTTTACAAGAAGGCTCCTTTGGACAGAAAATGAAACTCCAATTCCATATTAGGCGTATTATGCTTGAAGCAGTTGGAACTACATCAAAAAAAAAAAAAAAAAAAAAAAAAAAAAAAAAAAACGATAAAGTATTAATTATATTTCACGATCATAAATGTCAAAACATAGCTGGAATTACTGGTTTACGTTTCAATTCTAACAGGGTCGGTAAAGTTTCCTAGTTGGCTTTGAAGAAGATCTTAAGAAACAGCTCTTAAACGCATTATAACGATCAAAAATAAATAGATCCTATTTGATAGCCAATTGGCTTTCAAGTTAACTATATATCAGAGTGCATCAAAATAAAACCACAGACTCATTTTAACCACAATTAATATACGATACTTCCCGTAGTCATATGAGTGGCACAATGCATCTCTCAAACAACCATACTACCTACAAAAACCTGTGTTCGTAATTTGTAAAGGGTATATATGTGACTAAAATTTAAAGAGGTATGTCTGCTACTGAAGCTTCAATCGTTCATGGATTATGGTACCTTTTAGAGAATAGTCGTACCAAGAATCACCAATATGGTACATATATCGACAAAAAGAGTTGCCTGAAGACAGGAAAACCAATTGTTGAGAGTTGTGTTTGTCTTCCGACATCCTACTTCAAATTTTATTTGTAAATATATCGGATCCCGTATTGTGCATTCTTCATTGTAACGTAGAATGACGAAAAATCGTACCAAATTCACGTAATACCAATTGTTACTAGTTCAGTGCTGGTACTAAGCATCCATTAGAAATGCAGAGGCATTGGAAGTTTTAAGTTTTCTCAAATAGGTAACAAAATGGTAACAATATTTTCTCAACAAATGTTTTTCAATATTTTGCTATTAAGGGTTGCAGTGGTATATAATCTTGAGAAAAATTAAAGTCATTCTCAAGAATTGACATTTCATTTGATTCCAAGAATCCACTATTGTATTTTATGAACTTTTTAGGAAGTGTAATTAATGGAAATTTTATTATTAATCTGAATAGGAGTAGTGATTACCGGCAAATAGCATGCCTTCTGGTCGTTAAGCTTATTTTTTGTGGTATAAGTTCCCATCGTTCCTTTCAGGAGCATAAATGCTCTTCATATTATTTGAGGTTTCATTAACCAGATATTTTCAGATAAGCAGGTGATTAGCCAACTGTATCCTATTATGATGATGAGGCTGCCTTCTATGCCAACAGATTGGCATAGTAAAAGTAAAACATATTAATAAAGCAAACTGCTTAGTATAAGAACAGACGTTGATTTTAAGCCACTCCAACTAGGAAAACGGACGCTGCAGACGCCTCTGTTTGACGGTTTTCAATAAAATCGCCCAGGAGCCACCACCTGGAGGTTTGTGAGTCAGCTTGAAATGTAATTGATAAGGCTCACCCTAGATTTACCAAATAGAATTTAGAATTTAGAATTAGAAGTATTGCCTTATCATTATACTTCCAGCTTAGACCCAATATTCCTTTAATATAAAATTATTTATCTTCCAAAAAAAAAAAAAGTTTGCTTTTTTAAACATAATAAAAATAACTTCCAAATCGATGAATAGAAACAACAGAAAAAACGACTGTAATGACAAGTCTATGCTAAAATCATTTGGAATAAAGTTTGCACACGATCCTAATCTCAGCACTCTCTTTATTTGGAATTTCGAAGTTTTTCAATTTAATTATAATTTAATTATAATATAAAAATTTTAAATGACATTCTCAATTGTAGCTTAATTGTAAAATTATCAAAACATTTTTATTTCATCAGACTGAAAAAGTTTTCGTGCTTTCCTTTTATTATTAAAACTTCAATGTAAAATTACTGCCACATTTTGTGTTTAGCTCTTAGCATAACAACTTAATCCATTGTTTAAGAGGAAAACTTTTTCACACGAGCAAAGCAAAATAAAATAGAAAAGCTAAATCTTCTTTAATTTTAACTTTTTACTGTTTTACATACATGCGAATGCTTTTGAATGCATTTGATGCTTTTTTCAAAGTACCACATTAACATTTGCCTACGGCTAACTTGGTGGTAAATAGCTTGGTTTTATTGTTGACAATGCTGTTTCCAACAAGCGACATAAACGACGACAACTTAAACAACAATATAAGCAGCAGCAACAGCTGAATACTAAAAAAAACTTGAGCAACATGTGATTCCCAAGGCTGCCGGTATCGACCCTAAATGGAAATTTTTCGCATTACTAGAACAGCTGTTATTTAAGGAAATTTATGATTTCTTAAAAAACTGGTAGGGATACCAAATACAACAAGGCTCTACTTTTACAAGGACCCTGGATTTTTTCCATTTTAACAAGTAATCAGTGTAGGATTGTTATGCTGATTATGAGGATTGTTATGCTGATACTAGGAAAATAGGTTCTTGTGCTTGTGGGCTTTTGACTAGAACCTACTCTCGCTGTAAGTGACATTATAGACCTTCGTAGAGAATTTATTCCACATACGAGCTGTTCAACTAGTGAATAAATTTTCTATGTAATTTGTAGTACAATTCATTGCCATATTGACCATATATGGATGTGCTCTTAAAAATGAGCGTATTGTTATCATTGGAAAGTTTTTAATTCTAGCACCAATAAAAGAGTGAAACTCACCCTAAATTCTTTAGCGATATAAAAAATGTGCTCAATCAGTCAAACATTACACTCAATTTCACTCAAGGATTTTATACTCATCAATTCTTACATCACATATAATAACGGATGGAACAGCTGGTATAATCACGGCGATCTTACAGGCACAAAATTTGACCCAATTTCTGTCTCATATTCTCATTCACTAGGAGACCTAGGCTAAAGTGAAATAAATAGGTATGGCTAATATTGCTGCCATCTACGAAAGGGAAGACAGAATTGGAAGGCTAGTAGAAAGAATGGGACCCTTTAACAACTTGGAATAAATCAAGAAAATTTGTCATCTAAAACAATAAGTTTTGCGATTGCTCCATGCCATACATTATTAAATGCTCTGGAAATATCTAAAGCCTTCACCTTAATTTTGATTAACTGCCTGGCCCACGATGTCATTAGACATCGATCGCTCGCATAAATACGTTTGAAACAGCAACAATTTTTTAAATGTTGTTTGAATATATTTATGCGAGAGAGCGATGTCGAATGACATCGTGGGCCAGGCAGTAAATATTGAATGAAATGACACCATTTTTTTAAAAGGAGCGCTAGTAGATAACTTGTAGAGCTGGAATTCTCTCCGGTCCAGCTGACTTATTTATGTTGAGGTCCGCTAAGACTTTTTACTTCACGTTTTGAAAAAATATTTTCGGCATTATTACAGATAATTTTTCAATCACGGTCAGTAGCCAACTGTTATTCGACGAGTGAGAATTGCTTGAGCCATAATTGAAGAACAAGCACTAGCCTTCTTTCTTGTAACGAATGATTTAAAGATCTTGCTGCACCACCGATGCGTTAGGTGTTTTATGAGTTTCGTATTTTATATGGAAAATACGATGTAATTTTCAGTTTTGGAAAAAAATGCCTGTATTCTATCTTTATTATAAAAATATTTATTCATGAAAACTAATTAATCAGTACTAAAAACCAGTATATCGAAATATAATTATAAAACATATTTTTAAAATTATTTTTCACCGTTTTATTAAGCCCATTTCCTATCTTTTCCGCAAATGATTTCCTATGTAGAATTGCAAATCTGAATATTCATGCACAATTTTGATACTCGTAAGACAAAGTTTTTGATTCTAAGATCGAATATGTGGATGATATAAAGTTTGGCAAATCAGAAGCCAACTCTACTGAGAAAACTTAAGATGTGCCTGACTACTTGGACGATATTACAATTGAAAATCCTGTAATTGAATATGTCAGCTTGTTTTTGAAGGCTGCTTTAATTTACAAACATTAAGATGGCCTCTATTTATGGTCCATATTCCATTAAGTCACTCTTCGCATTACAGATAAAATTTGCTCTCTAGCCGCAGAGTTTGTAGACATAATAATCTCTAGGCAGAGATCTTTCCTGTAACTTTCAAACGAAACAAAGTTTTTATTTATTTAAAATTTCAATATGATATTTTGATTGGTTGCAATAAAATCAGAAAAAATTAAAATTAAAATCACATTAATTTGCTGGATGAATTTTTTAAGGTTGCTCCATCAGGAGCACAGAGTCTTCAAAATAAACGTCCGTTTATTGCTTCATATTTCTGTAGAAATCGCTTAGGTCAGAAATCATTCTCCAGTGTAAAATTCGTAAGTATTTCTACTTTCGTTTTATTCTCTTAACCTCCTCCTTGATGAAGTGCCATGAATATTTGGTTTGCCGTTTTTAGGTTTAAGCCCTATTAGCATATGTAATGTAAAAAATGTAGTTGGTACTAAAGGATTTTAAATAAATAAAGGATTGCTTTTATAAGATTCCCATTTTTTTAATGTATAGCTTTAAACAGTTCAGAAACATATCGACTGGAGTCTACTGACAAAAAAAAATTAGGAACCCCTGATCTTAATGGCACTTGATGGTGGTTGCAATTACAAGTGTGAATTGCGAACACCTTTTTGCTTCCTCTGCTAAGCTCACACGTTCTAGTATTTAATATAAAGAAAGAACTAAACGCAAACTATCATCAGCATCATTATTGTCGTAATATGAAACATTATAAATTTCATATAAAATATGATCAAAAATAATGGTACTGTAAGTAAAACTTGTGTAAAGTAATGTCATGTAAAATAACGTATTAATTTTTTAAAATAAAAATTTAAATTTTTAAAAATGAATAAAAATATTATGGAGACAAGGAAAAGTATTAAGTACGAGTATATCGATACGCACTGTGTCACATAGAAGTCAAGTACGGCACTGGAGGTTTATATTTGAGTTAGAGCAGCTTTTGACAATGATTTGACAGCTACTTTGAGGTCAGGCTTCGATTCACGTTAGACTCAATATTAAAATTTGCCTTTAAAGTTGCCGATAGCAAACTTTATTTAAAGTGAAATTAAAGAAATTAAGGTCTGGCAGCATACTTGAAAAATTAAATTAATATTTCTTATACGAGGTCTGTTCAATATAAAAAGTGAATTTCAATTTTTCTCAAAAAATATATATCTATTCATTCATCAATTTCTATTTTGTCCCCTTCAAAGTATTCCGCCTTAGATATAATACGCTTGGGCCAGCATTTTTTCCAATCCTCGAAACATTTCTGATATTCATTTTTTGGTATGGCCTTGAGCCTCAGCGATTCGGTTTTTATCTCCTCAATCGCCGCAAATCGCCTCTTCGATTTCGGCATCAGGAAAAATTCGCAGCGGGCCAAATCTGGTGAATACGGTAGCTGAGGCATTAGTACGGTATTCTTTTCGGCCAATGAATTACTAAGAAGCAATGACGAGTGGAAGGTGCATTATCGTGATGCAAAAGCCATGAATTATTTTTCCACAATTTTGGATGTTCTTTTCATATTCATTGTGGCAAGCGGCACATAGCTTCAAAATAATACTTCTTATTAACCGTACAACCATGAAGCAAGAACCCTTGATGCACTACGCCATTGTAATAGAAGAAAACGGTGAGCAAAACCTTGATATTTGATCGAACATGGCGTGTTTTTTTGGTCTTGGCTCCCTTTGACTCTTTCATTGTGACGATTAGACGTTGGTTTCGATATCATAACCATACATGCATTATTGGACATCAGTTATGATGCGAGGAAATTATATTGCCTGAGCCAACAGATATGCCGACATCCTCTGCAACTTCTCTAATAGTGATTCGACAATTCTTCATAGCAATATTCATCTTAATCGCAACATTTTCATGGGTTTTTGATGTGACGGAGCTTCCAGGACGAGCGTCGTCATTCATATCTTCCCGAACTTCTTTTAAAAGTTTGTACCACTTGTAAAATTTTTTTTTGCCTCAAAGTACAATCACCGTATGCCACTCTCAACATTTCAAGTGCATTTGGGTACTTAAATTCATATTTTAAACAAAACTTTATGCAAATTCGTTGATACATTTTATTCAACAGCAGAAAATCGCCGAACAAGCAGTACACGTCTATCTGTTATGACTCTCATAAGAAAACTAAACTAAAAACTAAATAATGTAACTAAGATCATATGCGTTTGTTCGAGACAAGTGTGTCAACATAAAAAAAAATTGCTAATCGAATGCATGTAGCCCGAGAAATTTAAAAATTCGTCTGTTCTTTTGAACAGACGTCATATGTTGCAATAAATGTTCTGGGGTTCATATCTTAGCTTTTCTTCAGTACTTTTTGCTTATGTTTGTAAAAAATTAAAATATTTTGAATTCCAATTTTTTATGTCGATGCGTACTGAAGACATTATAAATATGCCAACTTTTAGTTACTAAAACTCGCGATAAAAGTTACACGTAGGATGAACTAGCGTTCAAGTTATCGCTCATTTTTACATTTGTCAGCGAACGTTCCCTAAAACACATCTCAGCAAGTCTACAAGCATTTTCTGTCAACAACGACAATGACTAATCAACTGGCTGCAGACGTGTTTGGTCGTGATTTTTAAAATCGTATTTCTCTTTGAGTATACCTAAATAAATTGATTTTCATTAAACCTAAAACTTGTAATTAATTTGGTGCAGCGAAGAGAGGTTTGTGACACATTTAAGTAAAATTGTCATAATGAGGAACTATTTATCCTTTCGATAAAGTCCTACCTTTATCGAAAGCCAAGTTATGATAACGGCCAATAATAAAATTTATGTTACTACTAAATATTATTCAAAATATAATTCTGTAATTGAATAAAATTGGATTCCTCCAAATTAACTTAAATGCGAAAATAGTAAAATAGATAAAATTGCAATTGATAACATTACAGAAATTACTCCTCCTAATCTAAATCAATTCTATGAATTTGTGTCGATCTTATAAATAGTTGTCTACCAACTTCTTTAAATCGATATGAAAAAATTATTTCTGTGAAATAAACACACATCTGACGAACGACGAACTATAAGCTGAATCGTTATGGAAAATAAAACATATAATTTGACATGTATGAAAATGCACATATTAAATATATATGTAAATGCTTTGAACGAAAATCGTTTTGTGTAACAAAATATTTTTTACACTGACAAGACACTATTGAAGTAAGGCAGGGTCACCATTTTTCCTTAATATTCTTAAATATTTTTGTAAAAATTACTTTTTCCTAAAAGAAGATGACCAGTTTTTATACTTCGTAGTTTTTCTACAAGCTTTTTGAACTCAATACGCTAAATGGTATATTTCGCCAAATTTAGTTACACATTTCTTTAATATGTAGATGTGTACATTTTTCTAATTTTGTTTGATTCTTTAGCAAAACAAAAAAGTTGATGTGAGTAAAATTTATTTTTAAGGTTTGTTTTATTACTAAGAATTTGGCAACTATTAAAAAATTTAAGGCTAGAAAAATCTCTTAGAAATGAGAAGAATTTCTAAGGAAAAGCCATAATTTGAAGCCACTCACTTCCCGCTCTAAGTAGTACAAGCGTTCCGTGTGCCCCTTTAGCATTAAATGGTATGTTATATAAACTTGATGAATTCCATAAGTTCGTTTGAAGTCACAATTTCACATTCCATTTTTGCCAAAATTATTTTTATTTGATAAAACTATTCACACTACAGCTGATCAAAGAAAAAAACTTATGAGTATAAAACGCATTGTGTGTAACTTGAATATAGAAATGCATAGAATGCACCGAAACGCATATAACGCATATGTATAGAGCGTATGGTATGGACTTTAAGTTTAAGTCGCTGAATAAACTTAAACAAAATTGCAGCATTATTATGATTTTTATAGAAGCCATTTTTTACTGAATTATCATCGTCCTTTCCAAGCTGCTAGATAAAACACACACATATAAAAGATTAGATTGACAGTTAGAACTATGAAAATTTTATAATTTGAACTGTAATTTTTTCCAATTACAGAGAATTTTTTTCATTAAAATTTATATTATATCCTTTTGAAATAGTTTTAGTTTATAAAAAATATTGTGGTTTTGCAAATTCGGTACTCACAAAAAACTTTATATAAATTATGATTTCTTCCTTTAAGGAAGCATCTAGTGTCTCCAAGGTATAATAATCTGGACAGTTTAATTCGAACAGATTGTCGGAAGTTGTCGTTGATGTTCGGTTGATGGCATTTTTCCTATGTTTGAGATAAGTTTTTTCTCCTCACTTTTATTTTTAAAAAATAAAAAATACTTATCATTTCTTCAATATTATGGGAATTTTTAGAAACCATTGATTTTAACACAAAACAGCTGTTTAAATAATTCTTGCAAGTAAAAATTTTAGTTGTAACGGTTTTAGAAAATTTTTTGTCTCCCAGTTTCTTGCGGTCATTTTTTATTTTCTTTTTGGAGTACGTGAACCTCTTCCAGTAACAATCGGTAAAAAATATTAAAAAGTTTTGTTAAATCACGTTACAACTTTCAGCTCGAATTGTAAAATATTAAGCGAAAACTGAACTGTATTATACATATGTATTTTCAAATAAGAATTATGTGAAAAATATACCCAACACATGACTTGGATTATCGCTTAAAGTTTTACTTCTATCACTCTTTATGGCTAAAACGCCTTATGTTATTGAATACCATTAATTTTAATTTATTTTTCATCTTTATACCATTAGATTTCCTAAATTGCAAACTCAGTTACATGCATGGCTAATTTTATTAAGCTAATTCCAACTAAATACTATTCCTAGGTGGCTAGATTTCACTAAAGGAAATCAATGAAATGCTTAAAAGAGATGTATTTATCTTTGAAGTCCATATATAACAACTGGTAATAAAATACGTTTACAATAAACACAATTACACCGTCACTTACCAATCCCAAATGAATAGGTTTATACGTTTTCCTTTCTCTGTTGGCCTTGTATTACTAATTTTGTTAAAACAGCTTGGAATTCATGGCTGTGCTATGAATCATGCACTACATGTACGTATGTATATATGTATGTATGTGTGTATATGTTTAATATCCTTTGGTAGCACAACAAGCCAAATGGCAAAGAAAAGAGGGCAACATTTACTCAAGCACTCAATAGCAAATACAAAATCGCATCTTCACAGCTGTTCAAATTCATTTCATAGATTTGAACAAATGACTAAACAGTGTAAAGTGTGCGGGACGAAGGAGAATAAATTGGACGTTAAACAGGTCAAAAGTGAAAACACAGCCAATGTTGTCTAATGACGTTCATACATCTTTGTTCATATGAGCCATAGAAATTTTCCGATAAGCAGACAATCGTTTTTCTATGGCCGATTATAATTTATGATAAGATGGTATTTTGTTTCGTACCTTGTGGCCCAAATTGATGGCTATTAATCCTCCAAAGCGTACAATAATAAAATGGATACAATACTATTGGCTTTGAATGAGCATTTTGAGGTTTTCTTAAGAGCCTTAAGAGGTAGATAAAAAAATTTGTAACAAAAATAACAGATAGTTACATCAGAAAATAAATTTGGCAATGAGGGCTTAAATTATATTCCATCAAGGAAGAAAGTAAGAGACAATAGAGACTAGACTAATGATATTGCACAATAAAATCAAACTTTTTTCGAAATAACAAGTCTTTAACCACTCATCCTGCTGAAGGGCACAAACGAACAGAGCATATCGCCATTATGAAAATTTTTGTCTGGGCTTCTTTTTATGGGAAAATAAGTTCGTCCTTTTGCATATTGTTATAGTGAATCGACAGAGGAAATTTTGTTTTTTACATTTTAGGTATAAGATGTGTTCTGCAATGTTATGTAAAACAGTACGTAGAACATTTTATCTTGCATTTCGAACTTCTAACACTTGGCGGTATGGGTCTTTAGGGTCTCATTTTATGAAAAGGGATAAAAAACTCCTCTTAAATAGGGACTCTTATAAACTTTTGTTATAGGGCATCGATGGTCAAAATTCAACTTTAATTTCAGACATCAAAGCTGTCATATAGACAAAGTGCACAATAAAATCGATGACTCTCTCATTTTATTGTTTACATTTTAATCTTGAGGAAGGAAGGATATTATATGAAATTTTATGAATTTTTGGTGGCATTATTGATAGAAAGATTGTATAGAATATTTTTTATGTAATATTGTATGGAAAATATGGTATGAACATAGTTTTGATGGACCTTTAAACGTTAATTTCATAGTTATTCACAATTGCAGCATAAATTTTAAGACTTGCACTTCCGGTATGTGTTTTGCTCAGCAATTTTATATAAAACACAACAGAAAATATATTTTTTGAACACTAAAGTCTTTTAATTCTACATTTTAAACTATTAATATAGGAATCTTCTTTATCCCCTTTCTTGAAAAGGGGCAAAAACATCTCATCAAATAAAAAAAATTACTATGGGCCATACAATACTTCAACTTGAACTCATTCATTTCACATTTGGTTTTAAGAAGTTTTACAAATTTTTTAATTTAGGGAAAAAGCTTGCATATAAAAATTGTATTGTAGACTAAAAGGACTAGTAAAAACATTGCTCCCACGCGTGGATTATTTTCTTGCTTCAAAGAATCTCACAAAGAATATTAGGGAAATTCATGGACTAGAATTCGGGAAAATTTACTAAGTCAGATTACGTAGAGGTAATAAAAAAACTATGGAAACAACATATGAAAATTAATATTTTAAATGTAAAAAATTAGAATAAAAATGTTCAAAAATTTAGTAAAATTTTTACTGATATTAGGAAAACTGTTTTTTTTTTAATTTTTCCGATTGGTTTGTTAAAAATTTCATTATTTGTCATTATTTTAATTGAATATATGTTTACATTTTACTGAAGCTAAACAAACCATCAATGCAGTTTAGTCGAATCATGTTGGGAAAGCATTCTAATTCATAGGGAAGGTCTTCTAATAAGGACTTCCAAACCTTTACTTAGCAGCGATGGTGTCGTTAAAACTTCATTTGACAAATTGACTGTCACTTACTTTGTTTGTGGAAAGAAATTACTATAAATGATAAAATTGCTTTATCAAAATGGCTATTTTTTCGATAAAATTTCCAAACGCTTCGCCCATTTCACGGTCGTGATAATCATCCTACAGAACTATTCGCTATAGCAGTTCCCTGAAAATAATAATAATTTTTCACTTAAGGTCTTTTGCTCGATACACCCTTTAGTCTCACTGCTCCGTGCCAATAGTTTTAAGAGATTTACGGTTGTAGTTCTCCACCGCACCCGTCAGTAAGACGGTTGAAAAATTTTTAGTTTCCTTTAAGCAACAAACAAACAAACATACAAAAACAGCTAAAAACTAATTTTAAAAGAAATTCTAGCCTTCAATCAAATGAAATAGCAAAACACTAATAACGGAATTATGCACCGTCAGGTGTTGGTTCACGAAACTGTCAAATCAGATGTAAAAACAAAATCCTGTCAAATCACTATTAGCACGCAAATCCTAAGAAGAACTTTATATTGCTTCACTAAGACAAAATCGTATTCATCTTTACCTTTTTATAGTTTTATAAATCTATGCCTCTATTTATGCTTTTCCCATGATAATATTTTAGATGACACGGCACTTTATATACATAAGTATATATATATGCATCTGTGTGTGTGTATGTGAATGTCCATGTGTGTGCATACACATTGTAATTTATAGATGTAATAATGAATAAAATAATAAGACTTGAAATGAAAAGATTAAAGATTATTTCCGCAATGTTGTTATGGAGAACACAGAAGCGCGACAAATGTTCTGGTAAGCTTTTAAATAAATACATTATTTTTTATTAATATATATTCATATTAGTGGTGTAATCAGTATTCGTATTTGTATTCATGTTTCTAAATATTCAGTGATTTCAAAACATTAATATTCGTGTTCGTATTAGATAAATTCTGGCGAATACTAGTCGAAACTTTATTGTGCAGTCATCATTAAAATATTTTCTTTTTTTAATAAAACATTTTTAAATATACCATCTGTTCTGTTTCGTATTATAAAAACGTTAAGGAAACGTTGTTTACCTGGTGTGGGAAAATTGTACTCTATTGATACCCATTCTGATGCAAGGGTACGGTAATTTGGGATTTTACCAATTTACATGAGATCTAATAGCGCACACTCTATTCGGACTTTGGGCTGGTGACATCATCGGTCCAGGCAACGTTGGACGGCCTGGCCAATCTTCAACGGCGAGCGCTACAGATCGATGATTTCCAACTAAGAGTAAGAAGAAAAACATAGAAGAGGACACGCACCCGAATCGGTCTATTAAAAAAAAAAATATGACACGAGCACCAAGGATATTTGATTTCAACAATACGGCGCTATGTACCACACAGCTCATGGTACATTGAACATTCTTTGCGAGCGCTTTAAGAGCGTGGTTATCTCACTTGGAAGTGATGCGAACTAGCCACTGAGATCATGCATTTTGACCCAGTTAAATTTTTTGTTGTATTATTTTCGTATGTCTATGCAAAAGAGCCACAAAGCACAGCGATCCTCAAAGCCAATATAATCCAAGCCAACGGTAAAATTCAGTGAACTTTTTTCACTAGAGTCATGGAAAATTTTGCATTTCTGTTGCGCTCCAGCCGACAAATCTTCGGCGTACATTTATTTGCACGATGTTGTGGGCTTTTAAAATCAATAAATAAAAAATTAACAAGATCTTTCACACATTTTTTTTCTTTGAATTTAAATATATGTATGAGGCCATTAAGGAAATTTCCATTACATTAGATTGTAAATTAAAATTATTTCTTAATGATAATAAATAAATAATTTTATTTTGAAATTAATATAATTGTATTTCTGTTGCAAATGCAAGAATTTGGGATGTCCCTTGAATATTCACAATGTTATAGCCAGTTGGAGCTCTTATGATCACATGTAATGTCTATTATGGTATTTTCATTACATCTTGAACATTTTTTACATAACAGTGTGGGACTCTTTTAAATTTTATTCTTAGTTGTGTAAAATACTTTTCAACTAGTAAAAATCTACTAACTTCATGATAAAAATTTGTAATTTGTATGATTTTATACAATTATAGAATTGCAATTTATTGACAATTTGTCGTAAATTTTACAAACTACAAAAATATTTTTTTCTATTAAATTTTAAATATTTAATTTTGCAGGCGTAAAAGTCGGTCCATATATCAATATCTTTATATTCTTTACATTCGTATTCGCAAATAATGGCCTGAGAAATTCCTTCTTGTGTTCGCGATTATCTAAAAAGTGAAATTTTTGGCATCACTAATACATATGTAAGTGTGAAATTCATTTTATATACATGTTCCGCTTTTCCGAAGGTAATTGTAGATAATGAAGGCAACAGAAAGTAAAAGTTGCAAGGTGGGAGGTTACATTCTAATCGTAATGGTACAAGCCAAAGATGTATTTTTGCACATACAACGTGAACATATTTATGAATAATTATTTCGATTCTGCCAGTCAGCAAATCACCTAAGCTTTATGTTGTACGAAATTTGATTGTTCCAAATCTTCTTCATGATAAATGATTAAGCTTTTCTAGGGGGTGTATTTTCTATATTAATTGCTGAACTACGTGATTTGTTTTTAAAATACAAAAGGTAAGATTTATCATGTTTTCCTATAAAGGAGATACATGTACTCGTATCAAGAGAATATCACAGTATAAAGAAAACTATATTTTCCCACCTAATCCCATACACACATACATTTTTTCTTTTTAGTTCATTATTCTTTTCATTTTGCTAATTAATGTAAGCAATAAAATTCATGTTAAATATGAATTTATTATACACAATGCTGGCACGTAAAGGAAAAAATTAATTTTCTAAAAAAGGTGAATAATAAATCTTAAAAATGTTTACAGTCTCGTCTTAAATATGTTTAATCCATTTAAAACGCCCCTTCTTGGCTTTTATAGATGACGTAGTTCAGTTGTGTTTTTTTCACTTATAGAAAGCAAACGCTGCACTCTGTAGGGTGTAAAACAATAATCTGAAATCATAAGGCCAGTTTAGAGATAGTGGTCGACTTATATCCATTTGATATCTACCAGATCAAAGATATATCTACCAGCTTTTCACTTTATTTTAAATTATCGAACCACCAATGGAATATTCTGTGCGATATTGTTTTCATAAAACAAGAAAAAATTCATTGAGTATATTAAGGTTTTTCATAAGTATTCTTACGATCGCGATTAGTCTATGTATCAAGAATATTCTATTGGAAATAATGCTGTCTGCAGAAATCATCTCTTGAAATTCTCTCTGCAGACCGAACTGAAATGTGTTCCAAGCATGAACTTAAGTCATAAAGGATTGAGACCCCCATCTTATAGAATATTAGAGTGGGGCTCTTATTCTGGTCACAGTCATTGTCTTGTAAAGAAATATCCTACCACAATTAGAGAGCATCAAGCTATAAAGAGATTAAAAATATTCGTTGTCAACCAAGTTTGTAACCAATTGAATTAAGTCAGTTATAAGCACCAACAAAAAAAAAATAATAATAATACAAGCCTGTGTTAGATAACACGGGCGCATAGGTCAGGGGTAGAATACGTTAGTCATTTTGCAATTAAAATATACGAATTAAATATAATTTTTGATAAATGATTTAAATCTATCAATAAATTTTATGATATGGCAGCACAATAGATTAGCTGCTTTCCAACTACTTCCAAATGTATTCACAGAAATGTGTTTAGGAAAAACGCCATTGATATAGTGAGCGTATACATCACCAATCCTTTGTATTAATGTACATACACACACATTTACACGCTGCTCGCAGAAGTAAACAAACGACAGCAAAGATCTGTAAACTTTAAAGCACACATAAGAGTCCACGCTTCCCTCCCTTCATTTTATGTTCCCCACCAAACGAACTAACAACCGACCGATCCAACAAAACGAAATGTACACACACACACATATGTACAGGCTGCTCGATAAATAAACAAAGCACAGCAAAGCCAATATCATTTGATTTCACAACAAGAACAAAAACAACAGCGGCATTTACAAACCAACAACAACAGCGGCATGTACAAAAAGGTCTAAAATATCATGCTCTAAAATATTTATTTCCTTAACTAGATAAAACTTTTATATATAGACATATAATTTTTTTAATGTAATTCGAAACAAAACATATTACCAAAACTGAGTAAAATATAAAAATTGCTAAAATAGGTTTTAATATATAAGTAAAAGTGGGTGAAAGTCGACAAACATTTTCTCAAAATTTTGTGCTCAAGATCAACAACCCTACCTTACCGTATAACGTATTCTACGTTAAAATTCAATTTTATACTGAATGACATCGATACAAAAAAAAAAATAATAATAATAATAATATAATAAATAGATAAATATGCCAAAAGAACCATTCCTTTGAATAGTTCTATTGCGAAAAACTCAAAATTTTTTTATTTATTATATTTTAGGAGAAAATCAACATATATTACCCCAAATGTGTTCCTTACTAATTCCATAATCAATCCGTATACGAGTGGTAATTTTTGTATATGATAGTATGTTGTTCCGTAGCAGCACCTAGGGGTCAAATTCTTGGTAATAGATGAAATCGGCTTCAAGGGTCGATGTGGATTATGGCTTATTTTTATAGACCTGCGACTCAAAAGAGCAAGAGAAGTCTAATGAGGTCAGCACAACTCCCTGTCCTTAACCAACAAACTTCTTTCCATTTTTAAGGCTTAAGCCACAGCCACCACGGAATCTTCGAAGAGGCCCCCCAATAACTAGTCTACGACAAGACTTAAAGTCCTAATATCTATCTAGCTACCAGATAGGTCACTCATTGGCTGTAATTTGAGAGTGTCTAGCACTAATTAAGGAAATTATTCATGCTGTATGAGATATAAATAGCACCCATTTTCTGGACGATCAATTAAAACCGTTTACCGTTTCTTATATCCAGGATTTAATAGTTACATGCAAGTTTTTATTAGTTCTCGGGGGTTCTACGGACCCAAAAAATAAAATATATAATAAGAACCTAGTGATGCAGTTACAAAGGAAGGGTAAGGAGTGAGACACATGAATAACAAACGAATAAGGACTAGAGGGTGACAGGAAAAGATCAGGAGAGATGAGGGTTAACGAATATCAGGAAATAATTTCGTAAGTTGATGGAAAATTGTTATTAAAAGAATTTTAAACTCTGAATGTTTTTATTTTGAGGGTTGCAAAGGACATTCATATAGAAGGCTTTATTTTATTGAATAGGATAGTTCAATGTATAGTTACACTTAAAGTCAACATTTGTGACACTTCAAAACTACATTGGCAGTAATCACACATAATCACGCATAAACATCTGCTCTTATAATCAAAGCAAAGAAACATTTTAAATATAAAATAAAAAAGTATCATCTGTACAAACAAGGAAAATTGTATTAGTGACGGTATGTTTGGGTTTGTTTTATCATTGTATTTATGCAGAATGCTGGTATTCTATTTCTATTGAAGGATGTTATTAAAGATCTATTTTTACATATCTACCAGAAATGGTTAAAAGTACGAATGATTTTTCGTTCTCCTTTTAAATATTCCTTAAGAATGTTAAACAAATTCCTCTCTATAATACCGCGCTAAGGCCAGATTAAATTAAAAGAAATCAGTTTGATTTTAGATAGCATTAGTATGCATTCCTTATTTTGAATTTGGTAATATTGTGTTCTTCAGAATAAGAGAATACCATCGCTTTTCTTTATCACACGTCATTGGCACACGCGTTCTGCATTATTGACACTAAACGAGGCAACAAAAAACACCCCAGACTTTTCTAATTATTTTCTTAGGTCGCAATAGATAATTATTTTGTATTGTAATCATTTTTTATTATATGAAATTTTTAAAAGTAAAAGATTAAACGAAAGTGTCGATTTAATATTTTTATTGTATGACAGCAATTGTACACATGAAATAAGACAAAGTATGTGTGTGTTTTCATGTACATATTTATTATATACACTATGTGTAATTTATTTAAGAAGTACATGGATATAAATAGAAATTTATCGTTATTATATTGGGGAACATAATGAAATTATTCCAAGGACATTTGCCATAATTCTGAAAAACGTCACAAATAGTTTGAAAATATTTCCCAGAGGCTTATAAACACTTTTGATAGAATCATTAAACCAATAATTATTGATGGCTTGCAACGGAATTCATACCAACCATATTTCTTTAGATGACATCAAAGGGATCGAGCAGAAAATGTTTGCTGCGTCAATTTTTATAATGCAATGAATGAAGACATATCAGTAGAAATCAAACTTTAGACAACATTATATTAAAGGCATAATAAAATATTTTAGTGAAGTAAAATTTTTAAAAAGTACTTTCTTATTAAAATATAATTTTGCCAAGATTTTTCGCAAAGGTCGAGATATATTATAGTAAAATTTGTGGATATTATCAAAATTTCTATCACAACCATATTAAGGACGCATCATCTACTAAAATTTTAACTTGTGAGTTTTTATTACAGCACTCCCTCTTAAAATACACTTTTCTTACAAATATGTATGTAAGTGTGTATAAATTCTTCAATATTGATGGAATTTCGAATAAAAAAACTAAAAAAAAGTTTATATTAATGTAAAAGTAACAGGGAGTACTTTTAGTTTATCTTTTGAGTTCATCAAATATCATGTTCGTATTTGATTTTTTGGTTTTAAGCCAAAAATGTTCATAAAAATCTTCTTACATGCATTTTTCCTATTTGGCTTCATAGATTTTAGAGATTTTTTAGCTGACTTAAGCAAAGTAAAATAAGTGTTTCATATATGGGCGATTCAATCATTTAATTGTAGGTTCCTTAAATAAGTTATAAATTGATTATTAGTTATTAAAACGTCATATGTATTTATCAAATTTGTTATTCGAGATATTCTCCAAAATAACTATTTTAATATTTTATTGTTTGTTGAAATACTAGCTAAGCCAACAACAAACAATAAAATGTCAGATGTATTTTTTAATGTATATTCAAGGTTTATTTATACAAGTCATCACAGCTCTGCAATAAGCACAATATATCCTATTGTTATAAGAAATGCAACGAGCAACAACAGAGGCATAACATGAGGTTTAGGCGGTCATCTGGCCGATCTCGAATATGCCACCGATATATGCCTTCTAACACACCGTCACTCTGACATTGTGCAAAGCCTTCAAATGGTAAAAACAGAAGCTGCAAAGGCAGGACGCAGAATAAATATAAATAAGACGAAGTTAATGCGAGTAAATACAACATTCAACCATGTTTCAAATCATACCATGAGAGCCCTGCAATCTTTCGTTCAACTAAACACAATGTGACAATCACCATCAATTCCCACTCGCACTAAGATAACAATTTTCAATTCGTGTGTGAAGTCTGTGCTCCTCTATGGCTGTGAAACTCAGTCTGTATATAATTTTCCCATGCTACCGTATGATTAATATTTGATTAGAATTCATTAAGTATACGTCTCGTACACCAGGCTCATGTGTGGTTGTAACTATTCAAAAGGGAAAATAACACAAGTTTACAAATTTCACAAAAGTTTTAAAATGTATAACTGAAAGTTATTTCTGATGCAATTCGGGTTGCTGAACTCGAATTTATACACGGTTTGTTCCAATTCTTTCAGACATAACGTTACGGCACAAAGTAAATAATTAAACAAAAAATATTAAAATAACTGCAGAGCAATTTATCTTATTCGCTTAAATAAAAAATATGTAGCTCGTCAATAATAATATTTTTGAGTTTTGCCAACATTGTTTTTTAATCAACTCAATAATTTCTTAATGCAGTTTATTTTTTATGATCTACCAGAAGTGGTACCTGTGTATTTTAAGCTGACATACGTTCGTCATGTTTAGTTTTTTCGTTCAACTGCTTCTTTTTTCACATAATGCTATAACTCAAAAGCTTGGAGCAATTTGAAAAAATCACCTTCATCCGCAAATTAGCATTATTAAATTACATTTCATTAATATTTAATAGTTGCTATAATATCCTAGTGTGATTAAAGAAAACTTTACTTTTGCAAGTTTGCAATATTTCTTAACACAACGAACTAAATCTATATTAACTAATTTCAAATAGAATGGGATATTTTGTGTCATCCATGATAGTGTCTTGTAATTTTGTTCTTTATCATTTATTCCCTTGAGGTGGGTATAATTCTCCTTAAGGGCATATATTTCATTTGAATGCAGTGAAATATATGCTGAAGTGATATTGGAGCTTTATAGAGCTTCACTTTCTCGACTTATCAAAACATTATCAGCTCTTGTGAAATAACCCATATTTATTCGAAAGTTGCTCTTAATAAAATTGAATTCCATTTTGCGAATTTTATGATGTGATTTTGGCGCATTTGGCAAAGAAAATGCCTTCTTGCGAAATCATTACATTGATATGTTTTTAGTTTGGCGTAAATATTTCATTATGCCTTTATTTAACTTTTGAATGAAAAAGGAAATAAAACATTATTTGGTTTGTTGGAGAAAACAACAGTCAGTCATACATGTGTAACTGATAAAAAAGGAAACAAGTTAATATTTCTAGCTTCTACTTTCTAGTGCATAATATGCAAACAATATTTTCAATTGCATATCGAGAGGAAAAAAAGTTTTATAATACAAAAAGAGCAACACATCTAAAATTGTAATTAAAAAAATCAAAAAAAAGTGGATGCTGATTGCGAACTTCTTTCTAATCGTCATGTAAATAATGACAAAATAAACAAGTTTTTCTGAAATTTAACAAGAGCCTTTTTGGGTCTTAAATAATACGTACAATATGTGCAAAATTGTGTTCTTCTGTACAAAATACCCCTATTCTACATAAAAATACCTAAAAAGCTATTGCTGCATCCTTATTCTCTCGGACGAGCTTATAATCTAGTAGCCTGCTCTCAGAAAAAGGATATACATTGATCTGAAACAAAAGGTAAGGAGACTTCATTTCTTGAATATACTGTGTCTAATGTATTACTCCTGCTAAATCGCTTTTCATAGTGAAGTAGAATCAAATCAGATTATTTTAAAGTGCTGTATTCCAAAGTTTAGCAGCTCTAATTCATGAAAGCTCCATGTAGAGTAATGGCAGACGGAAAAAAAAGAAGAAGAGATTCTATACAAATCACTCCAAAACTAGAGTGTACTCAATGGACTTAAATCTCCTCGTTTAAAAAAAACTTTCAAATCACTGTCGTGTTTTATAAGCCGGTCATGGATTGGTCTAAAATGTTTGTCATATCAACCACTGCCGTTAGTATCTGGTCTATGCCTTCGACTGCGGATCATCTCTTAGTGAGATGAAATAGCAGCTTAGCGCAGTAGTGACATGGCTGATGAGTTAACTAGACATGGTTCAACCTAAAGGAATTCAGCAGAACTAGAACACGTGGGCATGCAATTGTCTTTTTTTGTAAGCTATGACTCAGGCGTAGGACTAAAAGAGATAAGAAAAGAAGGGTAGGCCTCCCTTTATAGACAGAAGACAAATATCAATACTTTGACAGCTTAATACTGTCTTCTTTGAATTTATGTAAAGGGATCAGGAGTTTAGGAAATTCAGCGTCAGCTACCAAGACTTAGATGAACAGGAAAATATACAACAATACTTATGTCACTGTCTTGTATTAGCAAGAAGACGAATGGTTATAAGAAATTCACTTCCCTTAGGAATCTCTTCAACCATACAGATCTTAAGCTGCAAAATATTAAGTGATACTTGCAAATACCCCCTAGTTCGATGGAGTGGACTCGGCTTACACAGAGAAATCGTCGTATGACAATGGACCAAAAGAACCAAGTAAATTTGATGGAACTCTGATTGCCATTCTAGCTTAACTTATCCTACTTTGTTATTTTGAGCCTACGATTCCATTTTCTAAAGTACCATAGCCATAAATGAGGTGGTCTGGCTTCAATTCGCTTAAAGTAATGTACAATAACGTTTATTCCTCAGACTATTATTTTAAGCGCAAGAAGAGAAGGCTGATAAAGAGCAGGCAATCACTTTTAAGGAACTTTTAATTAGTGTTGTTTTATACTTTGCTATATATCCATATATTAGTTTTTGGTCCAATATTGCAGCTGTGAGCTCTTTTCAGAATAACTATTTGCCCTTATTTGCAAAGAAAAAGTCATATTAACTTTACTAAAACAATTGTAAAATAATTTCGGGCAAAATGTAATAATATTGATTTATGAAAATCATATTATAACCTCGTAAAACGAAATTTTTAAAGCCTTATGCTCCTTATAGGAGCTAAAGGAATTTTAATAATAACACGTAATTTGCTTTATGTTAAACGAACAGGCGGTTGTAATAAAAAAATTAGACCAACTTAACAAACCATGGCTGGGCCAAATTACATTCAGAAAACAATTACAATATGCAAAAAAATTAAAAGCTTTTGTGGCATTTGATATATAAAATATTTTTTGGTGAAGTATTTTGCTTTAATTATGAAAATCCCCCTTATCGTCGTGTTTGGCGATTTTCGACTGCAAATTCGACAGTTTGTAGTAGATTAAAGAAAAATGTTGATCGGTATCTTTAGTCTATTACAAACTGTCGAATTTCCAGTCGAAAATCGCCAAACACGATAAGGGGGAATATCTGAAATTTAATTTTCATGGATAAAAGTTTTTTAATTTTAATTTTTCTGTATAATTTGGATATTTTTAAAGAGGCTGCTCTAGTGATTTTATTATAACTTGAGAAAGACTTATCCAAAAAATACCACAACATTTTTATTAAAGTGATCTTTTAGTTATAATTATACTATTGTTTGATACTCAACGGTCTTAGAATTATTCGAACAGCAATAATGAAACATATTTTTTTAATAAAAAAATAATAATAAATAATAGTGTATAAGACATCATAAACAGCTAAACCATTTTTATTACTGCACCATAAAGCTTCGTACATCTTAAATGAATTATGCTTTATATTACAAAAAGTTATTAAAATTATGTGAAATTACCTGATTTCTTCAAAAATTGCGACTATTTGTTGAGTTTAATTTTATTCATTAAATAAGTTTTACAAAATTAAATAAATGATTTTGAATTTTGTTTTATTTACTCGGATTTTCAGAGTTTGATTCTCTTATAAGGAGCTTAATAAGATCTCGATCATATATTTGTCTTATAAGTCCTAATAATGTTGCCCCATATACTTAAGTTTTGGGTAAAATCGTTCATCATTCTCGCCTCTGATTTCTCCAAGGTTTGATTGACAAAAATCTAAATGTGAACGTGGGAAATATATTTTTATAGTTAATTAGCTGACCCGGTCCGCGTTGCTGCCCCTAAGCAAACATTAGTGTTATATTACCACACGATTTAAATTGAGCTTTTAACGAAATTTACGGCCTTTAAGTAAAAATCCATTGAATACCTATCATAAAGTTTTGCAGTCCATACGTTACATATACATATATATATCCTGTTTTATATGTATAGATCTTTAACTTATTATACAAGCGCGGAATATCTTGTGTTATCGAATGATGTAAATATTTTGTAAATAAACCGGAAACTCGAAGTTTTTAATGCAACATTTCAAAAGTTTTAAAATTTTGATATTGAATCATTAATAACATAAATTTTTTGCAAATATCTTCGGAACTACATAACCGATTCAAGAGTTTGATACCTCGTTTTGAAGAACATGACAACGGCTTTCAAAAAAAAATAATAATAATAATAATAATAAAATAAAATAAAAAAACCACAAAAAAATATATGTATATGTCATTGGTGGTGCAATATGAAAATTGGATTTTGCCACGCCGCTCCGCCCACAGACTTCACAGTGTCACCCGCCTGAGTATTCAAAAGGTTCCCTGAAAACTTCGTCAAAATCGGCCCACCCGTTTTGGAGCCATTACGTTACATACATACATACACACATCCTATTTTATATATATAAAGATATAGATTTTATGCCTGAAATTTTTGTTCTTTGAAACTCAGCGCCCGTAATTTTAGGCAACATTACCGGTATATGATTTAAAGTTTGTTATTCTAAAGGTAATTATTGATTTGTAGCATATTTAACATATATATTATCATGTGATTATTTTCCAAATAAAGATAATATTTTTATCAAACACAATGGGATGCTACGCCTTTGATTCTATTTATTTCCAGCAATCCTAGTATTTAATTTACCCTGAGATATACCTACATAAACGTTATAACATATTTCAGTATTCTTATCCTTATGAGGAATTTTATAATTTATATTAGATTTATCTAACTTTTATATTTTATACTTTATTTTACTAAATAATTTTCTTGTTCCTGCAAACAAGCTTCACAGTTTGTGTTTGTTAACTTTTCTTTTAAATATATAACTAGAAAACATTTAAATACAAGTTAATTAGACAATAAACTGAGAATTTATAATGTTATTTTAAATCGTGTTGAGACAAACAGAATCATGTAATGGTGAACAACAAGTAAATCAAACATTGTTATTTTGGAAGGATACCGATCAGAAACTTTAATATTGATTACAGCTGCGACGTGGTTAATCACAAACAAACATATAAAATTAGGGTATCTGCTCATTGCGAGTTCACATTAGTAATTGAATAACAGAAATTCTCAAGTTGTTACGCTATTAGATGACAACGATGAAACAAAAATATCGGAATGAGTTCATGTACTGGATTTGCGATTTTGCGGTTTAGAGGTATAAGACGTCAAATTTGTGTAAATAAATATGTGTTTGCTACCTGAATCCAATTGTATTAGTGCTATTATTTTATTTATGTATATGTACATGTCCATATATAACATGTCCGTATATACATGTCCATAATATAACTCCTTTTATTTGATATATCACATTTGTTAACATTGAAAATAAATAATTAATAAAGGAAAAATATATACGTTAATGATTTGTATATTCTTGGTTCAGAAACAATATTAATTTACTTAATTTCAAAGAGCACTAGTAATAACTGAAAGGATATGAAAGGATTATTTTTTTAATTGATTACGTCAAATATTTTTTTCTTTATGAAAATTTTTTCATGATTATAATTTTTAACGATTATCAACTTGATATTCCCTATATAAATCAAACAGAGTGCAACGAAAAATTTGAAAATATAACATTTTGTATATAATAAAACTGAAAACATAATTAAACCATAAAAATGTCAAGGAAAAATATCGATTATAAAAATTTTATTATTACTAAAATATTTTTTAATATTTTTTTTAGCGACTTCAATTTTATTCATTAAACTTATAATTAATTTCGGAAAATCCTTTATCAAAGTGCCCAAGACTTAAAGAAAGTTTTCACTAACATTTTTCATAAAACTCTTATCATCAGTCTGTCTGTCAGTTACAAAATTTCATTTATTGGCTGTAAATCAAATAAGAGATATTCAATTGTTAGTTTTTAACATCACAAACTATCAATTCTGAATGCAAACAAATTCTCCATGACTTATTAATTGCAAATAATGCTGCTTTATGGACTGTTCAACAATAAGTTTCTGATTTGGTTCCTCTTATAGTTGTCGATATCAATCATAAATCACTACGTATTATTATAGATGAATGAATTTTCATAAATAAATTTTTATATAAAAAGTTACTAAAGTTTCAAATAATTTTATTTTAATTAAGTTTTGGGGATTTCTGACATTTTGTCTTTGTTTTATTGTACGAATAGTAACATTTTAGACCAAGGATGGCAATGTTGGTACAGCTACACTGCTCTTGGTGCCAACAAAATTTCAAAAGTATAATGATACAGCAACCGAGTGCAGTATTGTTGAGAAATACCATCAGTTTTAGGAATTTTACATAATAAAGTCGTGACTACTGTTTTCACTCTTTTTTGCAACCCTCCGGATGCGATAAGACTTTAATACTTAAGAAGCCTTAAGGTTTTAACAACTAAAATTTTAGCAGGTTCATCAAACAGGATCCAAAAATATGATAACTGTAAATTACATGCCGTCTGAATGACAGCGCATCGAGTTGCATACATCTTCGTTAATAGAAAATACCAGAAGAAACCCACGATACAATTAGCCGAGGTGAACCATTAAAACTTGCGGAAACGAGAGGATATACTCCCGAAAACAGGGGAACAAACATGAACCCGGTTGCACTTAGAAAGTAAGAGCGTTGGCGTAGGCATTGTGTTTCAGTCGAAATTAGTTTTACAACTGCACAAAGCATATCTGCCCACAGTGACTTGTCTATATTTTTATATAAAAATAAAATACTTAAGTACGACTTATTGATTATTTAAGTGAATGCATAATTTTTTTTTTTTTTTTGGTAAAATTAAATTAAAAAATACAACCTTTCTTTTAAAACTCAGTTAGCCGTCTCTGCTTACCACCAATAATATTAACACATAAGAGGAGCGTGACTCTTTTTAAGACAACTACTATTTACTTAAGATGTTAATTCTGTGGGAAAGGGATAGTGTAGAGAAAATAGTTTGGAGAGGATGTTTAAAAAAGAAAGTTGTTTTTTTAATTTTTAAAGCAGTGTGGCAGTGTCTCTGGTGTTAAATAGACACTTTTTATGTCTGGTGTCTAAGCATATTACTAAAAGTTTTACTTCGCGGACAATTCTACTAATATTACCGATGAAGGTGGGCACTGTGATAAACATGGGGATAGTGGAGAGTATCAGTCTTTGACGGCACGGTTCAATGACCAGTGGTATGCTTTTATCACTTAAAAAAAGTTCATCAAAAATTTACACAGTGCAACACTTATATACATTAGAAAAACTCATGATATTGATCGAATTCACATTGTCAATTATAAATTGCATTGCCGTGACAGCGTCAACTACTTCAACCAACAACATTGTCAACTTTTTGTAGGAACTTTAAATGAAAATGTTAAAAAGCCGTCCTATAAATAGGGAATAAATCATGAATGCAAGAAATTAAATATTCTAGATAAACAAGAATTGTCTCTTCATTGTCTATTTATTACGTACTCTTGCACATCTTTACATCATTATTTTAGAAATTCTTTTGTATGTGTTGCAATCGATGCATTTTGCAGAATATAAATTTAAAAATTTAGTTTAAAATGCTGGGTTGCACTGCAACCAGTAGACATATTCTCCCTTATTCTATTTGTCGTCGTCGTCAGCACATCAAGTCGATGTTAAAATAAATGTCAGTTGTGTGCTCGTTGATGACAACAATTAAGTTGTTATAGACAACCAATTGCCATTTTGTAAGCCTTAGTAATAAATATATATAACTCTCATCGACATCGATTCTACAGTTGTCGAAATATTGGTGTCGACAACGACAAATAAAATAAGGGGGATTGTTCTTTAATTCGGACAATTGATAATATATTTTTTTATAAATTCCCATTTTACTGAAAGTTTTTATTTTACAAAAAGCATTTATTCATTGATCTCACATATACGATCAGCAATTAACCAAAAAGAAATAGTTGAGTAGAGAAAATTCCCATAAATTAGACATTCAAAACATTTAAAAAGAATTTCTAATTTATGCGTGATATCAAGCAAAAACTTTCGCAGAAAGCCTTAACCAATTACTTCGTCGATACCGAAAAATGGCCTAAAGAAAAAATAAATTAGATTTATGAGTTATACAGAAGGTGCATCGTTAGCCTAATTGGCTCTCTATGTGGCAATTATATTAATCCACGTTTTGTAAGTAGTTCTTTTCCAGAGAACAAGCAATAGTTAAAGGTATACAATTTTTACCAAGGGGGATGCATGCTACCTACGGGTAGTCAAGTTTGAGACAAGATTCTCTTAAAAACTCAATATGGAAAAACACTTCTTTGGCAACTGTGGATACATTAACTTTCTAATAAGATTTGATTTACGTTAGATTGCATGGCAGACAACAATTTATTATTAAATCTGTCTTTTTGCTATAATTGGCATTTGTTTAACTATAAACTGTCTTTATCTCTTTTTTATACATCGAGTGGTTTTTTTGGGAAGAAAGTTTGCTAAAAGTCAATCTATTGTACCAATTATCCTGCTCCAATGGCTAAAGTGAATTAAAATACTATTGAAAATAATCACCAAAATAAATTTAGTTTAATTATAAATAAGCATGTTTAAATAACGTTCTTGCCTTTTAATGCGTTTGCAGATAAAATTTAGGAATTTTGTAATCCCCTAATTAATACTTAAGCAACTTCAACACAAATGTGAGAAGAAAACCTATGCGTTCCTAAACTTCTCACCAAAGTGCATACAAAGGATGGTATGCAAACGGAAAAGTCCTTAGGAGTTATTGAAAAACGGGGTTAATTTTGTTTGGGAAAAGATTAAAATAGATATTCAGGTATGTGATGGAAATTGGATGATTCCAAAAAGATTTCTATCAATTTTGAGAATAGTATTTCATTCAACAACTTCACATTATTCTCCTTATATATATTCCTCCCGGTCCTATAAGAAGCACAAGGCCTCTATTGTTCTCTTTAGGGGCACTTTTATCAATGTTATTGTGATTACATTAAGGGAATACTAGATCTAAGGCTTAACTGTTTTCTATATGAGGATTCCTCTGACGATTTGGATTAGCGGCCAACAAAATGTCGTCATATGAACAGCTTAAACTACAGCGATTTGAAAAGCCCTAAAATTTACTAAAGTTATGCGTAATCCAATATATTCATAATTGTATACTTAAATACGAATATATTTTCAGATATATTTTACATGACTATGGCATTTTCCCTAAAAGAAACCCACACTAAAATTTAAAGTATTTGTATGATAATACTTTGAGCGAAATCAGTTCTTTGCCCCTTTATTATATCGCCAATGCCTCTTATCAAGTAGTATTTTTCCTCTACACAAATATACTCATACATAATTTGCAGAATGTCAAATTATAGTTTCAATACGTAAAACAATAAAATAGCCTTTGCAGAGATGTCTTACATTTCCGCGCTCCAATCAAATTTGTTGTACCGTCACCCAAACTTCATATGTATACATGTGAAATTCAATATGGTCACGACTATTACAACTATTTATTTATTTATTTATTTATTTACAGCTACATTATATTTACAGCTGACATTACAAAAATAATACATAAGTGACTAGGTTAAAAACAATTATAAGTAAAAACATTGGAATTTAAATAATTTAAAAGCTTTCTATTAATAATATTAACATTATCCGATAAATCAATGAGATCATAAAATTTATTAAAATCCGAACAAATTCTACGAAATGGATCGAAATTCAGGAAATTTGATCTGTGAAATCTAAGATATAAGGGTTCATATGATCTAAGTTGCCTATTTGGAATATTGATGTTTATTTGGTCGAGAAGAAAAATACAATCCGTTTTACCTTGAAATAATTTTAAAAAGAATACAATGTTAGATGCAATCCTTCGGCTTTTTAATGTAGGGAGATTTATGAGTGCCAAACGATTACGATATGGCAGCAGATACACAGCTGGATTCCATTGAAGACATCGAAGACAAAATAAAAGGAATTGTTTCTGGACTGATTCTATTATTTTAAAATATAAATTGTATTGTATTGCCGTATTCAAGAATGGGTCTTACTAAAGATGTGAAGAGTTTTTTTTGTAACGTAAGGATCGTTAAACTCTTTTGCCCATCGTTTTACGAAAAATAAAACACTATTAGCCTTGTTAACAGCATATGTGACATGTGTGTTAAAATTAAGTTTTTTGTCGAAGTAAATTCCAAGGTCTAAAATTTAGTATAGAGCTATTACCTCAGTGCCATTTATAAAATATTTGGTCGAAAATGGTGAATATCTAGTGAAAGTCATTAATTTGCATTTATTAATATTTAATTCCATAAGGTTTACGGTACACCAATTAAAAAAGTTGTTTAAATCCGTCTAAAGATGAATGATATCATCAATTTTAGCAATATTTGAGAAGAGTTTGACTGACATTACAGAATTCAATGGCTTTTGGAAGATCTGGAGTTATTGTAAATAACACATTGTTTGCGCCCTCTTAGATATGATTTTATCCAGTGTAGGAAGTTCCCGGTAAATCCAATTGCATAAAGCTTCTCAATCAATAGGTCATGGTTTACCTTATCAAAAGCCTTACTGAAATCTGTATAAATAACACCTGTTTGCTGGCTAAAAAGCTTGCGTTGATATATGACGTCAATTCCAATAAGTTTGTAGTTGTAGATCTACCACGCCAAAATCCATGCTGTTTTGGAGATATAATTGATGAAATTTCATGCTTGAGTGTATCCGTTATAATTTTCTCAAACAACTTAGGGATACCATTTAATTTTACTATGGCTCTATAGTTTGTAGCATTATTACGACTACCAGATTTATAAAGAGGGATGATAAATGATTCCTTCCAGCAGCTAGGAAATAAACCAAACTTCAAAGAAATATTAAATAAATACGTTAATGGGATAACTAATGACTCCGCACAATATTTTAAAATGCTGCTCGTAATACCATCAGGTCCAGATTTGCAAAAGCTTTTTAATGATTTCAGATTTGACAAGACGGTTGAGACATCTAAGGAGGAAATATACATAGAAGTTGCAGTAGGAATTTCGTAAGGATACGATGAATTGTCAACAGTATTTGTAGAGAACGTAGAAGCGAATAACTCAGCGAAAATATTAGCGATATCAGCGTCATTCGAGTATGTAGTACCACTGAATTTCATAGTTGTCGGGTATGATGACACTTTCCTTTTTGAATTAACAAAGTTGAAAAATAATTTGGTGTTGTTTTTGATGTTATATTTAATTTTACTAACATAGTAATCGTAACATTTTTTACTTTCAATATTAAAGTGACTGCTTGCTATTAAGTATTCGATCTAATGAACTTTTGCTCAATTTAAACCTTTTATGGAGTCTGTTACGTTTATTTTTCAACCATGCCAATGTATTAGTAAATCAGGGAGGACGATTGGTTATAACCTTTTTTATGACCGGAGTACTGGCAGAAACACAGCTATTAAGCACTGAGTAAAACTTTTGAAGGAGTAGCTCAAAATCACTTCCGTCATTTCTATACGTAAGTATTTCTAACCAATTTATATTAGAAAGCAAATGATTTAAATAAGTAAAATTCGTCCGTTTAAAACATAGACACTCAGTTATATTATGTATTGATTTCATCTTCGGGAAATGTGTAGAGATAAGAAGTGTAGGATGATGACGATCCTCTGGAATGCATAGCGGGATGGTCCTACTCACATCAAATAAGGAGGGATTATTTACAAAAATCAAGTCAAGTAATCTGTTATTAGTATTATGAACACTATTTATCTGGAAAACATTAATATCAGCAAGGCACATAAGAAAACCGTGTGTCCAATCATGCGTGAGTGAGATAAAATTTTAACTACATTGTATTTTGTTACAACTAAAGCTTAGAAATCGTTTTAAAAAAATTAATTAGAAAATAACGAAACGTTAAAAAACACAAGAAAACCTGCAGCAATATTGAAGGAGTCTGAAAACAATATCGCCCGTCTAATCACCATTCAAACTTTGGCTCTGAAATTATTTACAGATTAAAAACATTTCACAGACTGGCATTAATATATCTAAAAAATAACCATATATTAGTAGCTTATCTTTCATCATATTGTCCTTCAGAAAGCTTTGTTCAGGATATTTTTCTTAACTTGTCACTAATAAATTTTAGAACAGCTTCCCATTTCAAACAGTTGCCCATTTTAAATTGTTTTGAAGGCATATTGACATCACCACTCTAAGGTTTTTAAGGATTAATCCTCTTACCTCTTGTGTTTTCAACTTAGTAGACTGAAAATGCAGTCTTACACTTCAACATAATATTTCTAGTTCCCCTAGTACATCATCGAAGGCCAACTGGTTTATTATTTAGCAACAATTGTATAAAAACAAACTCAGTTCTCAAACCCAAGCGGAATATCTGCTAAAACTAGCCTCGTCTATCAATGACAACAAACTTACAAAACGTTTCTGATTTGCATTCAAACTCCCATGTACCAGCAAATGTAGTAAAAGCCTTAAGCTTTATATGTATTTACGCGATAAAGCATTGCAGCTTTTTTGATGTCAGGCATTGTTTAACAACTACTCGCATGTAAACAAGCAGACAGACATTTTGCTTATAAAATTGTATGTACGAGTATTGTGTCTTTGTTATCTCTTACATATACTCGTATATTTCGAATGTCGTTTGCCAATAAGAGTTCAAGCATAAGCCGTCTTGTACTAGAAACATCAACAACTGGCAAAAACATCTAAACGAACAACAATTTGAATATAATTTAAGGCTGTATTGTTTGAAACTCTTAATTGATAGTAGTATGGCAAGAAAAGTTGGTTTTAAAAGGAAAAACGCAATATGCCCTAAAGTAGGCAATAGGTTTACTAAATTGTATTTGCCACATGTGTGCGTGTGTGTGCGCGTGTGTGTGTGTGTGTGTGTTTGTTGGTGCCTGTTCACAAAGTTACGAGTTGTGATGATGATGATGATGCCAATAAAGGTGTTGGTTACATCCTGAGTAATGTTCAGAGATTGCAGTTTTATTTGCTGCAAAAAGAAGAGTATGATGATACAGTAGCTCCTGGCAGTCGGTTTTTTTGTTTGTTAAAGAAAATTGTGTGTCATTTGTATAAAATTTACAGCTGGTGTGAATTGAGAAACATGCCAGCAGTAAAATTTTACACATCTAGTAATTCAAGCACCAAGAAACACAAACAAACATTTGTTGGCAACTTTTCATATTCTGGTACATCCAATGAAACATTTAACAATGTGTTTGTGCATACATCCTTGTGGAATTTTCAGCATAAAAATAAAAATATATTTGAATTTCACTCCGAAGCAATATATAATCAAAGAGACTTGAAAAATCGTTTTTGCTTTAATCTAAACGAACTAATAGTTTGTAAAACTTCTTTTTATTTTAGTTAATAAAACTTGCATGTAACTGCTTTTCTAAGCGAAATTTTCTTAAAGCCTTAAAGTATAAGTGAAAAATTGATAGAGAGAAAAGTTCAAAAACATTATGTCCTTATGGGTAAAACCATTGTGATATCTTGGACCATAATTGAAACAAAAATGTACTAGGGCCTTTATATTTAAAAGTACTATTGCTAGATGCTCCACTGATCTATCGTATTAAAGGCCACAATTTGGTCTCTTAAGGCTAAATTTTACTGACCATTAATTTGCAGATGACTGTCAAGAATATTTCAATTTAAAAATACTTAAAAGTATCATGGCCTTACCGCCAAAAAAAAAGAAAAACGTAACCGTCATTATATTCGTCCTTCACACTTTCATCAAAATATATAATTCACCATTGTTAAATTAATTTTGAAAAAATTCTTAACATTGAAAGTGGAATCAGAAACTTATAGTAAAATCAAATTTGGAGCAGCCCTTCAACTTAATGGCAAAAAAGTTAATAAAAAGGCTTTTCTTGTAAAATTTTGTGTTTTTGATTTACCTTTTTTTCACAAATTTCTTGATATGACGACGAATTTACTTCCTCTTAGTATAACCCTGGGACTTGCACTAATTTATGACTTACGTATTTAGAAAACTATTACACAATAAGATTTTTGTTTATTTGAAATCTATTAGAAATTTTCTTATTAGATGAAACAGAAGAATTCGAAAAACTGAATACATTTCATGTATTTGATGTCCCATAAAAAAATAAAACCCTCATATGTTAGTTTTACTGAAGTTTAAAATTTGTATAATGCAATAAATTTTATCTTTAAGTTACCAAAATTATTCAATATTGCAAAATATATTGTAAATAAAAGAACTAAAAAAACTATTTACGGAAAAAATCTTGGTTTAGGTGTGTACTATTAAAAATTCTGCTTTAGTCTTCCTTCTTTCCCTCTTTATAGTTACACCAAGAGCGTTGCTGGGGCTTTTGCCTGGACTGATGGCAGAAAAGTGGCACTCAGCAGTACAAGGAAAATCTTATTATTGCTTGGGAATTTTTTTTCCACTTCTTAGGATCTAATTAACAAAACTTAAATTTAAAATAGGAATTACTTAAAAAAATTTTTAAAAATCCATTTGAAAATTCATCCCTTAATTTTTTTTAATTCTATATGAAACACACTATTTTTCTTTAAATAATAATGAAAAATTAATTTTCACATAAGAGAAAAGAAACCTAGTCTACTGGGGAATTTATAAGCCTTACAGATGTATTTCTTATTGCCAGTGGCAAATAATAAATGAAAATTTAATATGAAATTAGTTTCTATGAAAAAAATATAATAAAAGGTTGACTTTTCCCACATAGTGAGTAGAGATTCCAAATCGGTTTTTCTGTTGACCGGGTTTACTTTATAGCGAATTAAAATACCTGCAAATTTATCAAGAACGGTTTTTGCTTATCCTAATTCCACTGTATTTGGAAAAAAATTATATTCAACACTTATTTCGGTAATTTTGTATTGTATATGAAAAAGCATATGACATCAAATCCATTACGTTACTAAAAAAATTATTATTTTTCTATGTGTATCAAAATATCACAAACCAAAGTACATTTTATAAAATTAATCTAAAATTTTATGTGCAACGCAATTGTTTTAAATACGAAAATAACATTTTATTACTACACATTTATGAATATCTATACATACTCTGTAATTATATACATACTTATGGTCGAGTATCAGTTTGTTAATTTAATTTTTTCATTAACTTTATAAACGTAGACTAATTCCAGAGTATAATTTGTATTCATGAAAACTTTAAATATTCAAAATTTGCTAAAATAGTTGGTCTTGCACTGAAATCATATTGCCACTACGAGAATATAGCAAAAGTATATTTTTTGCCGACTGACTTTTTTAATATATAAAACATGGTTTGTCGTTGACATTATCTGTTTCTGACGTACAAAATTAGTTTTTGTTGCTTTTTACATTTTAATAAGGGATGAAAACATATACGTGTAATCGTTAAAAGTTTGTTGATTCTTTTTGTTTTGTGCTTCAAAGGCTTCTTTTAATTCCATTACTTTTAACAAGGATTGTAAAAAGACAGATTATTAGCAGGGAAATATAGTTTGTCGTAAAATATCGCAAATGTTATTAAAATCAGACTATGCGAATGGAACGTACACGACTCAACATCTTCATGCAGTGAAATATCAATCACCAGTGTTTGTTTTTGTGAGTGATTTATATATGATTTTTTTATTGGACCAGCACTCAGATATGACGTGTAACTTGCATCATTCTCTTAGTGAGTAAATAGAACTAGCTATAGCCGAGGATCCCCTCCTCCCTCTGTTGTAAGCGGTTGAGTAGCCCCGAAATAGACTTGGTACATCATCAGAATCGTATTCTGTTTTCGGTTGGTTATAAGTGATAAAAAGCGTGGAGATCAGAGAGAGCAAATGCAACTTTAACTACCTGATTTATCAGCACTTGAGTATTTTCTTAACGACATCAAATATGTGTTCACACTAAATTTTTAGGCCAAAAATAGTAAGAACTTCTGAGTCCTCAATTTTAATATCGTCTAAAATTTTAAATCCGGCCAAATTTTTAGTCATACGTTCATTTGTAAACATAAAATACAGGATTTTACGAGCATTACTACTGCCTCTATCTAAATAAACCCATTTATTCACTGTTGCAAGATTGTTATTAAACGTATGATCCACGTTTTGCTGATTTCCGAAAATCTTGTCCTATTGTTGAATAACTATGAATCTAAATGCTGCTGCCATCCACCAAAGAGTAGAATGAGTTAAAAATAAGACAAATAAAGATTTTCAATACCTCTAAATTAATTTTGAACTTGATCGACAAGATCACACCTATAGTGATTTGTAAAGATGTGTATAAGCCAACATGGCGGTAACCTTGATACTATGTGAAGACAAGTGCTCTGTATTGTGTATCCCATTCAGGGTCAACGTAGTATCAAATTCTGTCTCAATGGTGGAACCAATATCCAGCCGCAGTTACTGATTCACTTTGGCACCAGAAAAGTTTCAAGTCAGCCCTGTGAACTCAATGAACACCCCTGATTTTAGGCTTCTAAAGCATCGGTAACACCACTACCCAGACAAAAAGGGGTAAGTTTAGTTTCTTTAAAAACTTACATGCAAAAACTTACATTATTTCAGGGATGTGGCCTTAATAGAATCAGATTTTTATTAATAATATACAAAAGGTCAAATTCTTTGACATTTAAATGGAATTTTCCATCAGAAGGCGTAACATCCTGTACTCCCTCGACGAGAGTACAATTCCTGAAAAGGCTCGATATTAATCGAAAGAAATCATTTCCGGTACTATAAGTGAAAAAGGTTGATAGAAAAGCACCATTTCAGTCTCTATTAAATGCTGTAGAAATAATTTGTGTCACTACTTGACCTTCATCAAAATACTAGAAAAGTGATGCAATTTCTTCAGCAGAAGTGCTAGAGGTCTCCTGTAGACTGCTGCTTACGGAAACCATACTAGAGGTCGCTAGATAAATTATTACACTTTGCTAAATGCGGAACATTATGCTATTGGGCAGTTCTTAGCCCTCTATTTTTGTGGAGATTGATGACATATTAGCAATTTTCTAGCCCATGGTTATGAGCATTTTGAACAGTAGTCAAAAGGTTATCTATTATACCACTTAGCGCAGAAGAGAACTGCTTCAAGATCAAATCGAAATTCCAGTTACTAACGTAAAGCTTTTTGGTGGCACGCGTTCGAAAAAATATTTTGGCAGAGTTATAAAGTGCGAGTTCGGACAATGGTTGACTACTTTCGGTCAAATAGTCCAGCAAGTAAGTTGGTTTTATCAACCGGTTCAGAGAATGTTTGCCAGTCCTTTAAAAGCGCCAAAACCGAAGGACTGTAATTATCCTTCAAAATTTTAACGAAAAAAAAATTCCCACTGGGGACAGTGGGAATTCGGACAAGCGGTGCTTGTACAAATATTTTCGCTCATTAGTCCTTTGGCAGATGAAGATATCGCCTTGTTTTTACCTCATGCTTTTTAGAGACTGAAGTGAGTTAAACATCGCAAGTTTATGTTGATGCTTTCCAATACAAGAAATAAGCGTTTTTTCATTCACTTTTTGCAAGCTCTTTGTGTGTGGCAAGAAACTTATTTCATTGTCCCTCTGTACATGTATAAATTGAATGGTGAAACTATGATGAGACATGGTTTCAAACAACTTTTACGCCCCGCTTTAGAATGAAGTTTCCCATTTTATCTATTATAGTAAATTTTTGGTCATATGAAATCTACGGTTTGAAGAATTAATTAAAGGAGATCCAAGTACTTCATCTATTAATAGTTACTTAATGTAGCCTCATCTCTTTTCTATATCGATGTGAAGGTTTGTAATATTGCATTTCTAAAGAAAAAGAGTTATTTAAGTAGTATATGCTTATATCACTAAAGGGTCCCAATATAATATCAGGAACGAAATGTTTTAAATTTACAATTTGTGTACATCTAATATGGACTACATACTCTCGTAAAAACTCAATCCACATCTTGATACCTGTACATTAAGCCGTGCTATGACAATCTTTTTCTTTTTTATATAAAAACATATAAAAACCACTTCACTTAATGACTTGCCATCAGCATTACAGCCACCTGCACAAAGTGTGAAACTATTTAATATTTGTATGTATCAAGGCGTTCGTATCCAAGGATTCGTGGTGAAAATTTCTCAAAAAATCATAAATTTGTGTTTAAAACTGTAATTGGCAACATAAACATTGGTAATAAAAACACATTTTCTATTATAATTTCACTACTACGTGTGTAAGTTGTTTCAATGAATGAAATGTCGAATTATTTTTGATAAAATGCCCAGCAAAATCTCTGATTGAAACACATTAATTTACCAAATTTTTCTGGAATATATAAGAGATTCAACATGAAATAACTTTCTCAATAGAAGTAACTATGAGGTATAAATAATACATCTATATTTTTCGACCTTTTTTATAACTATTTGGTTAATATAATAGTCAATGGTTCATAAATAACGAAGATTAATATGCATGAAAATATCAGTTAGAATTTATTTGAAAATTAAAAAAATATTTAACAAAAAATGTTGAACGTATCCGTGTACTAAACAACTTTTAAATTGATTCAAATGTAACACAGATCCCAAAAGTGCTGTATAACCGTAAGCAGATAAGCGATAAGACACACACATACACATGTACATTCATATAATAGCCAGTGGTAATCATCTACGTCAATTAACGTGGACATATTTAGATGACATAATAAGAAATGTTCCAACAACTCACAACTGTTCGTACGATTCCATTGGCGTGTAAGTGGTATTCATCCGTAGTCGGTCATCAGACTTTCAAATTATTATTTTCAAATTATTATTTTTTATATAATATAAGATATTTATTATTTGTATAAGAAATTTATTAATGAATAAACGTATACGATGTGAAATGCAAGACAAGCTGACATTAGTAGTTTACTTGCATAGACCTGCGATTTAAGAAATCTCCAAAAGAAAAAGTATAACAGTGTCGAATCGTATAATTTCCCTGGCTAGTTCATATTCGAATCGGTACTTTAGACTGTCCAATATGTTATAAGCTGCATGGAACTTAGCGCTGGTCTGTTAAAATCTCATGGCGTTGCTATCCATATCATCAAACTCAGGCATAAAATAAGAGGACATCATCAATTTATAGTCCTTGCCATTGACGTTGATGGCCTGGCCAACGTAGTTCTCCAAAAAATATGACCCGTTGATCATATCCCAAACAAAAAGTGAGTTTTTCGGAAGGCTCTGGATGCATTTAGATCTCACGTGGATTGGTATTGTCCAAATTGGACAGTTTCATTTGTTGGTGCACGCATTCATTCAGAAATAGGCCTGGTAAATAAATATAATTTTTTGATTATCGCGTGCGGGAAGTTGCCCAAACAGAACAGGAGAACCCATTAAAAAAAACAATTTTGTCCTTTGCACGTCTTGTTGTCCGTGGTGATTTTGCAAAGGAGAATGAATAAACAATAACCAATTTCAAAATAGTAACTTCAACAATATATTTCAATGGAAATATATTAAATATTATATTATATATTAAAGTCCAAGCAAATTATTTATTCAAATGGGCACTATTTGACGATGAAATATTTAATATGTTAAACTATTTGAATATAACAAAGTCCAGGGTATTATGGAATAAGGCCAATAGACTTAAAAAATTATTCTACAATTATGGCTTCTATTGCAACAAAATTAATAAATCTCATCATCGACACAATAATAATACCAGAAGTGTTAAAAACATCGATTATAAAACCATTCTATAATTGTGGTTCAAAGGCAGACTTCAGCAACTACCGTCCGATTTCAATATTATCTGTTATAGAATAAATAATGAAAGAAATAATATATAAATGAGTATCTAACTACACTGAAGAGTACAATATCATCAACACCAACTAATTTGGATTCCAGAAAGGAAAAAACATCAAAAAAGTTCATGTTAATTTCGCAAATTACATTAATGAGCAAAAGCCAAAGCTTTTGATACACTATCACATAAAAATCTACTAACTATGCTGGAAAGCCTTGGCATTAAAGCTCATAGCTTAAAATAATGCAGGAGCTACTTAAAGTGCAGGAAATTTTATATTAAGGTGTATGGAAACCAAATTAGACCATGGAGTACCACATTGTTTGAAACTAAGTCCTATACTGTATATCATATGCACAAATGAACTTATGAATATGCTAACAACGGGTAAAATATTTGCGTATGCAGATGATACTGCAATAGTAGGTGCCCATAGAAAACTAGACGACTCCAGGAGAATAATGCTATACGAACAGGATATAGCAATGAGATGGTGTCATGACCATGGACTAGTAATAAATGCGGCTAAAAGCAAACTCTACATACGAAGACGTAAGAATTAAATTTCATAGAAATGAATGTCTACAATATACACTCTACATAACACGAAATATCTGGATTTCCACTATGATATTGATTAATGCAACACTACTATAGAAAAGTCAACTCGTATAAATGTCTAAAGGAATATAACGACCAGAATTTCAAATGGAATATGCACATAAAGGAATTGCATAAAAAGTTAAGAAAAACCTCAAATATGATGCATCAATTAAGTTATTGTGTAAAGAAAGTTTTTGCGGGAATAATCGCAAAAACTTTACATACGTCGAATGTTAATTGTATTAATTTTCAGCTCTCCACAGATGCAAAAGTAAATAGCTTGTGCGGGGGTAATCGTCTCCCTCTCTCATACCTTCATGCTGTTGCTATAATACACACTTTATTTATGTAGTAAAGTGGCACTATTGTAGTTCTCTAGATATAAATTAGTTAACAACTTCTTTCCCCGTTCACTAAAAAAAAAATACATTAGCCTGTTTGGTTGCAAAATTTTTGGGTGATCAGGCGTGCCGAAATATGGAAAATTTTTCCGTCACCCTTTTATGGCGTGGACAGCAACATGGATGTCTCTCAATATAAGAATATATTGATATCTTTGGCCTGAGTAATAAATAAATATTCCAATGGTACAATGATTTCAAGAATGCGACTAACAATGTACGGGACTGGCTTCTTTCTTAATATGTCAACTGAATTCTTCACCCCAATCACCACAATTAAGCTCGATAGAGCGTGTTTAGGAAGTGGGAAAAATTGTTGAGAAAATATGACATAAACAGTTGCAAAACTCCGAAAATTACGTCTTCTTATTCACGCATGGAGCAAAATCAGTCCCGATGTAACCAAAAATTTGGTTACATCCGTCACTGTAAAGCAGCAATTGATGCCAAGAGAATACCCACGAAGTGCTGATACTTTATGCGTTTGTTTTTTATGTCAAATATATGGACCTAATATCAAAATTTTTGGGTGTATGTAGACCCTTGTCCTACGAAATTTTTAGTGTTTTTATCATGGTTGCTTTTATACTACTTTTGAAAAATGTTTTTGGTTTTAAAATTTATTATCATTTTATTTGCCGATGATACAGCCTGCCTTAGTATGCATGAAAACTTTAACGAGGCATCCCGATATCTTCAGAAACATATTAACCTCTTTGAACTGTGGTTGAACTTATCGAGAATAAAAGCAAACGAACAAAAGTGTGTTCATGTCACATTTACGCTACGACGATACACCTGTTCCCCCATTCGAATCAACAATCAATTGTTCCTCATCATTCACAGGTGAAATACCTTGGTATACACCTTGACCGACTGCTTACATGGAAACACCACATTGACTCTAAGCTAACACAAATGAAGCTTAAATTAACCCAGATACATTGGCTGTTTGGTAGAAATTCAACCCTCAGTCTAGATTGTAAACTTTTAATATATAAGTCGCTTTTGAAACCCATATGGTGTTACGGAATTCAGCTATAGGGCACTGCTTCAGCTTCCAATGTAGAGAGAATCCAACGAAGGCAAAACAAAATTTTAAGGTTAATAACATCGGCTCCATTGTACATGAAAAATTCAATTGTACATCGTGATTTAAATATGCCACTTGTGACCGCTGAAATTGCAAAATATGCAGACAAAAATTTATTTAACAAAACTCGAGTCCCATCCTAATCCCCTTGCTTGCAATATCTTGAATTTTACTGGACACATCCGCTTAAAAAAGAGAAACACTACGGCATAAATACGCAACACTCCAGATTCTTTGAAAATATTATAAATGAAAATATTTTTGTGCTTAATATTTATGCATTATTAATTACTATCACTAAGTTTATGTCCGACACTGGTTGGGCCTAATAATTATATCTATGCTTAAGATTTGAATACTTATTGTTAGTTCAGTTTTGAAGATACAACAACTAAATATTAGAGTGAGAAAAAAATTTATTAGAGACTAGAGATTAGTAAATTAAGGCGCGTATGTAGACTATTTTCTTAGACTGTATATAGATTGTATACACTATATGTACACACATACACATATATATGAGTAATAAAATTTGGGTTCTGCATGAAATCCTTTATAATACCATTTCCCTTTTTATCTGCTTATGTAATACCATACAATTGTATACACTTGCTTCCGTACACGTAAAGTTGAAGTATGTTTCTCGTAACTTTAGGATAATCCAATTGCAACTGAAAATGCAGCACTTTTAGGGCTTAGCTGTAATTTTGTGCAGGAAGCCTCTGTGTTTCCATTGCCATTTTAGAAAAAATTAAAACCTTTTGTGGCAGCTGGAAGATAATATTAGAAGATGTGTAGTTTTATAACTATTTGGCTTAACAGTGATAAAACTCAATAATGCTTGACTTTTGTCTATCATTTTGTTACAAAAAGGGATTCGTAGAGAAGTGTGCATATAGAAAAATGCAACAACAATTCTAAGTTGAACAGTTTTGATCGAACATATTCTGGTACATACTTACTTCTGTAAATCTCTATAAACATAAATTGTTAAATAAGTTGAGTAATTATTTTCGAGTATTGAATGCTAGAAAATAAAACGATACAAAATAACAACTCCTCAAACTGGGTTTGTTGAAAGAGTATGTGATTGAAAAGCAAATCATATTGAAGTTGTACCATAAAATTAACGAAAATATACCATATAATACATTTTTACACAAAATGTCCCTTGCAAAAGGTATTAAACCAAGAGTATTTACAAGGAAAAAATTTAATAAATAAAAAATTAGTTGGTATTTATTAATTATGAGGCTCTCTTCATAGATATATTCAAAGAAGATAAAATATTTCTCCAACGGCTACAAAAGCCCAAAAAATGTTACGATTACCAGCACAGTTAGAAATGCATAAACCCAATGGCAGACAAATCACTATATCCAATAGACTGCTCCAGAAGTTAAACTACTTTATGTGTGCGCCTTTTAATCGGTCGCTGAAAAATATCTCACTATTATCTATTTAATAGAACTCGAACGCCAGTTTAACTCAACTGTATCATGGAGCTCAATCTGGGTACACTAACCACAATTCATCCAGAAGACGCATTTGTGAAACATACGCGATTAAAAATATTGTATTAATCTACAAATTTTTTAACTACTCAAAAGAAAAAAATTCCAAATATCTTCTAAAATGCATACACTATGAGTTGAAAGCCTTGTTTTCTTACACCTTCTAATAATTCCATGTTTATAAACTTGTATTTTTAATTATCCATCAAAAAATATCGGTCAAAAAATGTTGTTGTTCATATTCTAAAAATTAAATAAATATGAGACAATGCTTCCCTCTCTAAATTGCACACATTTGTTCGTTTCTAAAAACCATTTTGTGTAAAAATTTACTACATCTCATTTAATACGCATGAGATATAGATCATGATCATACTTTAATAGTATTTAAAGAACTAGTAAAGATCAGCTTAGAATATAAAAAACATCTGTTATGCTTTCACTCTGTTGAAAGCAGAGAAGTTGCTAAATGAAATAATTGTTGTCATGTGTTGTTCACTTTGATGTTCACGTGCAAGAATTGCATATGGCCGAGTAACTTTCTTGGCTTAGTAATACCTAATGGTGTTGTACTAAACCATTTAACTGAATTAAAAAAAAAACTTTTGCATTGACACACTCGCATCGGTTCCAATAAAGAAAATGTGCTTAAGTCTGATTTTATAATTTTACAAGGCCGCATTTGCTACTCAATGTAGATTATTATATACGTCAAATTATCTTACGCAATTTCATTAATTATTGCTTTAAATGAAATTGTTAATTAAAAAAGTTCAAGCAGGAATTGCATTACACTAGGATTTCTTCAAAAATGGGGCGAAATTAGTGAAATTTTGCTGAGGGACTCTCTTAAAGTAACAAATTGCTATTGTACTATTAACTCATTTTGTGCTTAAGTCGACTTAACCGCTTATTCCTTACTGCCGCAGATATATGTAAGTGATTTTCCTATAAGCAAATTTCGTTACGCAGATGAGTTCGAATTGCGTTACGCAGATGAGAAATTTCGTTGTAATATTATGCATATGTTCCCTTACTCTACTCGAGGGAACATATGGTCGCAACAAGTTGATTCTAATGAGCTCGATCATCAACGCTATGTTTGATTTCGTCCCACTGTAGACGTATTTTTGATAGTTCGGTTGTGATTGGGCATTTCCAGGTGAGTTATGATCGTCCGATGCGCCTGCTGCTTTGGGGGCGCCAGTCTATGGCTTGCTATGATAAGATCTAATGGCTTGCGGAGAGTGTGTCCAAGCCAACATTTTTTGAGTCTTTTTATTTCCATCTTAATTGGTTGCTGGTTTGGGTCTGACCAGAGTTGGGCATTGGATATTACGGAGGGCCAGTAAATACGTAAGATTCTACGCAATTATGTAGCGATAAAAGACATTAAAGATGACAGTCGTGTAATGGTAAAAATATTTTGCGTCTTGTAAATTTAAATATATGCGAACGTAAAAAACTATTAATGATAAAGATGGGTTAAAACATATTATAATATTGACTGAGTAATGGAGCTTGAACGATCCTCAATATTTGTACGATCCCTAATTAAAGATGCTGAAGCATGTTCGGTCATATATTTATGAGTAAACATGAAACACTGGACCTTAGGAGCATTAATCTCAGATCTATTTATTGGACTGCACCCAGAGAGTGTTAAAAGATCGTGATAAAGTGCATCATTCATATTCTGCATTGCAAAATTGTAGATACAATTAAAAGGTATACATTAAATGCTATTAAAGATAATAATAGCGTTAATAACAGGCGTTAGTTAAAGATAGGATTTTATCGTTTGGAAATAGTGTTTTTCAATACTGCAAATTTACTTTAACTTAAAAGTGAGAAATAAGTTAAAGACAAGTTAGTTACAACCGTATCTTTTACCGGAGGGTTTAGTCATTTGAATGTGCCACATTTTTATAAGTTGCAATATTCTCTGCCTCATAAATTCTCCTTTATCCGTTCTTTGTGCCGAAAACTACGCAAAAGCTATAAAACTCTACTATTTTCATGAAAACGGATGGTTTGGAATTCTTTAAATTTCTCAACTTTGAAAATATTATTAATTTGTTTAATTTAAACTACTATTTGCACGCTACTATTTGTGGCTTTTGCTCACAAGGCGCATTTAAAAACGTCCCCAACCGAAACGTATGCGTTAAGTGTATGGAGAATAAACTTATTTAAAACTGGTAGAAACTAAAAAGAAAAGGCTTTTGGTTTAATAAATAAAAACGAAAATTTCCAACGTGCATAACTTCACTTTACCTGCTGAAAACACTGAGTAGTCAGTCCCCTTAGCGTCGAAAACGACGCATGAGGTAGAGAATGCAAGTTTTATTAAGAGCAGACGAAGGTTACAGTCGCATAATTTGTGGAATGTTTTAGCGATTCTTGAGTTCTAACTTCCTTGGAAGATGTCATTTATATAATATTTATCTGTGTATTTTTTATGCATAAAATTTAATTTACCCAAAAAATTTTCTTATAAAAATAAAAGAACTGCATATTTACGAATTTGTCACTGCATTTTCTTAGAAATTATTTTACCATTCAAAAGTAGTCGGTGAATGTTTAATATTTTGAAAAAGATAGTAGTTCGTAGGGAATTTTCAATAATGGAAAATTGTTAAAGGTGAGTTTGTCGCTCTTGTTTGCTAAAGGTACTTGTAACTGACGTCTACTTTACTGCCAAGTTGGCTTTCAGTACTTGACACATGAAGATCTCGCCTTCTTACGCAGAAAATCTTCGCTACTACACCTGATACTGAATGCTTCTTCTTTAGATCTGAATGCATCATTTCACATATTTCTGAAAGCTTCATCTCATCCAAGGAGATCTTGAATCCAAAACTTATTAAGAGTTAACAAAAGAAAACGTTTCCTTTTAGCCAACGGACTCCAAGCATAACATTGTAACTCTTTTATTTTCAAATTTGTTTATTGTTGCACCCAAAAAATACAAAAATAGGTCAACTATAATTATCCGAAATGGTGCACTGGATAAGAAATAGAGACTAAATAGAAAGTTGATTTGTATTATTTACTATTTTCACAGTATTTATTTGAGTCACTGAGAATAAAAAAGTAAATTTCAAAAGAAAAAAATTGCCCGAATGATTATGATGTTGAGCATACTTTTATTATATTCAACAAAAATAAAAAAGGTAAACAATTTGGTGCTTTTAAATTTGGCAGAAGTGTTGAAACTTTTGCAATATTAGACTTCATTTTCCATCAAAATTTGCCACGCCACCCAGAAGCTTGAGTCTACATATTTTGAGGCAGAGTTGGAAAGTAACGAAACATTTATGCAAAATTCATGGCCATGAATGAATGCGTAAGTTGTTTCGTATCGTTGTAAATTATTAACTAAGTTTTGGGCAAACAAAATGAAGATTTAAACTCAAGTGTTCAGCAGTGCAACTGCGTTCTAAAGAACTCGCAAGTATCAGAGTATTTGTGAGTTGTGTTGTGTATTACACAAGCAGAAGGAATATCAAAAATAGTATCACTGCAATCAAATATTCAACATTTTTCATTCGTTTCTTTGTGTTCTTTTTGGCATTTAACGCATAAATGCATTTTTAACACTCGACTGCAGTTGTTACTACCTTTTCTGTTTATGTTATTGTAAATAATTCATCTTAATGCTCTGCAACTGCAGCTTGTGCTTACAACGCATTGTATTTCACACAATTAGAGATACTGTTTTCATTCTTGGCTCTTCTAATCATTATAAAGGAGATTAATTACTTTCTTTTTAATTATTCAACATCAATAGCTATGTGATCACCTTAAATTAGCAAGCGCCCTAACGGATAATTGCTGAATTCATCTCAAGGCTCTGCTAATACAACAATAAAAAACACCGCATTTGATAAGGGATGTTATTTGTCCTGAAATTTTCAGTGGCAGCGGCTATGTAAATAAATACTGAGCGCAAATAAAAGTCGGTTGTAGCTGATATTTTATATTACGTTTCCATTACTTGGTAGTTTCACATTCAATTTCTTGCCTTCATACTTTTCGAAATTGATGAGAACTTGGTTTCAAGTTTTCCTTTGAAGTTGTGTATTTAAATTTAATTTGATTAGAAATCTTATGAACAATTTCTAATTGGAATCATATAATTAAATATGTTTGCGAATAGAAATAATAAATATGAGTATGATGATGTGTTGTGACTCATAGAACTATACAAAACTCATACAATTCTATGGATCAGGAATCTTTCGTTATATCGACAAAATGATTTAAAAATTTCTGAGAACATTTCCACCTGTTTCCGTGACGACAGCATCTTCAAAACTAAAGGCTGAATTAGCCGAACGTCCACATCCCCTAATAAAAGAGCTGATCGGTTCTGTTATTTGAAAACAATGAAAATGTCACGTCAACAGCACATCACAATCTGCATAAAATAAAATTTTTTAACGTTGTTATGTGACACTTGTAAGTCAGTGATGCCACTGTTGCATGTTGAATGGCCCCGTGTCGCAAGTTGGGTTTTTGACACTTCTATACCGATAAAGACACATATGAAAAAAATAACTAAATAACAAACATATTAAATATTGATATACTGAGACCAAAGTAAACAAACTTTACAATAGTTTGTTAAAAATGTATAAATTTACGGTTTTGTCCCTAAACATATAAAAATTTTGTGGTTTCTTATTCCTTAAAAATTTCTGTATGACAAGATACGAAAATAACTTCAAAGTGATTTTGTACTGTATGTGCGTGTGTATGTGCTTCATTTTAAATGTAATAACTATAAAAAAATGACATAATTTTGAGGAACAGGAATCTTTCGTCATTTCAACAAAATGATTTAAAATATTCTGAGAACATTTCCAGCTGTTTCCGTGACGACAGCATCTTCAAAACTAAAGGCTGAATTAGCCGAACGTCCACATCCCCTGATAAAAGAGCTGATCGGTTCTGTTATTTGAAAACAATGGAAATGTCACGTCAACAGCACGTCACAATCTGCATAAAAAAAAATTTTTAACGTTGTTATGTGATGCCACTGTTGCATCTTGAATGGCCCCGTGTCGCAAGTGGGGTTTTTGACACTTCTATACCGATAAAGGCACATATGAAAAAAATAACTAAATAACAAATATATTAAATATTGATATACTGAGACCAAAGTAAACAAACTTTACAATAGTTTGTTAAAAATGTATAAATTTACTGTTTTGTCTCTAAACATATAAAAATTTTGTGGGTTCTTATTCCTTAAAAATTTCTGTATGACAAGATACGAAAATAACTTGAAAAACAAAGTGATTTTGTACTGTATGTGTGTGTGTGTGTATGTGCTTCATTTTAAATTTAGTAAATATCATAGTATGAGTATGAACACTTTAAAAACTCTAAATATATTCACATATATGTACATAAATTTATTAAAAACAGAATGTAATTTCTTATAAATTTCATATTTAAAGCGCTTTTTTCTTTACTTGTGTCTGCCAGCATCCTTATTGACTAAAAATTTAATATTTCAAAGAGTTTTGAAAACTAAATTAAGCGAAACATTAATATGCAAATATTGACATTTATTTTCCCAAAATAATTTTAGCAAAACAAAATTATTAATGAGCAAATAAATTCAAAATATTAAAGTCCTTAAATATGTTTCATAAGTTTCGGTTGCCATTTTGCAGACTTGTGTGTTTGTATACACGAGTACAAAACCTTTAACGAACAGAATTAAATTTCTAAAACTTATTTACATAATTATGGCTTTAACTGAAATGGGAAAATGAATTGAATTTCAAAGTGAGAGGTGATTGTTTGTAAATAAGACAAAATATCATTTAATCAACTAATCAAATAATAAACATTTGGAAATTCATTACATTCCTGGCATGCAAAAAAAAAACGCCTGTTCATAGTTTATGCAAGTCTAATTTCTGTTTGTATATGTCACCGAGTTTATTAGCGAGTTTGTTATATAGGGTTATCCATTTAGTGGTTACAGAACCACCAGTCGAACAAGGCTTTCATCTGTTAAATATTTAGTTTGTTTGTTGTTTACCAATATGGATCATTTAACAATAAAAAACATGAAAATAGTTAAAATTTGTTATAAAAATGGTGGTTCGAATGGGGCCACTTTTTGAGCATTACGGGGTGATTATGATCGCCACAATCTACGTACTGCGCGAGGAATTGGCAAGATTATACAAAAAATATCAGGAGAATGAAAGCATTACAGATGTGATCGGGCTTGTGCACGATCGGGATTTTTACACTGCCAAAAATATATCTTCGTTTAGTGAAAGTGTGATTGATAATCCGAATTTGTCGATTCCATGGCTTCCTCTGCAATTGGTCCTCAATTCTGGCTCAGTGTGGCCTATTTTACATTTGAATTTGTGCGTCCATCCATATAAAGTTCAACTCATGCAGCATATAAAGCCAGGTATTGTCAGGCTTGTGCATCATCACAATGTGCGCACCACTGAAAATATCGCTTCTGTTAGTGATTCTGATATCGGGCCTGTCTCACGACTTATTATAGCGTATTTTACATTTAAATTTGCATCTCCATCCACATCATGTAGCAATTGAAGCCGTAGATATCCGGATTGGGTGCAAGAGAAACAGGTTTTTAATGAATAAAATTCATTTTTCACTAGGTGTTTGTGGCAACAAGCAAAATTTTCGCTAATAGGGGCGTCGGAGAACCTGGAAGTAATTGTTGAAAAGCCATTGCATCCATTATGGTCTGCAGATGTCATTGGGTTGTATTTGTTCGAAAATGGCACTGGAAGATCCGTTACCACCAATTCAGAGCGCTATGGCCGTCTGATAAGGATTATTAGTTGGACGATATAAAAATGATGGTGTCACAAGATATACAACACAACAATTTCGGCTTTATTGCATTGGAATGTTCCAGAAATCGAAATTTCTCGTCTTGGCGAAGCCAATTGGCCACCAAGATCATGCGATTAGACGCCCTTAGACTTTCTTCTGCAATTTTGCATCAAAAGCCATGTCTACGTGGATAATTTCCTGACGTTGGAGCATTTGAAAAGCAACATTCGCCAAGGTATCGCTGAGACACCACCAGAAATGTGCAGCTCAACTTTTCCCCAAAATGTTATGTGCTTTATTAGCTTTCCAATTAATTATTTTTTAAAACAAATTTAAATCTCGGAATAATTTACTGATTATTTTTAAACCACTGAGCTTTCGTGAGCTAAACGTCAATAGTTTTTATGGTGTATATTTCAGCAACAAAAAGTCTATTTTTATATTCAAACACCTTTGAGAACACTTACATCGTATCAATTTTGGCAGGATCCGCTCTTTTCCAAGACTCCATCAATCGATTGACATATTCTTTAATATTTCGATAAACCTTTCAATTTCACACCAACTGTGTCTTAGACATTTTATAGGTTATCGTCACATTTGGTAGAAGATGTGTTTTCTTAGTTGGTTGATTAAATGAAAGATTCAGGAATTATAGTCGTGTCAACAAAAAATATGTAAGTCTTGTATTTATACTATCACTCTGACTTAATTAAGTTTCATTTGATTATGCTAAATGATCGTTGTTTTCCGTTTTTTTTTTTAATCGGCTGTTACTAGTCGCTTGTAGAAGAACAAAAGGTAATATCGATGTGGCAGACATCAATAATGCGTTGCCATCACCAACAAAACAATTAATAATATAATGCAAATTTCGATCATGGAGAATTGCAGTAATAATACATACACATATTCAATTCAAATATCTTAAAACTTATTCTTCATTAAAAACTTTTTGAAAAATATTTCACTGTACAAACTTATACTATAAATCGATAGCGGTGAAATTAAAATGAAAGTTGTCATCCCTGGTTATCAAAGTGAGCTGCTTGCACGCCGCTTATGACACTTGCAAAAGTAGAGAGTAGATCTACTTCTCACATTCTACTCGCAGACATATTCGTTTTTGCTCTGTAAGTTACAGACTGTAACTTGCAACATATAAAAATGTATAGGCTGCAAAAGAGCGTAGACTGCATGGTAAGGATTTTCATCTTTGACATCTATTGAAAAACAGACAAAACGAAATATACTTAATTTTTTCAGTTTTGTAAGAAAATATATATTATTTGACGCCTCCATGCTTAATAGGCTAGATTGGTCTAACATCTACCAAAAAAAAAAAAAAAAGAATACATACTAAATATTTTATGCATGTATATAAAGATACAAACATTCCTTGCTGGTGATTTCTTAAAATTTTTTCCCCGAAATTCACTGCGTTTTCTTAACGCCATCTGCAGTGCCATGAATTTTCTAGTTGAAATGAAAAAACTTCTCCATCTTTAGGCAGAATTTGGTGCTCTCAGTACTGAAGGGAAACATAAAACGTATAGAGTTTTTTCTAACAAAAAAGTTTTCTATGTGTATTAAACTTAATTCTTTCACTGGTCCATTTTCGAAAATTTAGCTGTGAGCCATAACTGCTACACATTACATACATTCGAACTTGTGCCTTCACAAATCGTTTTGGACATTTGTATATAAATACAGAAAATATTTAAACACATTTGCAATACTATAAAAAATTATTTAATTAATAAATTTTAATTTGTTTTTTAAGTTTCAGGTCTCTTTTATAATGTTTTATTAACCGATATTTCGGTACTCTTCGAATACCATTTTCAGGATATTTTTTTCATTATTTTTTTTAATTATTTTTTTATATTTTTATATAATAAGCATATATTCCAAAGGTGGTAAGTATCGATAAATACAATGAAATAATAAAACTAAAAAAACTTAACGCTTAAATGCAATCGAAATTTATTAATTCAATGTAAATATGAGAAATTAATAACACAATCTGTACTTGGCAGCAAGGGCGTAGCCAGGATATGAAATAGGGTGGTGCCACGAAAATTATGATTTTTTATGATCATTACAATTTCGATCTATTTGAGGAGTAATCTGCGTGGATCTTGTGAAAATTTTGCTAGAATTTTTTCAAAAAATTCGTTCTTCTTCTCGTTTACCAGTCTTCTGTGGACACTTAGCATACACAGTCCTGCAATATACAATATACTTATTTTTTGATAATAAGTAAAATTGCATATTATTTTACCATTTAAACGAGCTTTAGTCATTGTGGAGCGCAACCATGTTTTTACTCGCCTTAAAGTGCTAAATGACCGCTCAACAGTTGCAGTAGTGCACGGCTGTGACAATGAAATTAATAACGCCTTCCTTATATTTGGATAAAATAATCCAGCGTCTTTCAAAATACTCGTCAGCTCTAAGTTGGCTAATTCGTCTTTACCCATTTTTTTTGTTGCCAAGAATTATACCAAAGCTCAATTTCTCCTTCCAAATCATCCAACTCATATAAATGCTCAAACGTTTTTGTGGCATCTTTAAGCTCTTCCAGCTTCAAAGAAAGCATGTTTGACGGGTGCAAACAATGAATTGCAAACGCTAACCTATTCTCTTCATTAAATATTCGGTCCAGTGATGAAATTAAGGAATCTATATAAGGAATGTATATAGATCGCTTCCAGTATTCAGCAGGTGATGAAAACTGGGGATTTGAACGGTGCGTTTGACGAGAAACTATCCTTGGAACAGACATCTCTATTCCTAAATTGGCTGTGTTTTTTTGAATAGAAAAAAGCAATCCGTCCACAATACTCTGTGCATTTTTTAATAATATCTATTGTAATATTGTATGTATGTAAAAAAAATTGTTATAGAATTAGGTGGGTGCCACGGCCCTCTAGGCCCATGCTTGGCAGTATCAAATGTTAATAATGCATTTATAGTTTCATCCATTTATCTAAACAATTTTCAAAACTCAAACTCAACTCTAATCAGCTTCCAATAAATTAAATAAAAATTTGTTTTATACTTACAAGAATACTCCCATTTATTGATCTTTGCTCCTGATTAAAGAGGTCCTTGAATGTCCGTGTAACTTTAGGAACATCTGTGAGCATCTGTAAAATGCGTTTTATTGTTCGCTGGTAGCTTTGCAAACATAAATAAAACATTATCACGTTTCAACATACATTTATCATAATAAAATTGTAGCCAAACTACGTGATTTTGAAGAAAAGTGCCAAGAAAATGTGCGACAGAATTGAACCATATGACATTTCGTGAACTTATTTAAAAATTATTATAAACTTACATTTGTAATTCCAAGAACCTCTTTAAAATAAATCACAAGTCCTTAAAGAATAATATATATCCGTTTATTTGCATTAACTTTAAGCTTTACTTCATAGAAAATTAAGAGACATTTTTGAAAACTTGATAAGATGAAGTATTATGTACTGTACGTATTTATAATCCGAAGCAAGCAATAAAATGAGAAAGGAGATGCTGCTGATGTGCATAAAACTTGGTTCAGTATTTTGAAAGCCATAAGCGCTTAAAGCTGCTACAAATACTCGTACATGCACACTAGTATTACTAATTAATGCAGCGTTCTTTATTTCCAAAAAAAAAATACTTTTTTTACGTAATATTGAATTTTATTACTAAGGATATTCTCCCCAACTAATTGTTTAAAAAATTAGAGTTATAAAAATTTATTTTTTTTTTTTGGCGTGGCTTTATCCCCCATATGCTGGCACCAATGATTTGGTTTAATGGCCAATGAAATCTCGATATATGAACAAACAATATTTTTTTTTAAATATACATATATCTACATATGTACACTGCTTACAGCAGCTTATATAAAATAATGTGCATAAAAATAATGTGATGGATCTGAAATGTTTCCTTTTGTAAAAGAATAATACGTACGTGTATGCGATTCTCTCCGTTCATATATCCACAGATAACGTCTAACAAATATTCTTGCAAAGTTTTATATATAAGAACAGAATAAAGATACGTTAGAAATACCAACTTTTTAAATTCCAAAATTGTGCAACTTTTGTACATGTATCGTTCCTTGACAAAAAAGCTTAAGGAACAAATACAAATTTTTAAACGAACAGTGCTTCTAATTCATAAATGCCTTTAATCGATATCGATAAGCCCTTATCGCGAACTTTTTTGGGCGAGAAGGGCACGATATACACAATGTTGAGAATACTGAAGTAAAAGAAACAAAACTTGAAGACAATTTTCACAGAGAGTCAATAAAAATTTGCTCAAGTTTAATTGCTGAATGGGAAAGGAGTGTTAGTTCAATATAGTAATCACCCTGATATCTTGTAACAGTGGCAAGCCCTATTATCGCATCTAGCTTCGCTTATTGTATATTGCGGACTTTGGCATCGGTCTAAAAAAATTCCACAGTAATATCAATTAATTTGCTGAAGTTAATTTTTTGTTTAATATTGAAATTTATTATTTGGGATATTCTCCCCAACTAATCGTTAGAAACAATTAGAGTTTTTGCAAATTGCATAGAAAAAAATCAAAGAATGTTTGCTGTGGCTTTAGCTCTTCTTATGCCGTCATTTCATTGGTTGCTAAAACCAAATCTTCAGTGAAGTTTAAGCAGTTTGAAAACATTCAACCTTGGAAGTTTATACCACATAAGTCAAATAGAGTATGAGAATTTCAATATTGCATATGAATTAACACAAATGCATAATCATAGTAGGCTTAGAATGTTTCTATATAAATAACACAACAAACAACGTAAGTCTATTTTATTTTTCTCTCAACACCCATACAATTAAACGCCCGTTGGTCGTTAATGATTCTATTCAGTTAGGCAAAAATGAAAAATAAAATCTTTATTCTAAATACTTAATATTGAAATTTATTATTTGGGATATTCTCCCCAACAATTGGAGTTTTTACAAAATGCATTGAAAAAATGAAAAAAAAAATGTTATATTTCTTTCTTTTATTTTACGATTTATTCATATTCAGCCTCAGACTAAGATTAAGATTAAAAGTAATTTACAACATTAATAAGAATGATTGAATTAATAAAATGTCAAATATAGAGAAGGGTTGAATGTTTTTAACTGCTTAAAATTCACTGACGATTTGGTTTTAGCGACCAATGAAATGTCGGCATATGAAGAGCTAAAGCCAATTTTATTAATTTTTTGTTTTATATTATTTATTTACGTAGTATATATGTATATAAATATATATGCCTGCATTTCATTGGCGCTAGCCTAATCACTTTTGGAAAGCATTCAACACACATACTTATACCGAAATCAAGAGAAGAAAAATATTATTCAATTCTATTGAATTCTCATACAAATATGTCGAATTGCAACAGTACATACAGATATATGGCCTAAAGAAAGCGGCTACAACAGGATCAGAAGCACAATATTGTAGACACACTCATCCGACCCATAACCCTTCTCGCATATCTTTGGGTTTTAACCACAAGCACCACGTGATCACCGAAGGGGCCTCACCAATAACAAGTCCTAAATATTTTTTCTTTGCTTTCTGCTTTTATTCTGCCCTTTTTGACATTGAGAAAAACAAAATTTGATTTGTTTTATCCGTCAGTTTACAAGTTATGAATTCGCCTTGATAATATTAATATTATTGTCGTTCTATACTCATATAGTTGCTTCATTTACTTATAATGCGATATTTTTAATTTTAATAAAAAATTCTTTATACATACAAGAATGCGATAAACTTTTTTCAGTTCTAATTTGAATATTTTATGTCTAAATAAAAGTATTTGTTTTCGTTAAAAAGCAGAAATAAGTTTCAAAATATTTTTTAAACTATTGAGATAAATAAAGAACTTTAAACAGTAGAGCAGGATCGAATTTTTAGCAAAATCTTCCAAATGTGTCAGTTTAACATTTTGTCTTCTATGAGTTAATAAAATTTTATTTTTGTGAGTTAAAAATTTAAATCTATTTTAAAATAAAAAAAAAAAAATAATAATAATATATTGTAAAAGATCTAATAATGTTGGACACGGTTGAAACATACTCTTTTCAAGATTTTTGTATTGAAAACATGTAAAATTATTGTTACTTCTACTGTAATCAATCAGCGTAATTTTATAAAAAAATAAATTTTCTACATGATGAGCCTTAACTGCGAAAAAAACGTAACTGACAAATATATAATTTTAATTTTTAATTAACTGCCTTTGTACTGAGCTGTAGGGCTACTGAAAATTTTATTTTTTCTCTAAGTTTCTGAATGATAATGGTAAATTTTTTTTAGAATTAATAAATTACGTGAATTATCATTGCAATAAAGTGAAAATCGGGAAAAATTTCGGTTTCGATTTTTCAAGATGAGGGCACAACATACCTCCAATTATTTTTTATATTTTTCGTTCATACATATTTTTAGGGAACATTTTAGAGCTGCGTGACACAAGTTTTCAATTTTTGCAAAAGTTTTAGCTTTGGTTACTGATACTCTTACGAAAACTTATACTAGAGTAAAACTCGGTCATAACGCGAACTCCGTGGGACTAGTAAAAATAGTTGGAAAAAAGTAAAGTTGCTAATGAACGTAGTGACATGCAACATGTAAACAACTTTTAATTTGTTTGTCTGTATTTATTTTTGTATTTTTATTACCATGTGAATATATGTTTTTATGTTTTTAAAACAAAATACATTGTATGTACGTACAGCAAAATAAATTTTTTTATAAAACAAAGGAAAATATAAAAATAAGTGTTGTTATTGATCAATATTTATATATGTATGTTCGTTATAAAAAGGAGAAAATTTATGAAATTTGCTTACAACAAATATTCGTTATAAACGACATGGGAATTATTTGGAAATTAGTTCGTTACAAGTAAGAGCTCCTTGTAACTAAGTTTTGGAGTATTAATTAAATGAAACCACCTTCATAAAAATTAAAATCTAGACTCTCTTTTAGATAACAAGACAGAATTTAAGGAATATAATTTCACACCAGCGGAATAACTGAACTTTTGTGCAATAAGACAACTCGTCATTAATAAACCTTGCCTTTTCAGCGCTGTTGAAATGGAGAATGATTTACAGCAGGCATTCGGGAAGTCGTAGTATCGTTAATGCATAGACTCTACGGTTGCAACATCTGGAATTATAATACGGATCAAGGAAGAATAGTTTTAATCAGTGAAGTTTTTGAAAAATTTATAAAATAGTATATACTTATTTTCAAAAAGGAACCTGGTGTTTAAGTTCCAATAATTTATAAATTTAACTTTATAATTTATTGATTTAACTTTAAAATGATTTATTTTTATTCCCAGTAAGTTTGCTGCTGTTTACTTGCAGTTTCATGTCTACATAGAGTGGCCTGAGGAAGTAACTCGGCATATGCTTGGACAACAATCTGTCACGCACCGCTTAGTTTAATCAATTAGGGCGAATAATCTTACTGTTGCCATATACATGTTTAGAGGAACCGTAGACAGGAGCTGGAGAATAAACGGTATGAATCTTGAACCTTGACTTATCATCATGACAATTAAGGCTACACTAATGTGTGATTCCCAAACATGATGGCTTGTTATTTGAAAAGTCATGTACACATCCCAAAGCGGCTGTACACTGATTTTCAGCTGATATCGGGGTCAAGCAACTCGTCTTGATCGGAAGCAGTTGCCTCATGGAAAAAGGCAGCTTCGAAAGTTATGCCACATTTCCGGCACAATTGTAAAGTGAACCGCTCAACACCGACTGCCATTCATTTACACTTCTGCCCGACAAAATGTTTGCTATAGAGCTCACGGGTGTCATACCCACTTTGGATAGTCACTGTCAACTGAGAACCTTTCACAGACGGATTACAGTCAGAATTAGGGCAGATGTATTGTTCATTATTACCCGAATTCATAAGAATATAAAGTTCATATTACACGATCAGAGAAATGTACTTTAAGCTGAACATTAGTCGTAATAAAGACAGAAAACACGGTTTGGTACTACAGGAAGGATATACAAATATATATTGCCATTAAAAATTAGATAAAGTCTCTATCAAATATCTATACGACATGTAATCATATTCGCGAAAGACGGGTATCGCTAAACGATATGGCAAGCCATTAAAATTTATAGCAATTCCATTCCGGGCATAAAAGCATTGATATACGAGTATGCTTCGAAATATCACTCTGGATGACGCAGCCTTGGTTGGAGCCCTACTGAAGAATCGGAATATGGAGAAACTCATAAGCATCCTTTTAACCCGCTGTCAAACATTTACTTTGCAATAGCCGCTCGGGGTCGTGCGGTCCAGATGGTCTAGAGAGGTCTATGTTGAGGCTTAACGGGTTTCAACATTTTGACAAGAAATCTATAGTCCTAAGCGAGACTTTTCGGAAACAACTATGCCAATCCAATAATGGTATTTTATTACGCACTACCATATGGGTGCCAATACTAAAGGATTAGATCTCCCTTACGCTAACATTCAAGGGGTGACTCTCATGGCAATGACAGTCACCTAGACTGTCCTTGTCATTCTTTTTCAGAGAATAATGATGGATTATATTGAAAGCCCGTTGCTGCAAGATTGAGGTGCGGTCTCAAAGCGTAAATTTATTTATCCGAGCATCGGCATGATTTAGCATCAAGCCCAATGCCAGATGGACTTAATATATGTATATTTTCTTTCTTTGCTATTTTAAAGCATCACAAAAAGACAATGAGTACCAAAGCGAACTAGTTCATATGTAAGCTTAAATAGACTGACTATTCGTTCGAACATAATTTGATTCTTCTCCAAATACTTTGATCTTGCTCCACTGTGTATTATGCTTACACGGTTTGTTGATTTCAATAATATGTTGACTGCAATAATTTCAACATAACAGATGATATCATTTTACTGGAATCTTATTGGATTGGAAAATAAAGCAATTTTTGGCTGAATTATTTGAGTTGGTGATAAAGTTTTTTTTAGAATTATTGTAGTTTAAATTTTTTGCTTGTTTGCACAATTCACGAATTTCGAAACATTTTTAGATTAAAGATAAATCTTTCAAAATCAATGAGATGGAAGTATCGCCTGAATAATAACAAAACTTTTTCATCACTAGAAGTTCCTTATATGGAGTATATAAATGATTATTTTTTCGTTAGTAACTCAAATTTCGTTTTGAACTTTTGAGACATCTTCTCTTCAATCTCCTGCGCGAGTATTTCTAATTTGCCAAACGCTCCATTTACATTATCTGGTGGCTTCACCCAGTCCTTTGTAAAAACATTACTAGTTGGACGAGTTTTAATCTAATATCGACGACTTCTAAGTAGGTGATATAAACATCAATATTAAGTTGAAATTTTTTCTTTTGTTTAAAAAAAAATCGTCACCTGCATCATCACACATGCGTGACGTTGAAAGTTATAAAAACGGTTTTGATTTTTGTCAAAAAATTTTAGGCAGTTTAACAATGTGTGGCCCTGTCATTGTCAATTTTCATTTTATTTTGTATGACTGTCCAGTGAACATCGCAGAATTTAGCGTTGAGGAACAGAACAAAAAAATTGTATAATATTATACCGACAGGAAATTGTGCATGATAAAAACGTATAAGAAGTGTCTCGCTCATTACCGGAAATAAGAAATGCAACAAGTGAGACAAAAATATAAATATAAAAATAGTTTATATAATATTTCAATTTAAACATTTTCATTATTCTATATAGAAAAGAATTTGCCGACAGGAAAATGTATGTGGTAAAAAATTTTATAACTGAGATAATTGAAGTTATTCGCTTATTAAATGACATAAGAAAAGCAAAAAAGTCAACTGACAAAAATCATGATCTTTTGCTGGAATAAAGTTTTTATAATAAAAAAAAAAAGAAAATATTTGGTCGATGGAAATTTTATGTGCTAAAAAATTTAAGGATATAAGAGTTTTAAATAATGACCGATAATCTTAAATTATATTCCAAATACAACTTAAATTTAAAAAAGTATTAACTAAACATATAATTGAATACGACATTAAGACTTGAAGTTTTATTCTAAAATGCAATATGAATCCTTCTGTGCTACACTAAATGAAATATTTGAGTAGAAAGTTATATAAATTGAAAATATCCACTCAAAGTAGAAAGTAGTGACTTTAAATTCTCAATGTTTAAGTTTTGGTAATTAAATCGAAAATATTTTAAATAAAATTTCCTTTTTTACTAATTTGAGTTTTAAATCTCAAGTAATAATTTTTTGATTAATATCGTTAAGGTCTAATTTCTTTTCAATATCTTAAGTATAAAAAGTATAAAAATAATATTCTTGTAGAAAACCTGGTATTGCGATTTCTAAAGTCCTGCAGCATCGTTAACTTAAACAATATCAGCCTCACATTAGCGTCTAAGACTCAGTATCATTTGCAGTATTGTAAAATTTCATCGACTTTAAACTGGATCCTGAAAAACTACAAACTTCTTTTCATTAATATTTCATTAGCTTCCACTCATACATTTTAATCAGACACAAATTTCATCGTTATTTTGCTATTTTTTGACTGCAGTTATTACAAAATTTATTATTTTCAACAGTCAATAAAATGCCAACAAACACATTCTTGCATTCCCGCATAATGAAAAAAAAAAAAAAAAAAAAAAATTGCATTGAGGCGCATCTTGTAAATTTATTTTAAGCCCGTAGCAAAATAAATGACTTCAAGGCTTTTTAGCCTTACAGAAGTAGCAAATGCTGAAAGCATCAAAACGAAATGTTTAAAGTATAATAAACTTTGTTGGCACTTTCCCCAAAACTTTCGGTAAAAATAAAATACAAGTCAAATGAAAACGGCCGAAGGAAAAATGGGATTAAAGTTCAACCGAAAATGTTTTGAGGAAATGTTTGTATATAAATTAATTCATCTGGAAAAAGGCCTGCTTAAACACAATCACACTTTTGTCAAATTCATTTTTGGAACTTTTCAAAAGTGTCGCTCAACTTCGTTATTGCTTTGCTATAAAGGGTTGTTCCACTAATGGGAGTTGAAATGAAACAAAACAAAACAAGCCTTAAGAGAGGTATTAAAAATATATATTTTTTTTATTTGGAATGCAAGTATGTGTATGCCAATATTTTTGGAATTTAATATCGCTAAAAAGTCCCTTGATATTTCTCACGGTGCTAGGAATCCAAATAATCCGATTAAGTCCGTTTGAATTTGACCGATGGCATAAGCTACTCGTACTTTACTTTTAATATATAGACCAAGTTCTTCAGATCTTAACTTATTGAGAAGTTTTTCTATCGAAAGCTGCAATTCTGTAAAGCTTTTGCATTTGAAAATCAATTTTAGTGTCCTATTGCTGCCTTTTTGATATAAAACTGAAGTAACTTTAGCAAAAATCCATTTCAACTTTTAAAAAAAGTACGAGCCACTTCCACACAACAAAAAGTATTTTCTAAGATTTTATAAGAATACAAAAATACAACTAATATGTAATTGTTGCGAAGGATCGTTAATTTTACTTTCTCATTAAAACTTAAACATTAGCCTTCTAACTTTACCATCTTATGAAGATCATGACTCGGTCCACTGCGGCTTATAGGTATAGATTTACGACTCCTGGATAATCCAGAATGAAAGTCTTGCTGGTTCAAATGGCATGATCTTGGAAGACAATTTATATCACCTATGCGAGTAATGCTCTTACTATTAAGTCTTTAATGCGCATCGTGGCATTCGTAGGAATGTCCTAATGCATCCACACATCGGCTGCGTGCTCATCGCTGAATGTGGACCAAAAACAAATCAGATCTTAGAGTTCGCCGATGAGGTGATGGCTTCACTATAGTCGTTTAAAAAAAGTGCGGATTAATGACGCCACCGACTGAAAACCTGCTTTAAGCTGGATTCGTCTGATATGACGTCGTAATGTAACGATTCGTTCAAAAACGCATCTCGCCACTAAAAAGTATTTTTCGCCCAAAATTCGGATCTTCTTCCAACCACTTGTTGGATAATACAGTTTGAACGTGCTATTCAATCATGCATGGCAAGTTGCATGATCGAATAGCACGTTCATTCGATTTGGCATGACTGAACAACAAACAATATGCCACCAAAACAATCTGAATACCTGCCATCATCTACTTGCGCTAAATAAACAACACAATATTTTCCCATTCAATGTTGTTAAGCCTTTGGCTGTGAATATTTCTCTTAGAAAAAAATTGTATTTTAAATCAAAAAATAAACTTGATTCGGATTACAAAAAATCAAAACCTGGATGGCCATTGATTGTAGCACGAATTGATTATATTGTTGCGAAATCTGTACAGAATGTAAAACCGTCTTTATGAATACATACGTAGCCCATAATAATAAATACATGGTAAAAGTAGTGTTAAGGTTTGAATTGGATGCCATTTTTGCAGATAACGCCAATTGTTGTTGTGTTTTGATATTTGGGATGAATACGTATATACAGTTGGTTGTTAGGGAGCCATGGAGCAATACACACTTCAAGAATGTAACTGCTTATTTGATAAATTTTTAGTCTCTTGTTTTAAGGCAGGTTGAAATTCATCGTTATTTTTTCGTCATCATGCTCCAGGTGCTCAAGCAGTGAAGCATTTCCCTTAGCGCCTCGAGCATGCTAGATCTACTACAGATGTCGCAAGAGTTGGTCGGCCTTCAAAACAAAGCACAAACCTTGCAAGTCTTGAAACCTAAAAATGAAGAAGAAATCACCAATTTAGATCTGTTATTCTATCAGTCATAGTTCCAATAAGCCCTTCACTTTGGCGCCAAATTGATATTGCCGATATTGCAATGCTTGAACGGGTTGTGATTTGAATTATTTCACGTCTTCACAGATCTATAGTTCTTATATATTGTTATGGTTTTATTATAGCTAATAATTCAATGTTATTAAAAGCTTATGGATTGTTATTTGTTTAGCTGAATAAAAGTTATCACATGACTCCCACAACACTGAAATGGTATGTGAATAACCCATGGGATGATCAACATACCACTGGCACATTCAGTTCTAATTTCAACAACTGAATTTGTGTCAACCAGAAGCTTTAGCAGAGAATTTGCACACACAAGTTTGAGAATTTGCATAGAAGATCGTCTCTCAATTTGCACATTCGCCAATAACACCTGTACAAACTAAAAAACCTTCAACACACCAATAGACCAGTTGGGAAAAATTATCTACTCACCACGACATGGAGTTGCCGTTCGCGAAACCACACCTGCGCTAAATTGCAGCTTTAAGGCACTAGCTGCCCATCTGGGAATATTCCTGTTCCCATAATTCTTGCCACAATAACAAGCAGTTGCAGTTCGCAGAATCACACCTGCTCCAATCAAACATTCAAAACATTAGCCAATCGTCGGAATCGAAATATTTTTCTTCTCACGATCGGTCAGCCGCTTTTCCAAAGAGATCGTAGGTAGGAATTAGTTTGAAATAGTGCAGGGTAAGAATTAGTTTTAGAGTCTGATAATCATCTTTGTGAGTATCAGACCCAATTTTGTTGCGCTTAAGTAAAGGGCAATTAAATTAGGACACAGTCCTTAAAAATCAGTGTTTTATTTAAAACGTGCATATAGTGTCCAACACCACAAACTTATATGAATAAATAATTAATATTCCAAATATTCTTACATTTATTTTCAATTTGAAAAACCACACAGCCGTGTTTGTTCTAATATATATTTTTGTAATTTTGCTCAATGTCTATATTTTTATCAGAATTTTAAAGAGTCAAGTCAGACTCGGTGATATCAAAAAATTCTGAATGGATATTCTGAAGGTTTGAGATATCGATGGAGCATGGGAATAATAATTTTAATTTTATATAATTTTATATAATTTTATTTAGTTTTTTAATAAAATGTAATGTATACCTCATTTTTATTTTAATTTTCATTTCAGTCCTTAAAGTTATTTATTTTTTAATTTTATTTATTTATTCACATATTTGATCAGTACAATACAACAAGAATAAGTCTTATATTACAGTATTGGGTAGTAATTTGGTAGCTAAGTTTGAATTTAATCAATGTCGTAAAAAACAAGGAAATAAAATTACAAATGCAAAGATACGTAAATAGTGCAATAGTTTTAACTAAAGTACTTAAATATGGCAGATTTGAAATGACTTGCATTGTTCATTACTTGAATTTGAGGGGGTAGTTGGCTCCAGAGTCGAATGGAATTAATGAAAAAGTGTTGCTCAGAGATTGCTTTGTTATATCTAATGCTGTTAATTTTGCTTCCTCTATTCGACCTAGAGGATATTATTCTATCGTATAGGTAGGAAGGTTGTTGACCATATATTATCTTTTTTGTAATATATTTATTTTTTATCAAATTCTTTGTTGAACTTTCGTAGTGAACAGACGTATTAGCGGAGTTTTTTCTTACATACTAAACAAACAAAAATACAAACAAAGAAAAATATTCGTAATAAGTACAGATTAGTAATAGGTACAGATTTTGTGAAATTTGCTTTATTTCTACTAATAATATTTTTCATATAATCTGAAACAAAAAAAAAAACAAAAAAAAAAATACAAGCCTGTGTTAGATAACACGGGCGCATAGGTCAGACGTAGAATACGTTAGTCATTTTGCAATTAAAATATATGAATTAAATATAATTTTTGATAAATGATTTAAATCTATCAATAAATTTTATGATATGGCAGCACAATAGATTAGCTGCTTTCCAACTACTTCCCAATGTATTCACAGAAATGTGTTTAGGAAAAACGCCATTGATATAGTGAGCGTATACATCGCCAATCCTTTGTATTAATGTACATACACACATATTTACACGCTGCTCGCAGAAGTAAACAAACGACAGCAAAGATCTGTAAACTTTCAACCACACACATGTGTCCACGCTCCCCTCCCTTCATTTTATGTTCCTACCAAACGAACTAACAACGGACCGATCCAATAAAACGAAATGTACACACACGCACATTTACACGCTGCTCGATAAATAAACAAAGCACAGCAAAGTCAAAATCATTTGATTTCACAACAACAACAAAAACAACAGCGGCATTTACAAACCAACAACAACAGCGGCATGTAGAAAAAAAGTCTAAAATATCACGCTCTAAAATATTTATTTCCTTAACTAGATAAAACTTTTATATATAGACATATAATTTTTTTAATGTAATTCGAAACAAAACATATTACCAAAACTGAGTAAAATATAAAAATTGCTAAAATAGGTTTTAATATATAAGTAAAAGTGGGTGAAAGTTGACAAACATTTTCTCAAAATTTTGTGCTCAAGATCAACACCCCTACCTTACCGTATAACGTATTCTACGTTAAAAAAACACAAACAAAGTGACTGAGGAATACTCTGCATGAGTACCTCAAAAACAAAAAATTGTGAAGTGAGTTCTAACGGCAGAAATGCCTACTTTACTGTGAGTTCTGAAGCTCTTAATGCAAACAATAAAAATAAAAAATTTGATGATAGTCTTTTTCTAACGGCAAAGCCAATTTTACGCGAGCGATCAATTTCGCTTAAGGTGAATTCACCGGTTCGTTCTGAACGTTCCGAACGATTTTTTTTATATGTAGTTTGACGTCTCTATTTTTGAGAGAGTGAGAGAAAGAGAGTAAATTTAATGCGGAACAATTTTTGCTTGAATTGGTTTAATTTTAATTAACGTCCCGAACGAATTGAACTGTGCTGCCAGATATATAAATTTTTTATGCAAAATTGAAATGAGCTGCCACATCATATTATATGTACATATGAATGTATTATAATATACAAATTTAATTGTAAATTTTTTATATTTATTTAACTCAATAGCTATTAGAGCATGCACTCGACTTAAATTCATTTATATATTTTTTATTTTATAAAAATTTGCTTAATTTAGAACACAGCAAATTGCAATCATCTGCCACTGTGCTGCCTGCTTGTAAAAGTAACACACAGCATTTACAGAGTTGTTGCATATGGTAGCTTTGTTTCTACAGAATATTTGTTCGACGCGGGTGAATCTTCTGTGAGCAAACTCTCAGTAAACTAAAATTGTCTCTCAACGAAAATTTCCTGCAGAACGAACCGGTGAATTCACCTTTACTCCGATGACAAGTAGTGATTCTATAATATTACCGCTGCCTAGTACTTCTTTATTTAAATAAGCGCCATTATCCGCTCCGGGCTCGTGTTCATCACTTAATCCAGTTATCAGTATAGACAATAATATTCAGAAACCTAAAGTGCCTGTCGGAATGGACAGATATATCACAGTAGTAAAGCGCGGGCGAAGCCCAAATTCATCTAAAATCTCATCGGTTCCAAAGATATCCAGGGATAACGACGCCAACTCAGCTAACCGTCAAAACCGTTTTAAAAACCCGACTTACCATCGAATAAAACCTCAAAACAACCACCAATCTATTTGAGGGAAAACAATTCAAACACCCTTATTAAAAAATTAATTTCGGTCATTGGTAAAAAGGCATTTCACATCGTTCCAATAAAACGTGGTAATATTGATGAAACAGAGATTCAAATATACGAGGAAAAAGATTTCCGCAAAATGGTTAACGAATTTGAAAAAAAAAAAAAAAATAAAACATGTTTCTACACATTCCAGCTTAAGAGTGCTAAAGGCCTATAGATCGTATTGAAGGGCATATATTCTTATGTTGTTCCTGAGGAAATAAAAGATGCTCTCACCCTCCAGGGATTTAAGGTAAAAAATGTCTCTAACATAATAAACAGGGAGAAGATCCCCCAACCCTTATTCCGCGTTGAAGTGGAGCCAAATGATATTAAACTGAAGAAAAATAAGACACATCCTATTCATAATTTAAAATATCTCTTATACCGAAAAATCACAGTTGAAGAACCACACAAGCGTTCAGGACCCGTATAGTGCCATAACTGTCAAGAATATGGCCATACGAAAAGTTATTGTAAATCACCTACTGTTTGTGTGGTGTGCGGTGAAGCACGAGACGTCCATTTGCAATAAGTCGAAAGATCAGAGGGAAAAAAGTGCAGTAATTGTGGAGGTAATCACACTGCTAACTACAGAGGATGTCCTGTATATTCTTTCGTTAAACAGGCTATGAATCAAAAGACCAAAGTAACCCCAGCACAAACAGGAAATACGTACTCCGCCTCTTATCCTCCTATGGCCCCACCAATCTCTACACAAGTATCGTATGCTGATGCCGTGAAGATCAACTCAGTTCCCATGCAAAAAGTGTCACCACCAAATAACACAACAAATGCAAACGCAAGCTTTAATTTCAATCGCCTTGAAGCTACTATTGATAATCTGGTGCAAACTATAAACAATTTTACAACAAATATGACTAGCATGATGCAAGAAATGCTGCGAATGCAGAACACACTGCTTCTAGCATTAGTTAACAAGCCATGAACACGTTAAAAGTATGTTTCTGGAACGCAAACGGCATTCGCCAACATAGAAACGTACTTGAGCACTTCCTCGCGGTGAAGAATATTGATATAATGTTGGTATCTGAGACTCACTTGACTTCGAGAGGCCTTTTTAAAATGAATGGCTACACCTTATATGATACAAAGGACCCGAGAGGAAGAGCATGCAAGGGATCAGCATTTCTAATAAAGTCAAGACTCAAACACTATATTCTTGAGAGCATTTGTGAAGACCATCTACAAGTTTCAAATATTCGTATCGAACATTTTTGTACAAATCTCGTAATATCATCAGTTTACTCCCCTCCCAGATTTTCAATCACTGAGGATCAATATGAGGATTTTTACATAACTCTTGGACCTTGTTTCGTAGCAGCTTGGACTTCATTTCGAGCGGGGAGCCCACTTACTGGCCTACTGACATACAAAAAATCTCGGATATTATAGATTTTGGCGTCATGAAAAAATATCTCTAGGGATTTAATTCATGTTGAAGCTTCTCATGATCTCTCCTCCGATCACTCTCCCACGATCGTTACAATTTGTAGCCCACTAAGAAGTGATTTACCTCACCCATATGTGAAGGTGATAAATCATGTTAATTGGCTGGGGTTCAAAAAATATCTCAGTAGTCATTGTACGGAAAACATCAGGCTTAGAACTTCTGATGATATTGAATTCAACATTGCCAATCTTACCGAAAATATTAAACAGGCTGCTAAACATGCCACTACCTCCCATCGGCAGACTGGGTTTAATATAATTTATTCTGCGGATATTGAACGTCTCGTATGTGAAAAAAGAAGAGCTAGAGGGGAATGGCAACGACAGTAATGACCACAACATAAAATCAGACTTATAGAATGCACTAAACGACTCCATGAGTTTCTTGCATCTGAAAAATCTGCTTCTCTTAAGAACTATCTGGAAGGTCTCGATGTCACAGCAGCATCTAATTACTCCTTGTGGCGCGGTGCTAAAAAACTTAAAACACCCGTTGAGTCTAAACCACCCCTGCGCACTTCTACCGGAGGCTGGGCAAGAACTAATACTGAAAAGGTAACATATTTGCTGGGCATTTAAAATATGTATTTACTCCAAACACATGTACTGGTGCTGTTGATTTGTCGAGTATAGTTGCTCTACCCCCTCGACCCATGAAATTAAAGATGCGTGATGTACAAAAACTAATTGCTGAAACCAACCCGAAAAAAGCTCCGGGTATTGATGGAATTAGTAACAAGATGCTGACGAAGTTACCTCGTTTTTCTATTAGAATCCTGTTATTTATTTTTAATGGCATTTTACGACTGGAGTATTATCCACACAGCTGGAAACTTGCCATGATCAAAATGATTCCAAAGGCGGGCAAAGATCTTACCAAGGCTGGGTCATATAAGCCAATAAGTTTACTGTCAACAAAGCTCTTCGAAAAACTGCTCATGACAAAATTGTCCCCAATTCTAACTGATAAGGGTGCATACCGGACCATCAATTTGGTTTTAGAAGTCAGCATAGATCCGTTGAACAATGTCATAGATTGGTTCATTTTATAAGAAGAACATTTGAAGAAAAGAAGTATTGTTCTTCCCTCTTTATTGATGTTTCTCAGGCATTTGATAAAGTGTGGCATAAAGGCCTAATTCTAAAATTGAAGACATATCTACCAATAAACATTGTAAATCTTTTGGAAAGTTACATTCTTGCCCGGAAGTTCACGGTTGTGGAAGGAGACTTCATGAGTGTGCCCGAAACTATCTCATCCGGTGTGCCACAGGGGAGTATACTAGGGCCAGTTTTGTATTTGATTTATACCTGTGATATGCCTTTAAGCAGTAATATCCTCACCTCTACATTTGCCGATGATACAGCCTGCCTTAGCATGCATGAAAACCCTCACGAGGCATCCCGTTATATCAGGAACATATTAACCTGTTGGAACTGTGGTTGAATTAATGGAGAATAAAAGTAAATGAACAAAAGTGTGTTCATGTCACATTTACCCTACGAAGAAACACTTGTTCCCCCATTCGAATCAACAGTCAAGTTGTTCCTCAACATTCACAGGTGAATCTATACATCTTGACCGACGGTTTACATGGAAACACCACATTGACTCTAAGCTGACACAAATAAAGCTTAAATTAACCTAGATGCATTGGCTGATTGGTAGAAATTCTACCCTCAGTCTAGATTGTAAACTTTTAATATACAAGTCGCTTTTGAAACCCATATTGTGTTACGGAATTCAGCTTTGGGGCACTGCTTCAGCTTCCAATGTAGAGAGAATCCAACGAATGCAAAACTAAATTTTAAGGTTAATAACATCGGCTCCATGGTACGTGAAAAATTCAATTGTACCTCGTGATTTAAATATGCCACTTGTAACCGCTGAAATTGCAAATATGCAGGCAAATATTTAACAAAACTCGAGTCCCATCCTAATCGTCTTGCTCGTAACATCTTGAACTTTACTGGACACATCCGCTTAAAAAAGAGGGATACTACGGCCTTAATACGCAATACTCCAGATAAAACTTTTTGAAAATATTTTTGTGCTTAACACTACATTTATGTATCATTAATTACTATCACTAAGTTTATGTCCGACACTGGTTGGGCCTAATAATTATTTATATATTTAAGATTTGAATACTTATTGTTAGTTCAGTTTTGAAGATACAATAAATACATATTAGCAAAAAAAATGTTACGAATTATTCGTAAACGTAGGAATAAGTGTACATAAATATTTGTTTATTGCTGTTGCCAAAACACGATTATACATGAAGGAGGCAAAGTAGACTATAGGCGAGGAAATATATAGCAGATACCACAAAGGGTCCGAATTATGGACCCAAAAAAAAATATAAAAATGATTTTATTTCTTAAGAGATAAAAAAAATTCTCGAAACATGAAATCCCGAAAAAATCTAAATGTATCGTATAAAAATTTTGCTTGAACTGCTTACATATCTATACAGTACATGCTCCGAATGATTGCGGTTATAATTTTATTTTTTTTTTTCGTTTAAAAGCTTCGAAAACAACAGTAAATTTGTTGTTTCTGGGTATTCCTTACAGTGATAAATTTTAGCGATATGTTTACAAACACGGAAAATTCCATTGTGTAGCAGGATATATAAAATTTTAGGAACTTTTTGATAAAATTTTATACAGTCCATTGTCCGGTTCTCGCCATAATCTCACTTGCTTTAATACTTCATTGTTAAAAGTGGTAGCTGTAAAACTGAAAAGGCGTTCTCACTTCAGACCGCAACCACAGAATATTCTAGGGGTTTACGGTCCCTGGCAGTTTTTCTAGGTAGCTTACAACTCTTTAACTAGAAGGAAAATTATGTCATTTATATCAAGAGGGGACAAATTCTGGGGATGGGTTTTGAAATATCTTCTCGAGTTGCTTATTCCTTCCCAAGTAGGTCTATCTTTGGCTGTAACTATATGATTGACCTGATTTGCAAAATGTCCATTCTTTCAAGAGAAAGAAGTTGTCGTCACTACTTATTAAGAATAAAAAAGTAATAAAAATTTTGACAGATTAAAATAAGGAATAGATTTAAATAAAATCGAATAAATGTATTTGACAGAAAAATACTCTTTAGTATTTTTAGTAAAATAGATATGAACATATAATGGAAATTATATCATTACTGCTTATAAAGAAAAAGTAAATAGGCCTTCTGTGAGGCCTTAGAATTTCTTTATTTCCGCCTTGTATTTAGTACACATCACATACGAATATATGTACATAACAATACTCTAATAATAGTACAGATGCCACAACGTGGCATGATATACATACATACGTATGTATGTTCGAATGTATGTAGGAAAATATGTTTGCTTTTTAACTTAATTACATCAAAACGGTCATACCCGAATTCCATTTGTAATTACAACTTCCACATTCCCGTAAGTGGTATGTTACTCGTAACTCACCCAATTGATTTATGTACACAGACATATAATTTGTTTTAGCTTCAGTTAATCTACGAAACAAAGTTTTATTCTCATGTATTTAATTTTTTTTCATAAAAAAATTACTGAAACTCGATGTGCATTACGGATTTATTAGTAGAAGTAGACCACTGCAAGCAAATCCTTCTATTTTTTTTAACCCACGTACAAGTGACTACATGTATACACGTGTGTGTTTTTTAATTTATTGGACAGCCAGCAGATAAAAATTTAATTAATTGTAATTTATTTAAGCATTTTGCTTGAAGTAATGGGTGAGTTTTTGTGAGGTACAACTTTTAATGTTGATACTAATTTGTGTTACACTTTCACATGGCTTTAGTTGAGTTTTAATAGAAAACCTTTGCATCGATAGTCCCAGCTCTGAATAAGGCTTGTAGCTACCCCACAAAAGCTGTACTCTAGCTATATACTATACATTTACAAATGTTCGTTTTCATTTAAATTTTAACAAACAAATTTTTTTATTTTTTTAAAAATCAAATAGATTTATTTAAATTTAAAATAATTTCGCCACAAGGCTAATCAAAAAAAGTATGCCTATGGACAGGCTTCGGGCTTCGGGGCTTTTAAAAATTTAATAAATGCACAGAAATATTTAAAATAACATGGAAATATTCTTTAATATTTTTATTACTATCAACAAAAATGAACTAAAACAAACATATCAAATCAAGTAACAATAGTTTAAAAAAAATATTTTAGGCAAAAGATCGAAAAATATTTCCTACAAGGGTGTATGGGCAGCATAGGAGAAGAAAATTTCAGATTATATTAGATTAAATCAAGTTTAGTTTAGTTTACTTTATTTATTTTATCAAGTCAGTACAATACAACAAGAACATGTCTTATATTAAAGTATTGCTGAGAGATTTGTTATATAGTACGTTTAAAAAAGAAATAAAAATAAAATTAAATTTTTAAAACATTAAAGAAAAAGAAAAATTAAACAAAGTTACCACAATAAACTTAGAACAAATCAGATAAAATACATATATACATATGGCAATTAATACGAAAAGTGCCTAAATATGGCAGTTTTGAAATGGCTTGCATTGTTTAATGTTTGTATTTGAAAGGGTAGTTGGCTCCAAAGGCGAATGGAATTTATATAGAAGTGTTGCTCTGAGATCGTTTTATTGAATTTGAAGTTGTTTATCTTATTTCCTCTATTTGAGCGGGGGAACATTACTTTTCGATGTAGATAGGGGGGTTGGCGCCTAAAAATAATTTTGTGCAAATACAGTAGTGATCGGCATTTAGGTAGGTTATCAAATGTAACATTGAATATTTGTTTCGAGAAGTGTGATATATTATCGTTTCTTCTTATGCCAAAGATGTATCTTGCAACATTGTTGTATGTCACATTTAGCCTTCTTTTACTCAAAGCATTACAAAGCTCACAACCATACAGAAGAGTTGGAAGAATGTAAGTTTTTGCTAACAGCATTCTAATATGTATTGGCGTGAAATGTTGTAACGCCCAAAAGATTTCGTAGCAATGCGAATGTTTTACCACAGCTGGGCTTAATATGGTCCGACCAATTCTTAGCTGAGTCCACGAAGTTTATAACCGTATTGTTTATTAGGATTGGCGGAACATACGTTTCAATAGTTTTTGGTAGACCAATAACTAATGCGGACGATTTCTTAGGATTTAAGCTTAAACCGTTCGCTGATGCCCATAAATATATTTGTTCATGATCTTGGTTTATTAATCGCATACAGTTGGCTATGTCTGTTGCACTGTAGCAAATATACAGTTGTCCATCGTCAGCATACATTTGTGTTTTACAATGTTTAACATGTGTTGGAAAATCGTTAGTATAAATAGAATATAACAGCGGCCCAAGTATCGAGCCCTGTGGAACACCTCGAGGCATTGCACAACTAGTGGATGAATTTGATTCTTGGGAAACATTTTGCGTTCTGTCACTAAGAGACGTAGTTAAAAGCTTAATCGCAGTTGACGAAAAATTGCCATGTACTTTAATTTATGGCATAAAATAGTGTGATGTACTGTATCGAATGCCTTAGAATGGTCGAGTAGTGTAAGAAATGATAAAGTTTGTCGTTTGTCAATTTGACATCTTGTTTCCTCAGAGTATTGTAGTATTTGTTTATAGTATTTATTTTGGAGCTTCCTTCCTAGAGAAATATTTTGGCACCGGTTTAATTGTTATAATAGAGTTTTTTTTATATTGAAATTAATTTTATGGCTTGAATAATATTTATTTATAGAAAGTTTATTTACTTATCTTTAAATTGCTTTCGATTTTATATTGAAGTTTTTAAAAACCTGATTTGAAGAAGGCGAGTTGGCTCTCTTTCGATTCTAATATTGTATCTTACAAGATAAGATCTTTTGTTGCTTTAAAAAACGTTTAATGCAATAAATTTATTTTGTGACTATTTTTCCTTTGCCCACAGGCATTTCCAATATGTCAGTCATAATATTTGAAACTTTCCTTTTACTTAATTTGTCCTCTGCTCAAATATTTTGAATTAATTTTTGTTAAAAAATCACGTCTTTATATACATATATATATACGAGGGTGGCTTAAAAGTATATTTTGTATAACACAAAGGTTTTTGGATAAAAAAATTTTTTTTCTATAACATAGTGTGCTTTGAGCTCTATACACTTCGTCCAAAGTTTCTTAATTTGTTTACACTTCCAAAAAAAAATAAAATTTGTCTAGGTCACTAAATTAAATAGTTGCTTGTGAGATGATTTTACGTTTGGAGTCAAATCTCTTTTATCCAAGCAATTTCTTCAGGTTTGGAAACAAGAAATTGTCACTCTGGCCTAAATTTCGAAAAAAAAAACGGCTGATGAGAAAGCAATTCGTGGCCTATTCCATGGAATGTGTAAAAAAAAATTTTCTTGACCAAATGCGATTATTTTTTTCTTACAATCCTCATTAAATCTAACAAATTAGTTGCTAAAATATTGGCCATTGATTGTTTTATTCTTTAAAGAAAGTCATTGTGTATTCCAAAAAATAGTAGTCATGATTCTATTTCCTGACCAACCCCTCTTTGCCTTCTTTAGTGCCCATCTGAAGTCAATGAAAGCTTTCTAATACCCATTTGATTATTCAAAATTAAAATCACTGAGCGATGTAATATGCCTTCCACCATCTTTTACAATTTTGATCTTCGATCGACCAACACCATAACGTGTCTCTACATCTCAACTGGGTGTCCAAAACGTTCGCAGTTTTTCGTGCGTGTACGGCCGCAACAACATTTAGTAAATAACTTTTTTTACAATTGAAATTGATGCCACAGAGTTCCCTAATATTTATCAAGCTTCGTACTTGATAAATATTACAATTCAAAGAGTCACGGAATTAGTGAGCCAACTTCGTGTACATACAAATGTGTTCATGTCTAATAAACTTATTAATTTAATTTTATTTAAATGTTTTAACTATTAGCAAATGATTTTTCTTTCATACAGAAATAAATGCTAAACGCCACTTATAAAGGGGTAAAAAACAGACACATAAGGGCTGATGATGACGGTCGCCATATCGGAGTTTCACAAACGGTACTGTGTTGTTCTGCAGGTGTATTTGGTTTATACTTACTTTTCCTTAGTAAAAAAATTCAGCGATTGAACCCAAGCCATATTAGTTAATCTTGATTTATTAAATTTATTCAAATGATGCATTTTTATATTTAATGTTGCCTAAATTCCTAAAAAAAATTACAAAAGGAAGAAAGTAAATTACTTGACCACTTGTTTTTAAAAATTATTGCTAAGATTTTGCCTTAGAAGGATACTGTCCAAATATTGTTGGTAGGGTTTTTTGAAAGTCTACTCTTTTTAGAAAAGTTACATTTTAGAAATGGTATTTACTTGCAAAAGTCTTTTTGGAAAAATGTACTTTTCAAAAATTTTCATGTTTTCGTACATACAATTGTAAAGAGGCTTTTCTTATAAATAGTTTTTTTATATACCATTTCATATAAAAGTACTTTTTCCAATGGTACCTTTTATAGTAACGTTAATAAAATAGTGTACACGAATTTAGAAAATAGTGTGCAAACATCATAATAAAACTATTAAGAATTTGTTCTTATTTGCAATTAGTCTGCATAATAGTATTATTTATTAAAAACCAATGAGTAACTTTATTAACTTTGGCTGCGAATAATTTGTTAATCAAATTAACTTTCATAGTGTTTAACATTAACTCATTTATTAAATAATCATATTAACTAATTGATTAAGAATTATTTGTACAGTAGCGAAATACCCATCATTGCAATGGCCAAATAAGACACCCCCATTTCAAAGAGCCTTTTTGGTGGTTCATTTTCTTGTAAATAAGTGTCCTGCATGGACATTGTCACAGAACCTTATGACCAAATCAATCAATTTATATGTCAGTGACAAATAGAGAAACTTGTCTCGTATCCTTTTAGGTAAATATCAATCATCATATTACAATATTTTACAAAAAGGCTTACATCCTTTTGATGTTGGATCCTGTACTCAAACTTGTTCATATTTTTTGTGGATACACCAAAATATCCTTCTTGCTTGTGCATTTCATCCAGAGGTCTTATGACCATCTATATACAACTGTTGCTGTGGTATGCAAGGATAAGAGCAATAAACCAAATCTTACTTAACTTAACTGGAAAAATGTTCGATACATGTACTTTAAATAAGACAATGAAGAGTGATTGAATATATTGATTGAATATTAAACGAAGCGTAAGTTTTTCATTTTTCTCGTATATATTTCTTCATCAATGGGTGGTGGCAAGACTTTTTTCGTCTATTCATTTATCTATGTTTTTGGTTTCCTTATAATTCTTTCGTTCGAGCATGATTTTCGTATGAATAATTTGGTTATGAATTTCGCTAGTAAAACTATTCAAATACACATCCAGTTAAAACAGTTCTTATAATTGGTAAAAGCAAACTGAGATCTTTGTTATACAATTAATCATTATTGTTAAATTTATTTGCATAAAACAATTGAACAATATTTTTGAATCAATGGCAGACAAATTGTGAAATTGAAAACTAAAGGGTATACATTTTGGCAGCCGTGTGATATTCAGATGGAAAATTTTCTTATTAAAGTGGTTGCTATTGGTATTTGACATAAATAGATTTTTGAATTTACCTACAGAATTAAAAAAATTAAATAAATTCTTGCAAAGAAGAATCGCTTCTGCAGCGACTTATTTTTCTGCAAAAGAAATTTTATAATTTAAATTTGCTATTCTTAAAAAAATTTCAACAGCCTATAATTTATTTTATAAATGAAAAATGGATCTCTGTTTTCATAAAAAGTTAATTTAAAAGTGTAGACATAATGACATTAATTGAAATATTATTTTTTCGTTGGAATAACCTCCCCAGTTGATGAATACTTGCGCCCGTTTTACACCATTTCTACGCCAATGTCAACTTTTAGGACTTACCGGGTTCGGGGTTTGTTTTGATAGGCTCAAAATTTTGAAAACCGTCAAGTAAAACGTTTACAAGCTGCTACATCTGGCGATGTAGAGGGCCAAAACGGGAGATAAGCCGATTTGGAAATTATTGTCTCCAAACCTCCATCAATGCCCGAGCTATGTGGGGGGCTGCTACTGCCTGTTGAAACTAATGATGATCGAGAATTTATGCAGCAACTTGCGGCAAAAAAACGTGGTAGTGCCGCACCAAACAGTAAATTTACCATAACAAACTAAGGAAGTAAGTTAACCTTGACCGACGGACAGTAGACGGCAATTCGTAAACAGTTTGCATTTTGTAGGGAACATTGTCAAATATTTTATCAATAACTGATAACTAATTGTATGCATTGCAGCCTCATGTTTGTGAATTCCTTCCGACGGCGGGCAACAATAGCGATGTTCTCAACCGAACGTGCAATCAGAAAGCGGCCACTTCATGTGCCATCTGTAGTGGATCCAATTTGCACGAACCGCTTATCCAAACGTTTAGTTGCTAGGTAGTCTAGTATCTATTGCACTAGACTAATAGTCTGAGTATCACCGTCTCGACTCCTGCTATATATGCATGTACGCACACATACATACGCTGGTACATAAAAAAATATTAATTATCTTTCATACGGACGACAGAAATTTTCAATGTGTAATATCATTCGGTTTGTTTTCGTTGTAAATCAAATACATAAATTATGAGAGTACAAATGAATTCAAATGAATCCGTTGCAAAGACAACAGCATGAGTTTGCATATGCAATTTATTGAAAAGGCGATTGCAATGAGTTTTGATTTAAATGAAACATAAGACTTCATACAAAAACATAAATTTTGTCATAAACTTACAATTTTTTTTGGAGATTTTCAATTCATCTTGTGTTCATTTAATTTTCTTCTTAAAATGAATGCATTCAATGACTGGAAATTCCTAATAAAAAAATTCATATTTGAAAATAATTTATTCATTCTGTATTTGTTAGTTTTAGAATGTTTAATTAGTTTGATTTCAAATTAAAAGCAAAATTTTTTTAACAGGGCCGTTAGACTTTTACAATATTTTTGCTTATTTGTGCCTTTTGTCATATTGTCAATAATTATTAAACTGGATTATTGGATCGCTAAGTCGAAAAGCTCTTTACGTCCAAACCTTAAAATGACTTTAATATTAAAGGAACTGAGCAGGTTTTGTAGTGTAAAAGTGTAAAAGTGTTATTAAATTTAAAATAAAATGCAAACAGCAACTACTTTCCTTTTAATAAAAAGGAAAAAATCATTTAGCCCCTAGAGCACAGAAGCCAACATATAATATGTTAATTTTGTACCTATCAAGCAGTTTCAAAAGAAACAATATAAATGGTACATACTGTCTATTATTGCAGATCAAATTTATGTTTAAGGGAACGTTTTACAATATTTTTCTGTGTTCTAATAATCTATTTTGCTTTAGGAAGTATTTGAAATTTTATCATCGTAGTACAACCTCCTTCTGGAGACCGTAGGCTACATTTTAAAATGAAATATGGAACAGCAAGTTTTGCAAGATTGATATCACTAAAAAAAAGTTCTGTATACAGACAGACAGAATAAAAAGGAGTAAAAAATTCGTAGCATTTTTGGATGTGTCTCCTTGTTTTATGGTTATTTTAGTGGAGTCTTTTCTGATGAGATTAGGCAATTTTTTTCTGAAACCCGCTGCTTTTTGCAAACTACGTGTTCATCGTTAAGAGGCCATTCATTCGATGTTATAAGTATCCCCTTTGAATGCAACAGCATATTTTGAAATAATTATAAATTATTATTTATTATTATTATTATTATTACGGTCTTTATGACTTAGATACAATATCAACATTAGCTTAAATTTTACAATTATTTTTCATTATTCTATAACAAATAATCTTTTACAATATGTTTTTATTTATCTATTAAATATATATTCATTCTGACAGTCTTTAATTTCTGTTGGCAATTCATTATACATCTTGAATCCCTCAAAAAATACACTTTTCTTTTGAAGATCAGTCTTAATTTTAGGAAGTCTTATATTATTTCTATGTCTCGTATTATAACTATGTATTTCAAAAGTATATTGCATTCTCTCATAAAGATAATTTGGTAATTGCCCTAATCTTAATTTATGTACAAATTTTAGAGTGTGATATGCTATTAATTGTTTTATATTAAGCCAATCTAAGCTTCGTATCATTTCAGAAATTGATGTATCGTACCTTTTGTTTAAAATAAATCTCATTACTTTATTTTGCTGTATTTGTAATCTTCTAATTTGCATATTATTTAACATTAAAATTATTGTTGGGTTATAGGTAAAATAAGGTTCTATTGTTGACTTATATATTGTTAATTTGTACTGCCTATCAATATATTTGCAGGTTCGATACATAAAACCTATTTTCTTTGCTATTTTATTTTCAATATAATTTACATGTTCCTCCCACTTAAGTTTATTATCAATAATTATACCTAGATATTTTATCTGCATCACTTTTTCAATTTCATAGCCCCTGATTTTCAGTTTTACACTATCACAGTTCTCTAAATTTCGATTTAATATTATGTATTTAGTTTTTTCACAATTCAGTTTTAACTTATTCCCACATAACCATATATATATATATATATATATATATATATATATATATATATATATATATATATATATATATATATATATATATATATATATATATATATATATATATATATATATATATATATATATATATATATATATATATATATATATATATATATATATATATATATATATATATATATATATATATATATATATATATATATATATATATATATATATATATAACTCGTCCATGTCTGCTTGAACAGCATTTATCGCATCATTCAAATATAAGTGATTAAAGTACAAAAGAGCATCATCAGCAAATAATACTATTTTACAAAATTTTAAACAGTTTGGTAAGTCGTTAATATAAATTAAAAAAGTAATGGTGCGAGCACCGACCCCTGTGGCAGACCAATATCTACTCTCCGGTCTGATGAAGTTTTATTTCCAACCACGGTTCTCTGCTTTCTGTTTGTTAAGTAGTTCTCAAACCATTTCAATGCTTGCCCTCGTATACCGATCCGGTTCATCTTCATCAGCAATATATGCCTATCTATCGTTTCAAACGCTCGTTTCAAGTCTAAAAATACAGCTACCACAGCTTGTTTCTCCGCCATCATATCTTTCCAGTCAGCTAGTACCATATTCAACGCTGTTTCACATGAATGATTTGCTAGAAAACCGGACTGCTGAGGGACAATGATATCATGTTGATTTAAAAAACTTAGTAATTGTTTTTTAACCACACTCTCCATAATTTTTTCATCGGATGGTAATGTATTTACTGGTCGTAGCTCTTCTGGACGTGTTGTGTTTTTAATTTTTTCTATTGGTACCACTGTAGAAACCTTCCATTTTTCAGGAACGTAAGCAAGTCGTAAGCAGTCGTTTACAATGCCAGAGAAAAAATATGCCATGTATTCCATTGAATCTTTCATAACACCTTCAGACAGAAGTTTTTTTCCACCAATTTTATTTTTTAAAGTTTTTACAATATTAAATATACTTAATGTATCAACTTCTTTGAATTCAAATTCATAATTTAATTTCACATTTCTCGAGAAATCAAAATCTATCTTCTCAATTTCATTGTTGATTTTATTGATGCTGTCCACGAAAAAATTATTAAGTGACTCTGCTAGATCGAGTTCATTTTCTATCCATTTATCATTTATCTTTATTTTCTTTATGGATTGATTTATTTGTGTCATATTAACCGTTTCTTTTAAGTATTTCCACATTAGTTTTTGGTCTCTACCTGCGGTAATGATTTTATTTTCCATATATTTTTTCTTTTTTATTTTTATTAGCTTTTTATACAAGTTTTTTGTCCTATAATACTCAGTCCACACTCCCGTTCTTTTTGCTATGTGAAAGTGATCATATTTCTTTCTATTAAGGTGTGTTAATTCTTGATCATACCATTTGTTAATAATTTTTTTTCTGAACACATTTATTATAAGTAAGATTATTCATAATTTCTAATATTACGCTATTAAAATTTTCCACTTTTTCATCTATGGTACCATAATTTAATTCATTAACGTTACTATATCTCAGCATTTCAATTAAATTTTCTTTACTATAAAATTCCCAAGTGGTAAAATTTATTCTAAGTCTCATCTTCACTTCTTTCTCTATCGGTATTAAAAATGATATTGTTTCATGATCAGTTATTTTGTGATTCTTTATGCACATAGTCTGTACTTCATCCGATGTTGAAAAAAGTAGATCTATTCTAGTACTTGTCATTTCTGTAATGCGAGTATCAAAATTTGTAAGTTGTTTCATAGCCATAGACGAAAAAATATTGCATAACTCGGTACTATAATATGTATCATTATTTATATTAATGTTAAAATCTCCAATTATCAAGTTATTATCACAGTTTTCAAAGTAAGTCTCTATTGTACTTCTCAAATACACAATGAATTCTGAATTGCTGGTATTTGGTGAATGGTATAACACCCCAATCTTCCATTTCGTTTGAAAGTTTTTTAATTTAATTATAATGCACCACATATTCTGATTAAAGCTTTTGTTACAGATTACATTATATTGAATTGATTTGTTTATATACATTATTGCACCACCCGTATGTCGAGAATGTGAATCACAACGAACAATGTTGAATATAGGAATGCTAATCTCGGCGTCTTCAATGTTGGATGTTACACAAGTTTCAGAACGCAGTATTATATTTGCTTGTTGAAGTTCAATTGTTCGCTCAAGTTCTTCTTTGTTAGCCAAAATACTACTTATATTAACATATATACATTTTATCCATCTGTTATTACGTTTTCTACATCTTGTTGTTAATTGCACACTGCCATCATTCTGTATTTGCTAATACCAAATTTTTCTTTTCTTTGCCTCTAATCTATTTTGGTAAGCTGGACATAATTTACTCAACGCGCCATGATTCTCATTCAGACCTAGGCTAAAATCTTTATTAGCACGTATACAATTTATACATTTACTTATTGGGTTAGCACTGCATTCTGAAAGTCTGTGTTGGCCATGACATTTAGTACAAATTTCATTATTTATGCAATTTATTGCTTTATGGTTAAAACCCTTACATTTAAAACATCGCATTACACTAATACCATCATATACTTTACAACGTTCCCATCCTATGTTTATTCTTTCCATTGCCAAAATGTTAGCGAATGCCTTTGGTTCAACTTCCATTACCGCATTGTAATAACTTTTATTGTTTTTCTTCACTTCATATTGCTTGACTAATTTTAATTTAGTATTATTTAGGCACTGATTTTGTTTTTTTATTAAGCTAACTAGTCGATAATTTTTATATTTAAAATTAATACCCGTTATTAACACATTTGGGTAAACCGAATTTGGAATTTTAATTTCGTATTCATCACCTAATTTTTCTTTAATCATATTTCTCGCTTTATCTCTTTCCGTATTATTTTCTATTTCAATAACCACCGTTCCATTATGTTTGGTAACAATATTAGATACATATATTTAGGTTATCCGGATCAACTCTATTTAAGTCTTTTTTTGTTAAGTCCCCATTTTGCTTCTTTTTTGGCTTTACTATTAATGGCACTGAATTTTTTATATCTAGCATTACTGCGTTAGACTTTACTGCGTCTGAATATGAAACTTTACTTGCTTTAACAGTTGTTTTTTCAATTGTTTTTTTTTTATTTCATCGCACATCTTTTTGTTTTTTTCTTCGATTGTTTTGCATATTTCTTTCGTTTTATTTTCTTGATCATTTATATTCCCGTATACTTCACAAGATTTTTGAGCATCATCAAATTTTTTTAATCTTTCATTGTATCTTTTCTCAATTGCTTCAAGTAATTGTTTGATCTCACGTTCATTTTCTTTTAGTGCAGCTTTAAATTCACCTTTATATTCAATAAGATTTGATTTGTTTTTGTTCACATTATCCTGCACTTTCTTTACATTTTCTTGTATTTCACTTAGCGCCAAATCAATATTATGTATGTATATACTGCATACAGTCATCACACGCAAATCGGATAAAACTACTTGAATCTAACATTCCGCGGGAGTATTGATCTATTCCCGAACACTTTTTAGCGCAATGAAATACTTTTTTACATATTTCTTCACACATTATGCCAGATTCTCCTCGAATTGTAGTCTTGCAATGATGGCACTCAGCCATATTTGTTGTTTTTTTTTTACTTTTTGAGTCTTCTAATTAGTTTTATTTTTTTTATGCCTCAACCAACTATCAGTTTATTTGTGTTTATTTTAGTTCTTTTTATTTGTTATGAAAACACTTTTATTTTATATATTTTTAAAAATTTTCATAGAGCGCCAAAATTTTGCGTTTTCTTCACAACAGGGTTATAAATTTTTGAGTAATTAAACATTATTAAGTGGCCCTTCGGGATGTTTTCCTTGTATGTGTTAATTATTCATTTCTCACGTTTCTGCCTCAAACACTGTTTTTAAGTGAACAAAAATATTACGACGTGTCTCTAAAAGATAGGAAGTGGATATTTTCTTCGTAGCACTCCTAGCAAGATTTTATTTAACCAAAATTTTTTCACATTATTTTCTTTTTTAAGCCTTAAATATAGTTCAACCTATTTTAAATTATGCGATGTACTAATGTAAATTGCGATGTACTAATGTAATTGCTAATGTGTAAAATCGTGGCCGCTGTCGTAAGGACCTAAAATATGGAATATTGTTATTGCGATGTAAAATTAAATTCTTAATTGATTTACTTAGTAAATGTTTTATTTGAAATATTTTGCAATAACTCATAATAAAAAAAATTATTATTGTAGTAGGATTCCTTCCATACCAGCATTTCATTGGCGCTATAGAATTCTCATTCAATATATGTTGAAATTTGTAAAAGTATATTGGTTAAAATTCTTTCCAAAGATGATCTGGCTAACGAATACTGATAATTTGGTGAGGTCCAATTAAATGCATACATATAATAACTCAGCTAAGCGAACAATAAATATGTAATTTTCTATTGAACATATCGTTAGTAACATGTCACGGACGACGAAGTATCATAAATATATTTTTAAGACTTATAAGTTTTGTAACATTCTTTGACACATTGCAGGCCAAACGAATATCAAAATTTTTCTAACTGATTTCTTATATAAATGGATCATTTTCTCAAAAATAGTCTTATACAAAGTCAATTTGTCATAAATGTATTTCTATAGAAAATCTTTTAGGGCTTTCATTATATGTTTATTTAAGAGCTCTTGCTTTTGATGTACAAAAGTATACTATTTGTTTAAAAGTATTATAAAATTCACTCACGTTACTTTATATTATTTACTAGAAAAGTTCCTTATAAAATTGTATGCACTAAGTGCTGTTAAATTCATTGGTTTCTAAGGGAAATGAGACCAACTAGGGAAAGAACATGAAAGGAGGTACTTATAGAGCCACTACAATAGCTGAAAGACGAGCAATTGTTCTGAAAGGAAGAAAGTTACAAAGGAGTCGTCAACACCATCCATTATCCTGAGGCGCTCGGCATGATATTGCACCAATTCTAAATGCAAGTCTAGTGAAACAAAGGAATGACAACAAAATATGAAAAATAATTTTAAACAACATTTTTTTGATTTGTGTCATGTTGCGAAAATTATTCTAATGTTTAAAAAAAAACAATATTTTTGAACAAAATTTATTGTTCAGCAAGCGTATGGTTCACGGTCAAATATTCCCGTCGAAGCTTTTGCACAGACTTTACGTAAAGCATGTAAATAATTAAGAAACATGATTTACTAACGCTTTTAACAATGGTTTTTGAGAGAACTATTAAACGATTTTGTTAAAATATTGAAACTGTTCAGTGGCAGTTTTCTATGTTTTCGTTTATGGCATATGCGTTGTTGTTGTTCCATTACAGCTGCATACATGGATGGACTGGAGCGGGGTGTTGGTGACATATAAAGGTAATGAAGAATTATTTAACGGTTTGAGTTTTTCATATTTACGCAAATTTAAAAGCAAAAACCCAACGCCACGTTATATATGGCAATGTCTCAATTTTTAGGACTAAATATTTTTTTATATAAAACGGACAATTAAATTAAGAAGAGTTGTTTAAGTACGCAAGAATGCGTTCCAATTTGCTCGACTTTTACAGTTTTTTATTGCTCATGTATTACAAAATCCGAGACAAAGCATTGGCCCAGAAGGGAGAATAGCAATAAGTCTTTTCTAAGTCAAAATACATTTTTAGCAGTAATGTAAATAAAATCCAAAATTACTTTAAAGATTTTTGAACCTGGATGCTCCCCTGGAATATATTGCATGGAGCCATAAGCTTTGCAACTCAATGGTGCGAAATATTGTATTAGAAACGTACGAAATATTATGGCATATTTTATCTTCTATTTATATTAAGAAGCCAAGATGGACATATTGTAAACGATTTTAAAAGATTGTGAGATATTTCTAATTGAGTAGGGGCAAAAGAGGGGAAACACACACGTAGAATTCTAAGACAATTCTATTTACAGACTCGTACATTTTCCTTACATTACATTACATTCTTACTACTTTACGTATAACAAAATACATTAGCTGTTTTGTGGTTTTTGTTTATTATGATTTCTAATGTATTTAAAGTTTGTTTTCTTTCTCTTATTTAAGTATTAATAAATTAATGTACTGAGAACTCCATATTAAGCTTAAGCAATTGAAATTTTGTATAAATTTCAATCGTCAAGAAATCTGATTAAAAATATCATTTAAGAAAATATTTCTACAGAATAATATTTGAATCTGCTTGTAGTTTTTATAAATATCGGGTTATTTTTTAAGAGCTTTGGGATTTGATTAAAAAACACATACAATTTTAATAAATGTATAAAATCTTTATTTAAGTCGATAAAACGATCTACTTATATAATTCAATGTTTAAAGATGATTTCATATAAATATTGACCGCCGCTACGCCTAAAATGGTTAATACGCTCTGTCCAATTTTGGCATCCTCTCTTCAACATATCGGCCGGTATTTCACGAATAAATTCCTCAACATTGGCTCCCAGTGCCTCAACCGTGCGTACTTGTCCCCATAGGCATGAGCTTTAACATAACCCCACAAAAAATAGTCTAAAGGCGTTAAATCGCATGATCCAGGCGGCTACTTGAGCGGCTTCAAACGTGAAATAAACTGTACACTGAACATGTGGCACCGTCTTGTTGAAAACAAGTGTCAACCAAGCCCAGTTCTTCCATTTTGGGTAAAACAAATTTGTAAGCATCACATGGTAGCGCTCACCATTCATGTTCCTGCTTTCGTCGTCTTCAAAAAAGTACGATCCAATGATGCCACCTTCACATAAACCACACGAAACACTGAATTTTTCGGGACACAATGCTTCTGGCTGCTCTTCTTTCTTGTTCACGTATCCATTCAGCCAGAAATGGGCTTCTTCGCTGAAAACAATTTTCCGATAAAAAAGTGGATCATGAATTTTGATAATAAAGTTCAATAATCTGCAACAGATGTTCATTTGTAAGTCGATTCATGGTTAAATTATAGACCAAACTGAACATGTTTAACAGTAAAATCTTGCATGACAGCAGCTGGTCTGCGAAAAACAGTGTTGCCAACCCTTTATCAAATACATAAAAAATATTACTAACGTTTTTGATTTTTTAACTGCGAAAATCCGTTTCTTCTATTTGTATTGAAAAAAACGAGTTTTTATTGTTGTTGTTTTCAATGTAAATTGACGAAACATATTCCCTATTCGGTTTATATAATCAAGTACCATATAATAGCTTCAGGTAGTTTCTTTATAGGCTTAGTTTTCTCCAGAGATAGTTTATCTTCAAAAAAAAAAAATAAAAAAAAATAAAAAAAAAATAAAAAAAAAAAATTAAATTTTTATAAAATTTCCATTAAATAACATTCCCAAAATATTGGTATCGACTTCGTGTGACGACGTTGCCTGAATTTAATATGCCAAATAGAAGCGCTTTTCCGAATAATTAGTATACTTATGTATATGAATCAGGGCTGCCGTTTTTGGTTATTTCTAACCAAAAGTGGTTATTTTTTTCTTTAATGTGGAGATGTGAATATTTTTTTTGATTGGTTATTTTTTGCCAAAATAAAGATATACGTGTACATATTTTTAATGTTATACTTTTTAAGCTTTTATGTTCTTTAATTTTTAGTATTGCTACCAAGGCAACTGAAAATAAAACTGTTGTGACTAAAATCGCTAGTGCAGCCACTTGTTATAAATTCGCCTTGATTGCTACTCACTTGTTTACAATACTTTTCTTTTACAACTCTATCAACAGCTTTTAATTTTACTAAATGATCGCAACTCTGTACTACAGAAATGACATGTCTTTTGTAATGGCGGCAACATTCAAGCTTCATTCAAGCTTGATTTCTTGTTATAGTGCGGCACAAAGTGGTGAAATTAAATGGAAAATGGAAAGGTAAAAAATTTTTTGATGTAGGATTGACTTTTAAAAACAAATTATTTATTAACTTAGGTGTGCATATTTTTAAATCTAGATACTTGTTGAAAAAATCTGCGGTCGGGTCACAAAAAATTGAAAATGTGCTTTCAGAAAGTGTAGATGAAATTAGGTAAAAAAGTAAACACATTAAATATTTCTGGAATTTACACTAATAATTTTTAAAATTTCAACATAGTGCAACTATAAACAGCCCTAGAAGAAAGTTTCGGGCTGCCTGGTTAGAAGAATTTTCTTGGCTACAAAACAGAGATGGATGTGGGTACTGTATTGTATGCGAAAAAAAGCTGTGCAACCACGTGAGTTATTTGAGAAAACATGTTTTAGTACGCAGCCATATACAAAAAGTATATGCAAAAAATAATCAGTTAAAGATCAATTCATTTATGAGTGTCGAAAATGAAAATTTTGTTAAACAAGTGTATCACGCGGAACTTACACTTGTTATGTTTCTTATCTGCCACAATTTACCATTTCTATTGATGGATTTTCTACCTAAACTGCTAGTAGAATGCTGTCCTGACTCCAACATAGCAAAAAACATAAAATGCGGCAGAACTAAAGCAACTCATTTAGCAGAAATATTGGGAAATAAAGCCAAGACTGAAATTATTTCGAAATTGCAGACAACAAAATTTTCCTTGATTGTAGATGAAACTACGGATATTTCGACAAAGAAGTCGCTTATCTTAGTAGTTCGGTATATGGATCAGTTCTCCCAAAAAGTTTGTGATCGTTTTTTAAGTCTCGTAGAGGTTATAAGTTCTGATGCCAAATCTCTATACGACACAATAAAAGATTTCCTTAAAACCCACAACATTCCATTTGAAAACATTATTGGGTTAGCCACTGATGGCGTCAACGTTATGGCTGGAGAAATAAGCGGAGTGCAAGCGAGATTTAAAAACGATATTGATATATTCTACATTAAATGCACTTGTCACTCACTCCATCTATGTTCAGCTTACGCTTGTAAAAGACTCCCAGAGAAAATTGAAATTCTGTGTCGAAACATTTATAATTTTTTTGCTCACAGTCCAAAGCGAATTAATGAATTTAAAGAATTCCAAGATTATTGCAGTGTAAAAACAAATAAAATATTAGGAATTTCTTTAACTCGGTGGCTGTCACTAGAAAATGTAATAAATCGTATAATTGAACAGTGGCCCGCCTTGCAGTTATATTTTATATCAATATTCTTTGAAGTAAACGGCATAAAAGCTTGTGAATTGGGGGAACTAATGGGTGAACCAAGTTTGAAAATATACTTTTTATTTCTTTCGTATATTATAAATGTGATTAATAATTTAAATAAGGAATTCCAGTCAGAACAAGTGCGCCTTCCATACGTTTATACTCAACTTGAATCAAATTTTAAATTCATTTTGAGCAATTTTGCTAAAATTGAATTCGTTAAAAGTTTAAATTCATTAGAAAATTTAAAATTGTTAGACGAAAATAACTATCTAAACGTGGAAAATATCTTTATCGGCCGAAAAGCTGAACTATGGATGGAACAAAATAAGTTCTCACACTTGCAAAAATATGAAATAAAAAAAATATACAATCTTTTTATATAGAACTATTAAAAGAAATTTCAAAACGTTTTGATTTTTCACGAAAAGACTTAAAAAATCTTGATATCATAACACCACCTCAAGTGTTAAGTAATTCAGAAATAAAAATTGAGCCGTTATTGTCGTGTTTCCCGAATTTAACGGATAATAATGAGGAAAAAATAATACATCAATGGAGACTACTAAAGTTTTCAAATATTGATGTAAAGAGCGATATGGATATTGTTAAATTTTGGGATAAAATATCAATATACAGAAATGGAGTCAATGAAAAATGTTTCGCTGAGCTTATCAATTTCGTGCAAAAATTACTAAGTTTGCCCCATAGTTCAGCTGCAGCCGAAAGGATGTTTTCCCAACTGAGTTTGATAAAAACTAAATTTCGCAACAGTCTTGATTTTAAAACCATTAATAGCATAATGCAGTCAAAAGAACTGTGTAAAAACGAAAATATATTACAATATGTATGGTCTGCTAAAAAATCTTCATTTTAAAATGAAATTAGTTTTAAGCACGCACTTCTATGATCTCAAATTTTAATATCTTTTTTATTACTATACTACGAAGTACAAATTTTGTTTATTTTAAATAAAAAAATTTAAGCGTGTTATTTTTTATATACATGTATAAACGCTAACTAAATACATATATGCATATGTAAACATATTTATTTCTTTTGCTAGTTTTTATTATTATTACAAGTGAAATTTTACTTCCAAATGCAATGATTTTTAATAAGTAAATCTATGGTCTCAAACTATTATACTGTAAACTGCAAGTTTTGTTTACTTTATATAAAAAAATGTTATTTTTTATATATGTACATATGTACATGCACGAGCTTTAACTTATTACATACATACATACGTAGGTAAAGGAATTATATTTGTTATTATTATTATTATTATTATTATTATTATTATTATTATTATTATTATTATTATTATTATTATTATTATTATTATTATTATTATTATTATTATTATTATTATTATTATTATTATTATTATTATTATTATTATTATAACTGAATTCAAATCATATGCGTTACATTATAAATATGTATACATTTTAAATGCTATTTAATAAATATACTACATATTGAAATTTGGTTATTTTTTCTCATTTTGGTAAATTTTAAAGCGAATTTTGGTTGAAAAAATTTTTTGGTTGTGGCAGCACTGATATGAATACATACATGTTGACTATTCTGGCAGTTAAAAAAATTGTGAAATGCGTGTAAGAACTAGTTCTGAGTTTATCAGTGGCTGTAAAGAAATAACGTGCTTTTTAAAAATTTTTAATATTTTATGTGTTTTTAATTTTGGTATGAAGCTACAACATAAAACATACAATTATTATTATTATGCAAAAAAGAAATATATTTTCTTAGTTTTCTTGTAGTACTAGCGGTAGGTATGTCCTGAAGTCGTTATTGTACATAAGACAGTGAATTTATTATTGTGGCCTTACAGGCAAACAATAGTCAGTTCGTCTTTTATACAAACAAGTCACACAAAACAATATCCCAAATTTATTTAAATGAAACAAATCCAAAAACTCTCTACAGAAAATATACAAAAACTAAAAGCTGGTCTCTAGAAAGTTACATACTCCTAAGTGTTTTTTATAACGAATATTTTCATATTATATTTTCTGTATGGCAACAAGAGAATATCATTTACCATATTTTTAATTATTGAATTTTATGTTAAATTTTATGGTATGTGTGTACGGACAACTTTCAACAATCTGTCAATTTCATAATGTCATTTGCAAATATGTGCACAATTGCGGTTGATATGTCAACGTCCCAGAAACATCATCGTTTGCCATGATATTTTGACCACAAAAGAAACAAATGTGTGGCAATTGCAGCACATCATTATTTGCAGTTAATAAAACAGTTTTTTTTTGTGTCTCCTGTGTGTCCTTATATACGGTTTCGTACAACGAGTTCACTATCGGTGGTAAATAGATGCGCAAGTACTTAAATTTATTTGCACACATGATTAATTTAATCAAAAACCAACGCCAAGATTAATACAAGACAATTATCATCTACTCTATATTTATTTAGTCAATATTTATCCCCAATTATGTGACACAAGAACGAAATTGTTTATTTGACTAAATATATTGATGATCAAATTAGTTAACGATGAGTCAATTTTTCATTCTCGTATCTGGTTCCACAGCGGCTTCATTTGTGGTTAATAAATATTAATGCAAAATTACATATTAGAAAAAAATTAGAAATCATCAGGTTCTATTATATTTTTAGCTCTAAACTCATGAAGTTGGTAGCTGAAAATTAGCGATTTATATCTTGTGTCTCTTTTCAACATTTTCGTTTTTATATCACACCCATTGGGGCAAGTCAAAAAGTAGTATATTTTGAAAAATTAGAAAAAATTTTATTGTACACTTTTTTCCTTAAGCAATGAGTTAATACAAGTGCATTTCTCTATAGCTGAATCGCATATTCGACATGGAATAACAGCATGGTGCAATTTAAAATATTGCAATATGCTTTAGAAAAGACAGAATCGACTCTTAAAAAAATTAAATACAAACAGAAACAACAGCAGACTCCAACCAACAAATATTAATGTACTGCAATATATGAACAATATCACACTCCATCGTCATAACAATTAATCTTCAGATTGCAGATTGATATTAAATATAAAAAGTATAGACAACATTTGAATTCTATAATGACCAATTGACCACCAACACCTGACCAGAAGAAACGTAGAAGGGAGATATAATGTTGCATTTGCGAAAAACGACTATGGGAAAAATACCTTAACAGTAATACTACCAAAAATCTACAACAACATGCCAATTGATGTCATTAATGAAGTCAAAAACAGCCAGACTCTTCAAACTGACTTCTTAAACCAAAAATAAAGTCACAGGAGAGCAGTTTCATTTTATTAGCATTTGCATTTCATTTTGATTTCACTATTTTCACTTCGTTTCATATTATTTTATTCTAAGTATATTAATTTTGCGAAAATTCACGGCCTAACAAGGTCTTCCTTGGCATATAAAATGAAAGATTTTTGATATAAAGGAATATATAAAAAAAATGGTTAATATCGGCGAATGTCCTTAAGCTATATAAAAGATTACATGATTAAAAAATGCGAAATATGCAAGAAACACAAGTACAAGGTGGCGCAAAATAGTGCCATATTTTGACTCGGCTGTAATTGTTTCATATGACACCAAATGTTGTACTGTGTTTTGACATTTATCGTACAGATATATATAGAATCAGTTGTCAATATGTCATGGAGTGATACACACCTGAATAATGCGTCATTATCGTTACTACTTATTTGAGAAATTTTCAGTCTGTTGTTACAATGCAATGAGGACTTCATCGTCGTCTTCCACGCACTCGAATGATTAAGCGTTTGGCTAAACGCTTCGAGTGAAATGGGTCCCCTCCAGATGTCTCCAGAAATTGTAATCTACGTAGTGCTCATTCAACTGACAATATTGCTGCTATTGCCGACGACGTCATAAAGAGATGACGATGCCCACAATTAGACATCATCAAACGTTCGTTGCAACGAAGTTTGATAAAAAAATTATAAAATATTTCCCACACAGTGCAAATCGTTCAAAAGTTTCTGTCTTCTGACCAACGAACCAGATAAACTTACTGTCATACTCTGTTAAACTTTGTGCAAGAAAAGGACGATTTCGTATCTATTGTCGCAATGTTCACATAATACAAATAAAATATTTAAAGAGTCATTGAATTCACTCAAGGTGACCGTTTGAGGCGGCATTTGTAGTGGAAAAGTGATTGACCCTTATTTTTTTGCAAACGACAGTGGCGACGCCATAATGTAAAATAATTGTTGTTAAAGATAAAGTTAGATTCCAAATGAGATATAGAAGAAATCTAATGAGATCAATCGGAAAAAAAATGACTGACTTTCATAGCAACATAAGTTGACCCGTAAGTATGTAAGAAAGAATTTTTGTACAGGCTGTCTGACTTTTTCGTCCCTCTAGAATGATCTTTGTAAGATCAGCAAGGTCAACGGCGAGATCTCTTTATCAATTGCCACTATTTTTGTTGTTGCAATAATTGATCTGTGCTTACAAAATATATGAACGGGAATACTGATACTTCCTCCACCATAGTTAGTGTATTAGGAATCAGGAATTTTTGGGTTGTCAGCTCCTGCGAAAGCGGAGAAAATTTTCAATAGAAATAGTAAGATTTTATACTTGGCATATTTTTGGAAGTATTCTGCAGATGCAGATCTATGGCCATGCACGGATCCTAGCAATAATACGAGATACGGTACAATTTTTTATCAAAAATATAGTCTTTGAACAAGAGTCCCTTTATCAGGGGCGTTGATAAAACTGTTTGACTAAGAAAGAGTGGCGTGTTCAGAAAAAAATTTTCACACAACAGAATTTTCCTTTCTTATGAAAATTTTTATAAAGGACAAACATTTCTTCTTCGAAAAAGGATTTTAAAACTCTAGAAACATTTACAAAGACCGTAGAGTACTCCGAAAATTTCTAACTGCGTATTTTCCTCTTATATCTTGTTAGCAATTGTGCCAGAAAACTTTTTATTACTTCAACTAAATTGTATTAAGTTCTTAAAGTTTCAAGTATTTTTGAAAATTTTTAACTAATATTTTGCAATAAGCGTAAGTAGGTCTAAATTAGAAAAATCAATTTTTTATAATAGAATCACCTTCAAGTTCAACGTAAGCTGTCATTCGAATTTCTTTTGAATTCATCTCCTGTATAAAGTTCCTCACTAATTGACAAGTTTACAAACAGTAGAAGGAACTGAAATAAACACAAAAATGATTGTCAGTATTCTAGCAATAGAAATTTTCATTTCTTCTCTTATTGTCATTATTATAACAATAATTGTTTTTATTGGTATTTTCATTGTGATGATTATTGTAGTTGCTGTTCTCACATTCATCGAATCTATTCATCAGCTGTCAAATGTTTAGTTGACGACAAAGAAATATGATTTGTGAGCATTCACTACAAGGACAATTATTTATTTTTTTTATTACAAATTGCAAATATTTTTCTCATTTGTTGACAACCTAATCAAATAAACTCACTTGAGCGTATAAGTGATAATAAAAATATATTTGATTATTAAGTATACGCATTGTATATTAAAGAAAGGAATCAAGTGTTATTTGTCATGTAAATAAATACGTGTACGTGCACATGCACATGTATGTGTATATTGCATAACAGAGCTGAGTTTTCAGGAGCCGCAATAAAAGCAGAATATCACAGTACCATTTCAAATATCATTTGCAATTTGGGCGATATCTCAAGTAACGCAAGTTACATTCCCTTGTTAGGAAAAAAGTCATAAAAATGTTAAATAAAAAAAAAGTTAACAAGTGTATTTTTGTTTCTCTTTATGAAAGGGCGATAACTATATAGTTCCACTCATTCCATTCATATATCTGAATGGAAGCGATTTTTTATTATCACATCGTTTCAAGATCCAATATCTGGGAAAAGTCTGAATGAAAATTTAAGAAAACATTGAGTGCATTTCCAATTTGTTGAAAAATGGTGAAAGCCCCCAGATAGGGCTAAAAACTTAGTAATTAATAGATGTTTTCATAATTCGCAATTTTGAATGCAATGATGTCACATTTATAAGTGCGTGGTTCCAAACACAATTTTGGAATTGTAAATGATATGATTTCAACGATGGCAAGAAAAAACAAAGTTGTCAACTAATTTTTAAATTGAACATCTATGACACAATGCACCTTAGAGCATTAGAACTTAAACTTGTCTTTTCCATTTCTTTTAGTTTCCTTGCAACTTTTTCTCTTACCTCTTTATTTATATTTTTATACGATTGCAAACTTATTTCTTTCATTTTTAAATTTTCTATTTACTGCCATTGAAAATTTTTTTTTTTGTCAAAACTATAAGAGGATAAGAAAAAATTGATTTAGGTTCATAAAGAACATTTGCCTAATGTACAAAAACAATTTGTCTTAGAAGAGAAAATAGTAAAATAAATAAAAATGACTGCAAATGGAATAGAAAAACATACTACAATTATAAATAGAAGTTTCATCGGTTTGATTGTCAAACTATCAATGAGAAATACTCCTGGACTTTACAAACAAAATAGATATCGAAAATAAATATTAGATTCTTCATACTAACCAGAGCAAAAACTCTTTTATAGAGTTACATATATAAGAAAAAAATTAGGATAAAAGAAAAAAAATTAAGAAAACTTATCTTAGGAAAATAATTTGTTGTTTTTCTTGGTTTATCACCAGTTTTATGTTTTGTTTACTCAGAAAAAGGCAATTTTATTCTAGTAAATTGTTTTCAAATTGTGATATTGAGACAATTTTTTTGTGTTCTCAAAGCTCATAAGCGTTTTGATATTTCAAGTTTAGCCATGTTCAGGTTTAAATTCGGTTTTTCTTAAGGAAAGTAATAGTTTTAATTAAAAACTAAAGAAAACTACTTTTTTATATAAATTAGAAGAAATATATAGTTTTTTTTTTCAATTCAATCAAGATTTGCTTAAGTACTTAGCGAAAAAAATTACTAACTGATACTTCAGAAGCAATAAAAATACTATTTCTTAAATAAAACTTCCACATCTTTTTAGTAGATGGTTATATATTATTATGATCCTTATAATGTGCATATAAACATAAGAGCCCAAACGCTTTTTAAAGGTAAATGATGATTTGGTACTTGCTTCAACAAATTACAGGCTTAAAGACAGCATTAATAAAATAAAAAATAGAATAGATTTATTAAAATTAGCAAATTACAAAGGCGCCTTTACTCACAAGAAAATGCCGAACTAAAATACAAACAATTTTCTTAATTTAAAGTTAAAATTTTTGCTGCGCCTAGATCATTTTCAATAAAGTTTTTGTTAAAGTTGTCTCGCTGCTAATTAATTGTGTATATTCATTTTAATAGGAAGAAACACTTTATATTGAAATTTATTATTTCGGTATATTCTCTCCAAATAATTTTTAAAAACAATAAGAGTTTTCACAAAATGTTTTGTTTATTGTGGCTTTAGCTGTTCATATGCTAAAACAAAATAATAAATTTCAATATTGAGTTTTTAAAATAAAGATTTTATAATTTTTTTTTTTTTTTTGATGAATGAATACAATCAGTAAAGACCAACGGGCGTTTAAAGGTAAACACGTTGCAAGAAAAATAAAGTAAACTCATGTTGAGTATAATTGTTTGTTGTGTTGTTTGCAGAAAAGCATTTATTATGTATTTTGTAATGATTATATACAATACTGACATTTTATTCTTTTGTCAAAAAAACATACTGGGTGGAATGTTTTCAAACTGTTTGAAGTTTGCTGACGATTTGGTTTAGCGACCAATGAAATGTCGACATATTAAGAGCTAAAGCCACAACAAACAAAACATTTTAGGAAGAAATAATTTGTAAATTTCGCAAGTAATTCTTTTTAATATTTTTTTTTGAAAACTAATATTTCTTGAAATATTGAATTCAGAAAAAAATGAATCCCATATCACATTTAATGCACTCAGATCGAAATTGTATAATTAAGGATTTTAATTGTTTAATTCTACTTTTGTTTCTCATTGTTCATTGAACGTTTATCAATAACGCCCGTGTAAATTTCTGGAACTCTTTCAATATTTTCCATCATAGATCTCATTGTCCCATGAATATAAATCTTCATTTTCTCTTTATCATTAAATTCTTAAGTATCGGTATCCAGGCCGCGGCGCACAGTGACACATTTCTCGGGAAGGCAGCCAAAACTGTTAAATAAACGAAAAATGTATATCACCGACTTTAAAATTGTTTTTTTTTTCATATAAAATCATATTTATTAGTACCTCATAGGGCAAACATTGTGTCCCAATTTAGGTTATTTCGCTTTGAACAGAATGACACAAAATGCGCTTTTCAAGGGTAGACCAAAATTCAAGATTTTGTAGAAAATTTTTTTAAATTAAGTGAACAACACTTTTTCGCTTTTTTAATAGTTTTTGTTGATCTTATTTTTATTGCACAATACAGCCCCAGCAATTTTTTAAATTTTCGATGTACAGATTTAACCCTTATCCTGTATTAATGGGTCAAAATTGCCCAAACGGTTTTTATTGCTCATTTATTCCTTAAATACACGGCGGATTTTTTTTGAACTTTTGTAAAATTATTTACTATTAAAATACTATTAAAATTTAAAATATAATTCTTGTAGATCGTTTCACAAACCGTGTGTAAAAAAACTTACGCAGATGGTACACTTGGGTCAAAATTGCCCAATGCAACAAAATCAATTTGCGAATGTGATACGAGCTTAGTAACAACTTTTTTTGCGTTTACAACATCATGGCTAGCATCCAGAGAAGATAAGAACTTTTCTTATGCAATCAGACTCAGATGGCGAAAACTCTCAGGACACATCAAGTGAAGATGAAACCAACTTCGTTTCTGCAGCTGCATCTGATTATGACCCCAACTACTCGTTGTGCTCCAGCGCGGATATTTGCGAATTCTCGATCAAACTAAAAATGAAGTATCAATGTATCCATCAAAAAATTCGAAATTATTATGGTCACAAACATCTACAATAAAAGATATTGGAAGATTTTCTAAGCAGGACATAACAAATCTGACCCCTGCCCCAACGCGTTATGCTATTTCAAGTGCTGATAGCATAAAATCATCTTTTCTGTTATTTATGCCTAGTGATCTTATGGAATTAGTAGCTAATATGACTAATTAACAAGGTGACTATAAATGATAATGTATTTATAGAGTAATCTTTATTCAATCAATTCGTATAGGTCAATCAGTATTTGAAAACAATTTGATAACTGTAGATAATATAACTATTGAAGCATATGTCTGACTTCTTTTGTTGGCTGGTATATGCAAATCTCATGGTGAAGCTTTAGAATATCTATGGGACGAACGCGAAGGCAGACCGCTATTCAAATCCACCATTTCAAAATATATCACATGTAATTCGGTTTGATAAAAAGTCGGAAAGAAACGAAAGACTATTCAGTGATAAACTTGTTCCCATCTAAGAAAAATCTTTAATCCTTGTAAATATGTGACAGTGGATGAGCAACTCGTAACATATCGTGGACGATGCCCATTGAATCAATACATACCCTCAAAACCAGGAAAAATGGTATAAAAATTTGGGCGTTGTGCGATGTAGAAACAAACTATGCATGGTCCTTACAGGTGTATACTGGAAAAGACAGGATCTGTAAGCCAGAGAAAGATCAAGGGTGCCGCGTTGTTTTGAGCCTAATCAAAGATTTGAAAGGGCATAATGTAACTTGTGAAAAATTTTTCACCTCACATGAACTGGGTATTGAATTGTTGAAACGAAGTATCACAATGGTTGGTACTGTCCGAAAAAATAAAACTTTTTTGCCAGAAAAAATTTTGCAATTAAAAAACAAACCAAAGAACTATGCAAATTTCTTCTTCGACAATGAGAACAAAACAACTTTAGTGGGATATGTAACTAATAAAAAAACGATCAGTGTTTTTGCTTAGCACATTACATCACGACGAAGAAATTAGAGCAAGCTCCAAAAAGCCAGAAATAATTCACTTTTATAATCAAACGAAATCGGGGGTATAAGAACTTATACATGCAAAAGGAGAACTAACCGATGGCCTCTAGCGCTATTTTACAATATGCTGGATATATCCGTTAATAATGCTTACGTAGTTTTTCTAAAGATTAATCCAAACGGTAATGAAAATAAAAAGTATAAGCGGCGCATTTTCTTGGAAGACATGTATGGATCTAATAAGCGGTGAAATATCTCGTAGACCGAATATGCCACAAAGTAGCCCTGCTAAAGCATTCGTGTAAAGTCTTCGAAAGGGTCCAGCTGAAGTTTCGCAAGCAAAAAACTTAAAAAGGAGACGTTGTTTCTTTTGTCCAAGTCGATCCAACAGCACCAAAATGCAAATAAATGTTGCGATTGTGAAAAATTTATTTGAAAAACGCATTTTGAGACCAAAATTATATGTAATGAATGTATAAACAACAAAAAGACTGAATAAATATTTGATTATTTTGTATTGGGCGAAATTGACCCACTAATACCATATGCGTTTTATTTTTGAAGTACAGGATAAGGGTTAAAAAAAGATTAAAGAAAAAGTACCCAATTTTCTTATCATTGAAAATGGAACACTACTTATTTTCTTGAAAAAATTTCGTAATATGACTTAAAAATGGTCTTACTGTTTTATTTTTTCACTGTTGCCGGCTTGGAAACTACAAAGGTCTCATCCATTAGCATATTTTGCAGTTCCAATTCGTTATCAGTAGTCATCCATACCAGCTCGCGTAACACCTTTTTGAGCTGTTCCATTTGAGTTACTCAAACTTCTAAGTACGTATCAATTTTATTTTATATGACCCAAATTGTTAAATTAAACTTCTTAAACTTTAAATAATGCGCTTTTCATTCAAACCGATGCAACAGAGTTTACAAAAACCCACTAAAAACACTGGAAGTCATTTTAAAGCAATAACATTCTGTGAACTTCCAAAAATCGATTAGTGCATCTTTTCAACTTCTTAAAAAGTTGAGAAAATTTTCATAGAAAATCTGAATAACATTTACGAATCTGTGATAATCTATTCACGATTTTGAAAATATTGTTTTTTCACGAAAAAATTTTATTTCTGTATATAGACATGAAATAATTGATACAAATACTATTGTGGCAGTTGACAAGCTGTGACTCTTCCCGAATTGAAAGTTTATTCATAGTGGTAAATAACAAGTAGCTAAAATTATTTTCTTTTTGAGAAAATTATGAAAAAGGCTTCTAAGTTGACTAATAGGAATTAAAAACAGAGAACATTCTCTAATGACAAGCCTATGTTCAAATTATTGGAAATCATCAAAATTTACGGAATTTGTGGAATTTATTAAAATCATTAGATATATAGTCTTTGCCTGATATCTGCTCAGTAGTAGAATAGCAGCAATTGTGTCCTGAGTTGAGAATAGAAATATTATTTCGTAGAAAAAATTTTAATAAACACTTAAAACAGAAAACAAATTATTTAATCATGGTAAAACTATTAATATAAAATAAGTCCATGAACATCTTCAAAAAACAATGTGCCAAAAATTTTCACAAAAAAAAGCCAAAAGAAAAATACGTTCATATACTAAATTAATAAAACAATCAATTAACAGACTCTGTCATTAAGTATTTCATTTTTTCTTGTCAAAAAGCACCAAGAAATCTCAACGCAGGAAAAATCCGTTTGGTAAAATATATGCATTTTTTAGCTGAAGGCACTTAGACAGCAATGCCTTCACTCATCCGATCGCACATAATAATCAGGGATGTCAGATGTGACAATTTTTGGCCAAATTTGGCGGTTTTTATGTTCATTTGGCCACTTAATATTGTGTTTGGTAACATGGCGACTGTTTTGTTGTGAGTTTGAAAACAAAAAGACTAACAATTTGGCTAATTTTTGTTCTCGTTTCATGGACTTGTTGGTTGTATTATGGGGCTGCCATGGAGCAGTAGGTAGAGTTTAAATGTTTGTTTTTATTAATAATAAATGCTGAGAATGATGAAAATATCCAAGGAAATGAATTGTATGAGGAAGAAAATTGCACATCTTTGATATTTGAAAAAACCGCATCACTTAAGCCTGAAATATCCGTTTCATCACAGGGACGTGAAGCAACTAATAATTTTTTTAATAAAAAGTTTCTAAGCATTCATATTCAAACAGTTTTAAAACGTAGACAAATGGTTGATTGCATTAAGCCCGGTATATCGGGTTTTCCTATATGGCTTTCCTAACTTTGACTCTGTCTGTTTTGCTAAATCACTTTGGCTGGATATAACGTTCAACAACACGTCCAAATTATAAAATTTGTTTTATCCAAATGGGTGTTATGTTCGAACTTAATTTTCATCAAAAACATCGTCTTCAATGATGAAGCTCATTTCTAGATTAATAGAAATAAGAGGCAAGAGCGTCCAATGCATTATGGGCTGACTGAGTTATCGGTCCATATTTCTTTAAAAACGAACTTGGTCAGGGCATCACTTTCAGCAGCGAGCGCTTTAAATCAATAATTACAAAAGTGGATATCAACGATATGTAGTTTCAACAGAACTCTATTACAAACCACGTGAATGAGAAATTTGAGGGCGTGGCCAACGCTTATGAAGGTCATTTAATTGGTCACTTTTGCTTGTGGGGTTTTCGTAAGCTGCTGGTGCAAGTAAATAATCCAAACCGCCCTTTAGAACCACTATAACCCATGCCATCGGTTTAACTTATGGACCAGCGCCATACAAAAACTGGATATCTGTGCCACCCAGCAAGGCATTCAGGCCAAATAAGCCTTTCAAGTAAATAAAAATGATAACTCACAAATTAAATATAGAAAATCCTTAATGAGAGACGCTATAAATTTTATATATTTGAAATATATAGATGATGAAAATGGGATTGAAGTTGAATGAGAAATGTAGATCTTACGTCAGATCACAACACAACTTTTAAAGAAGAAACTCAATAATCATTTAATAGAAAATATTAAGCTTTTTCAAATTCAGAATTTCAGAATTTTCTATAACAAATTCCAGAAAATTTTTCAATAACATTGTTTTGGTTTATATGCACAAAGGTCTTGTTGAATAAATATTAGCTCCGATGGTCAATTGGAAACATTTTTATTAAATTTTTCGCTTGATTCTTGCTTTTATAATTGGAGCGATAGAGCGGGTGCTTCATTTTAAAGATATACCTTTGACCGCTCTTAATATGTTGATTATGGCAAAAAGCAACGTTTGCATGGAAAGAGTATTTTAAATGATAAATTATAGTGAAATTCATTTGCAGTTCAGAATACGCTATGAACTTTAAGATGACTTACTTAGAGTAATTAATTACATGTCAATAAAATTTGCTGCAATACGTTTGAGACGAAATCATCGCAAATATTTCACTTAAAACATAAAGAATTAAATGGATGAGACTACTCGTCAGTGGGAAGACATTTTTGTTTCCATTTATGTCCTTTTTTTTAATATTTATATTGATTTTTATTAAATAAGTTTTGTAAATGTTATTACACTTATTTTCTTTTTATCAAAAAACTAAGCCAGCATTTTTGTTTGGGCAACTTTGGGCCATTTTCGATTGCCGTTTTTGCTATGGAGGTGGAAGAAATCACTGATATTAAATGAAAAGAGATGTTAATAAAAAATTACAACGTGTTTGTATGAGCAGTGCAAAGTATCTTTTGCAAAAAGTTGTGTAAATCATTTTACATTAAAGAAATTTACACACGTTCAAAAATATATTGGCAAGGAAAAGAAAAATATTCATGAAATCTGAACGAAAACAACATGGAGTAATATTTTGTGCAAAAAGGAGTCATATGAATTGAATATGAAATAAAATAAAACATTTTGCAAAAAGAAAATTATAAGAATCTTTTATTTAAATGGCAAATTTTTTGTCTGTGATAATTGACTTGAAAATTCTCTGAAATGCTCAGCGGACTAATTTTTTAGTTTTAAACGGTAGGAAAACCTCCAAAACATATTTTAATATAATGCACTTGATTAGCCAATTGAATCATTGGTCTATAAGTGTTCGAAAATGATGGTTGCCATAACGTTATGGACAATGGCGAATGGTGACAAATGTCTATCAAATCTGTGCCGTTCCCATTATAGAATATTTTTTTTTGGAAATTTGTAAGACAGCAATTCTTTGAACTATTCGGAGCAATTTTTTCTCATAACAATCTTTATTTACAATATACCTCATTTAGGATGACAATAAATTTGGATAAATTTCAACAATTCATTTGTTGTTGTGCTCCGACGAGGACAACAACATAGTACCAATAAGGTATTATAAAACAAATAATAAAAGTATATGCAAATTCTTTTAATAATTAGCATATTAAAGAAGTACGGAAAACATATTCCATTTCTGTAAAATTATTAATCATAAAATTTAACTACAAGATGTGTTTACTTTAAAATGTTCATTGAACAATTTTTTTTAATAAAATTTTAATTCACTGTGTTCTCCTTAGACAATGACCCGTTCAATCACGTGCTACAGCTATTAATTTTTAATTATTTGTTATTATTTTATTTATCTCCTTTGAGGGTTTGTACAATAATATCAGTCGGTTACTACGTAACAGGACTTAACATTAGTCAACAGTATATACATAATATATTTTCTAGTATACTTAGAACTAGTATATGCAAGTATAAATTATATACTATATCGTATAATTTTTAGAATTTTAGCAAAATCGCAGCCTACAATATTCCCACTATATCGAGGCACCCATAAATGCGCGTACTATAGTTGTTGTCGCCAGGATTACTGCTTTCTGAATAGTTGCCACTTTATTTTCAATACCCAGAGTTGCCAGGCTTTCGTGCAACGATTTCGGTATAGTTCCAATGGTCGAGACAATTATCGGGACTATATCCACTTTATCAAGATGCCACATACGCTTCACTTCTTCAGCCAACTGCTGGTACTTTCTTTTCTTTTCTGCGTAATATTCCAGCATGTTGTGGTCATTAGGTACTCCTATGTCTACAAGAAATGCTTTAAATTTTCTCTTGTCTATATATATGATGTCTGGTCTGTTGCATGTGACAGTTCTATCTGTAAAGATTGTTCGATCCCAGTACATCTTATAGGTATTATTTTCTAGAATCACCTCTGGAGTGTATCTATAGTATGGCTTTTCGTCATTTATGAGTTCACTTTTTAATCCTATGGCTTGGTGAATAATTTTTGCCACAAGATTGTGCCTATGTAAGTATTCAGTACCTGCTAAGCTTTGACAAGCGCCTGTTATGTGTTGTATTGTTTCAGGTTTCTGTCTGCATCTTCTGCAACTGTCTTCTTGGACTCCACTTTTGACAACGTTTTTCAGGTAATTCTTCGTTGCAATTACTTGGTCTTGAATCGCAACCATGAACCCTTCTGTCTCTGCAAAGATGTTGCCCCTTGTAAGCCACATATTTGATGTCCTCATGTCAATATGAGGCTGTTCAAGCATTTTCGGATGGCGTCCGTGAATTGTCTTGCTTTTCCATACCTCTCTTAATTGGTTCACGTTTATATCTTCACTACTTGTTTCGGCGATTTGCAGCCTTAAAGGTGTGTAGCTGTCGTCCGCGTTGCAGATTGTCTGATGGAGCTCGGAGTTCTGTTCTCTAAAATATTGTTTTAAACTCTTCACCTGATTCTGATGCAATTGTGATATATCTAAGATACCACGTCCTCCAACACTCCGTGGAAGGTAAATCCGTTCGGTCGCAGATCCTGGGTGATGAATTCGAAACTTTTTGAATAGCATACGAGTTTCACGATTTATAATTTCTAGCTCCGTTTTCGACCATTTAATAATGCCAAATGTAAACGTGAGCACGGGCGTTGCAAATGCGTTTATGGCTTTCATCATATTTCTTCCATTAAGGCACGATTTGAGAACATGTTTAACTCTCTGTTTATATGTCTCTGAGACTTTCTTTATTACATCTTTATGGTGCAATCTTCGTGCCTGTGATAGGCCTAGATACTTGTATCTGTCACGTTCATTCATGCTGTCTATTATCCCCTCATGCAATTCGAAATCTCTATTAAGTATTTTTCCCGCCACAACGCTCAGCTTTTTGCATTTATCCAAGCCAAATGTCATTTTAATGTCTCTTGAAAATTGGTCTGTCAAGCTCAGAAGATAGTTCATATGTTTTTCACTAGATGCATACAACTTAATGTCGTCCATATAAAGCAGATGACTAAGTTTGTGTTGCATGGATTCACATTTGATTAAAAATCCGTATTTTGTATCATTTAATATCGATGATAACGGGTTAATTGCCATGCAAAACCACAGCGGGCTCAAACTGTCACCCTGTAGTATTCCACTTCTAATAGGGATTTGATTGGACGTTATCATATTATCTCCTTGTTTCATGTGTAGGGTGACCCTCCAAGATTGCATTAAGTTGCTGAGTACATTAACGATCTTCTCAGATACTTTGTAGATGCGTAGTATCTCAATTAACCAAGTATGTGGTACACTATCAAAAGCTTTTTTATAGTCAATGTACGCCATAAAGATATTCCTCTTCTTCTGATAAGCCTGTTCCATTACAACTGAATCTATAATCAGTTGTTCTTTACATCCCTGTGAGTTTTTAATGCATCCTTTTTGCTCAATTGATATTATTCTGTGTTCTTCAAGGTGTTCATATATCTTCTGCGAGATACAAGCAGTTAACAATTTATACACGGTACATAAGCAGGTTATCGGGCGATATTTTGATGGGTCCGTTGTGTTTCCACTGCCCTTAGGGAGAAGAAATGTCCGGCCCTCTGTCATAAATCTTGGAATCGAGGATATGTTACTTAACATTTCTGTGAAATATTTTGCGAAATAACTGTGTGTGCTGGTAAGTTTCTTCAACCAGTAGTTATGTATATTGTCCGGGCCAGTAGCTTTATTATTATTATTATTATTATTATTATTATTATTATTATTATTATTATTATTTTTATTTTTTTGAATAACTTGCGCATAATAAATTCCATTAAGTAATATTTTTATTTTTTTTTTTAATAGCAGAAGGACGCAAAAAAATAATGAAAGATTTACACATTGACTATTAAGTAAAAGACTTGTTAAAATATAAAAATAATATGCGAAATAAACAATGTGGAATATTAAAATTCATAAAAACGGGTCATAAATAAAAATCGCATTAATAAACAAAATCGAAAGGACACAAGAGCAAATGTGTACTTTTAATTAATTATATTGGTAATGATAATAATGAAAACTGCCAACACATTTAAACTGCCGCTCATGCAAGTAAAGATTTTCTTCTACATGTAACTTCATAATTGAAGGAAGCTTTTATTTGGCTCTTATAAGCAGTCAGACTAATTTTATGATTTCCTTAATTATTTTTGTGGTTTGAGTGTAAAAGGTTAAAACAGATGTGGACATATAACAGAACCTAGTGAAGGAAATTTATCCGTATTGAAAAAAAAAAAATATATATATATAATAATATCTCTATGGAATTTAAGTGAAGTGACTGTGCTAACAATAGTGCAGTCACAATGGGTTTTTCAAAGTATGATGTTTTTATTACACACAGAAGAGTTATTGCCAAAAAATTCAAATATTTTCATTGTCCTGTTAATTATTATTTTCAGTCTTAAGAATAGAAAATCTTCTTCAGTTAAATTGTTGTCTGTAGGTCCCCATTCACATAAAACATTTATTGATTCAGTGAATTTGGTTACTGAAAAGGAAAAAAATTTTTCTATGCAGTGACCAAAACCAAAAACTTGGTAAAAGCGTGCAGAACTTATTCAGACCAAATTAACTGTTCTTGTTATAAATCTTAAATCTAATAAACTAATGTCCAAAAACTAATAGTATTAGACTTTCGATCTGATGAAAAATATGTCCTTTATAATAGTCGTATGTATATTGCATACACTTACAACGTTGCTTTAGACATGAAAAATAAAGTCGTGCTAGTGGCATAAGTGCCGCCTGTTATTAGATTTGAATAATCGCGGTTTTACGAAGATATTTTCTATGATTTGTTTAAAATTTTTCGAAGCTTTCGTTCGAATTCCCTCTCGAATATTATTTTAAATTGGTATATGTTTTGTGGATTGACATCAGAAGTGGTTAAGTCCAGCGGAAATCGATGCCTCTTTTAAAATAATGTGTACACCGGAAATATCCCTTAGCAGCCCCATTGTTTGCCTTGCTAATTAATTAATTGTTCAGAAATGTATCTTTTTATTTTGGATTATCTGAGTCTACTTTGCAATAGTTGGAAAAATTAAAGAAAATCATATTGAAATGATAAAATTATAGGTCATTTAAGCCATATTTGTTACTTTTTGGACACCCAGGAAAAGCTAAGAACTTAAGAGTAGTTTATAATAATGCTCCAATATGGCCGAGGCGCAACACGATCGTTTATGGGAAAAAATTTTCTTTGCTTTAAATTTTGTGGCCTTATTAAATTATGGCGTGAAAAGGAAGTCAAGACGAAGTTCTGTTAATGTATGGAATTTATGAAAATATTAGCTCGTGCTTAAAGCAAATATTGTGTAAACGGACGAAATCGCGAATGTGGAACTCTTCACAATATCGTAACCAAACACGAGCTGGTCATCTATACAAATTTCACAGGATCTCAAACGTTACTAAAATAAACAATATTTTCGATAAAGTTATTGTCAACATAGACCTCTGAATAGCAAGAGATACATCCGTGTAACAGCTCGTTCAATGCTTTTTAACACTGATAAATTTTTTCTCTCATATTGACTATCAGTCAGTATAACACCTTCGCGGACAACGTTGGTTGATATTGCCGACTTATTTTCAAAGTGTGTAGTGTTTTGCCCAAATTTTTAATTTGTCAAAAATAACTTTTGGCCAAAATGAAACAAATACCGCGAGCACTGTTCGCAACTTTGTGCAAAAAGTTAATGAGATTGGCTTGGTAGTGGATACTACTCATACTCCCTGGCATTATACGTTGCATACAAAAAATCACTATGAACATTTAAATTTAATGAAATCGTTCTTCTGGCGGTTTGTTTCAACAGTGAATGTCCAATTGTGTGGTTCCATACTCTGTTGAATGCCGACAGATTTTTTGTGTCATATACGAAAACTTTCAATGAATTTGTAAAAGTCGCAGCTTTAAAGCATCCATGTAATTGTTTGGTTTTAAAAAATAACATGTTATCAGCAGATGTGGTCTACTGCAAATCCTGCACACACAGCTCGACAGCAAATGCTGATGTAATGACTGTAAATAAATTATATTGTGTGGTAGAATATTTTACATCAAATGGTCCACGGTCTTGTACTAAAAGTAAAAATAATTGTAATTAGAAATGTAAAGTATTTTTGTCTTTATTAAGAGCCTCAAGTTAATGCGATTAAATTAGTTTTAAATTCTTTAATATTAAATTGGACAACTGTGCTATTGTACTTATTGGACCAAAAACGACTTGTATAAGTCCAAACATAAAAATACCAAATAATAAGAAAAAAGTAAAAAGTCTTTAGAAAGTTGTCCTGTGCTTTTACATGCCTGACAAAGAAATTATACTTGTTTCACCTTCTTTTATATAGAAAAAACATGTTTTAAACCGCCTTAGCTTTCTGAAGCATTTCTGCATTGCAGACTTCTGCCAGAGTGCAAGGACACTATCTCCTGTTGTATATACAAATCCGGCTTCGTTCTTATGTATGTTTGTATTACCGGCCTTTGGATGGATATAAGCAATTTATCCGCTATGATACATTCCCATAAGGCTTTGCTTTCTAAAGCATTCCTGCAATACCGGCCTTCGAACGAGTGCAAGGTCACTATCTCCTGTGGTATATACCGCCCTTCGAAGTGACACAAACAGTTTATCTTCTGTGATACATTCCAACAAGGCTTTTTTATACGGTCTCTCATTAAGCGATTTTTTTATTTAAGTCAGTTTAGCAAAGTTATTATAAAATGCTATTAATTTTTTAATAATGTGAAACGTCTAATGTTGATATTAACTCTGAAATATAACATTGTGAAAATATTTGCAGTGGCCTTGCTGGGTGGCACGCAACCGAATTTCAATGACTTTGGGGCATAAATTAAGCTAAATTTGACCGATGGCTCTGGATTATGGTTTATTCGCAAAGATTTGTGGTTTACGAGAACCCTACAGGAAAAATTCTAACGGAGTCGAATCGCATGATCTCGGTGGGCAGTATACCTCCTCGTGAGATGTTGTCCATGTCCTTAAATCGGTCGCGCAGAAGTTCCAATATAGCATGAGCTGTATAGCACATAGCAACGTCCTATTCATGACATATGTAACTGATGACCATATCATCTAATTCAGGGCAAAACTGCTTGACCAACGTCGCTCTAAAAAAAAAAATACTGATTGAGATGCCATCCCAAAATCACCACCAAACAATAACTTGGATGCTCGTGAATTGGATCTTATGTTGCTTGTTATCTTCTTACGTTTAACAAATTTGTTTCTTGACTTTCCATTTATACAAGAATAGGCCTCCTTGCTGAACATGATTTTTTTATGAAAATCAGGATTTGGTACCAACTTATCTGGGACCTTTTCAGCAAACACACGTCGCTATCTTTGGTTGGTCACCTTTAGCTCCTAGGCCAGTTGAATAGTTCTCGCGGTAGAATAATTATGGGGACAGTAAAATTGACTATCTTTTCATAGTGATTTGGCGGATGTTACTACAGCAATATGTTTGCTTTTAACTCTAAAAACGTAAAAGACTCAATATGTCTTCGTTCTCTAAAGAATTTCTGCATTGTCTTTTAAACCGAATCAGCTTTTGGATTTACCATTTCCATGTGCAACTTGTGTAATTTATCCGAAAAAAAGTAAAATGGCCTGCGCGATATAAAACCACTAAAAAAGTCATATATATATATATATATATATATATATATATATATATATATATATATATATATATATATATATATATATATATATATACGAGTATATTTGATATACAGTCCAGAATATTTTTGTATGGATTACCATTCGTGGCAGAGTCGGTGTTATGTGAACCAGCAGAAAACTAAAAATGGATTTACCATTCACTTCATATCTCAGACCATTGGAACTGCAAACAGGACTTTTAGTATCAATAAACAATTTATTTATCAAAAGTTACTACTTTCACATGTTCTATTACATAACAAAGTTTATGTATAAATTTCGCAACGATAAAAACGAAATAAAATAAATATAAATCCATCAAGCGAAAAAATGAAATACCGCATTAAAAATATAACACACACTTGCAAATTGATGAAAAATAGAATAAAATCAAAATGCGAAACGATTTATTTCGTTGATGAAATTTGTTACCATTCACTTGAATTGGGGCTGATGCGTTTGTATACGTTTTGGTTTAAATAAATTTTCACATAAAGTTTTTTTATTTCAATCAAAATAAAACAAAAATATATTTTAACTGGCGGTATATAAGTATGTAATCGTAGATCGATATGTTTTGGCACAGATGCTACGTAAATGTTTTTCATATAAAAGTGTTAAGTTTTCTTTTTTGAAAATGGGTGGATTTTACTTTATCGGGTGTCTGCAGATTTTACTAAATAAAATATTACTAATATTTTATAAAAACATTTTTCATCAGTGCTAATGATTTTGGCGAAAACGATATCAATAGTTCCATCACTACTATTTCCTTTTCTATGTTCTATCTAACGATTAATAATTTAAGCTCGAATACTAGTAATTCAAAATAAGTTCACATATTGCAATTTGGAGAAAGGCGAGCGTAATCATACCGACATGTTTCTATGAGGCATATTTTTATATTCCATTTTATGATACAACGAAACAATGCAACATATCGCAAAGAGATAAAATCAGACATATGAATGTTAAGAGCAAATATTCCCTTATATCTAGCGGCATGTTCGATTCTAAGAAGAGAGTAAAATTTTTCACCCTTTTGAAGCGAGTGATTTCCAACACTGAAGATGGCTCATAGTCAAAACTGAACTCCTTATAAACCAAATTTGTCATAAAATGGTAAAAAATCTTTCCAAAAATAAACCCAAATGGAAAAAATGGAACGTGCTGTTATGTAACAATTGCAGACTTGTAAGTAACGAGCACGAATTCTGATAAGGGAGCTAAGTTTTTTAAATAACTGCGATAAATATATCCGGATTACTTAAACACTGGAAATCGTTAAAAAATCGGATGCTTAAAAAAATACTGACATGAACAATATGGAATCATGCGCTAATGGAAGATGGCCTCACAACCAGGTGAATCTGTTGCAAAGATATATAAACTATTGCCGTCATCATTTACAATAGTTTAAGCCATGGCATTAAACATGGGGAGGAAAATTATGAACAGCCCCAAGATTCAACAGAAACACGTGATGCAGATGAAATACATGAAGAAGAATTTGTGATCAGATTAAAATTATTAAAAAAAAGAAATTTAATTATTCCCCTCCATACAGTCTTAAAGTAAAACAACTGATTAAACCAATTTTTATGCACCAACATCCAGCATTCTAACACCATTTGAGACAATACAAAAATCCTTAAAAATTTACCTCCTTGCTCACCAATATATTTAACTTTATTTTTAAGCTTCACATTAGTTAACGCCGGAAATAACTCAACAAAAAATGTATTACGTTCACTAATATTTAGGCATTGTTTACTACAAAATAACGCCCCCAAAAAATTTGAATAATAATTTTTTTTATATTTTTTTTATTGTATGTGCATAGCGATTTAATTGTATATCCGTTTAATATTTCCCATTGTATGAAACAAATAAGCTTTCATTATTATTTAAAGCATCTAGTTTCGATATAAGATGCGAAACAAATCTCTATGCCTTGTATTAATAGATAAATATATTTGACGTAAAAATTATATATTGAATGCAAAGGATCTGACAGTTGATACCGGCCATGTTTCTAAAGATATATCTGTAAAATCGGATTTAATTTATTCAATGGCAAGTGCGAATGATAAAATTGTTTTATAAAAATGGTTCTTCTGATCGAGCATCGTTACACTGTTTCACTGTAAACGTCCGCCATTTTTGGACGAATGGGTACACCAACAAACAAAATTTTCGACTTTAGCATGATACTAGCCCACATGAGATCCAAGAGTGTCCAATGCATTCGGAAAAAGTCATTTATTAGGATTTTAAACTTAAGGTACCGAAAGCCAGCACTGTCCACGACGAGCACTATATGTGAAGGACTATCAACCAATCATCAATCAATATATTTTAAACACAATGTCTCAACGTATTACACAGCTCATGCCACATTGGTCATAAACCTACTGCGAGGCGACTTTGGTGAGGTCATGCGATTTGATCTCACTATAGTATATTTTGTGGAAATACCTGAAGTCTACCGTATAGAGGGACAAACCAGCCATAATTCCATCCTTGGAAGAAAACAATACAGCTGTCATTGCTAAGGTATAGTCGCGTGCAACATTTACATCATCTATGTTTATTAATTAATGTTGAAAATTCAAACTGTTACAAAGTCATCAAACTACATAGATCATACCAAAGTTTTTTAATGACAATTAGTTTATTTATACAAATACAAATATTTATATAAAATTATTATGTTCAATAAGGCAATAAAATGTTTTTTCAAATTGTACAAAGTACCCTTTTAGCTGATGGTCCATTTTAATTTTTCAATTTTCCATCACTTTTATAGACATCTTTGAGTGTGAGTGTAATACGTATTATATTGTGTCATCAAAATAGCTGAGAGTGTAATTTCTGTTGCATCTTCAACAGTTTTCATTCAATCACTCCATTGTCAGCGGCTTCCTTTCGATCAAGCAGCCATCAAAGTATAACGCCACTGCCATTATCATCAGCATAAACAACACTACAATAGAGGGCACTAACATTACTGTTATTACGCCTTATCAGCTTTTGATATGATTTTAATTGTGTCCTTTTTATATCCGCTACTTTATTGTGCTGTTGCTTTGTAGAATCCACAAGCACGTCATATTGTCATGAAATTTGTTAATTTTCATTACTTTGAACTTTATTTGTGGCACAATATAGATTTAATTATTTAATTCGACATCAAATGATTATGATTTCAATTAAAGGCTGCTTCACAAATGTATTTTTCTAGCGTTAAATAATAATTATGTGCATATTGGGTTGCTTTCAATTTATTTAAGATTTTTCCTGAAACTAGGTGTTAGCACAAGCTTATTCCCTTACTAAATCGCATTAGAATGTTTGTAAAAAAGATTTTAGAAAAGTAACGAATGTGCTGAAGTATGGATTCCGAAGTAGTAAGACTTCGGATGTCGTTGTAGGATGTTCTCTTCCGTGATTCTTAGTCAACGATTTGGAAATTATTCTTATTATTCTGCGAAAAGTAAGTTTTTTTTGCATAGAAAGTAATTTATTATTAAATCGGGATTGGTGGGTCACAACTTGGAATAAACTTCATATCTGAAAGGGGTAGGAATATGCCAGTGATTACGATTTTGTTTCTTATATGAAAATAATTTTAAACAGGATTCTTAAATTAAAAAAATCAAATTGTGTATGTAATATATATAAATTAAAATTCTGTAAAAGTTTAAAACTAAAGTTTTGAACATTATTCAAAACTTAAACTTCGCTCAGTTGTCAGCGAACTTTAAGCAGTTTGAAAATATTTAACGTCAAATGTTTAGACCAGAACGAATACATACAAAATGAGAATTCTATATATCTTTTTACATACCATTGTTATGTACTTTGTGTTATTCACATGGAAAATTATTTATATAGAGTGTTCTCATGTTGTATTTAATTATCTTGCCATAAACAGATGAGCTTGAATGTATTTTGTAACATCTGAGATGTCGGCATATGGACAGGTAAAAACACAACTAACAAATTTGAAATGTTCGAAAATTGATCAAGAATAAGAACCTTAAAAGAAAACTGAAATTACCAAAATTTTCTACGAAACCATAAAGCGAAAATCGTAGAGACTTTATTACTGAATTTGTAATGTCACATAAAGCTCTAGGATGTTATGTTTTCTTAAAAATACACATGTTGTGACCGCATCTGGATTTCTTTTATACAAATTAAATTTCGCGAGTGACGAATATGGAAATATTTTTGTTGTCAGAATATGTCCTTAACGCGGATAACAGCTGTCAAAGGAAATATAGTCCAGGAATTTCAGCAAAAATCAAAAATATTTATTGCACATTAAGCAATAATTTCTCTAAGTACCTTTATTTTTTATCTTTTACGAAATGGAAGTTCTGTTGTTAATAAGAAACTTTGTTTTCCTCACTGATACATCATTTGCTGTGCGAATAAAAACTAAATTTTGTTCGCCGGTGTAAAGTAGAAATAAATTTGTCAGGATCCGTTAGTCTAATATCCTGAAGAAGGAAATTTTACAATATATAAAATAAAATAAGAAGTGTTTACTCCTCAAGCCATGTGAAAGAGTGGATTGAGTTGTACGATTCCAAATATAAAAAACGCAGACACTCTATCCTTTGCGTTAATCTTAGAATTAAATATAATTAAACTTAATAAAATATATGTATATATTCCAATGAATAAAAATGAAATTCTTTCTGAGTCCAATAGCATATCTTTTAAACTTTTACAGAATGTTCAAAACTTTAGTTTTGAACATTATTCAAAACTTTAGTCAGGCCTTGGATTATGTGCATCAGTATATCATCAATGCTCACTATAGGATCATTTCCAAAACTTTTATCGCTTGTAGTAAATGATTCAAGATTGTGCTACACTTTCTTTATGTAAGACCTTTCTCAGCCCCTATTATCTCATTTGCTAGTAAACCATAAAAATTTTGTATAACAAAATTGTAGTGAAAGCAAAAGGGCCATGTTTAGGGTTATTGCTGCAAATTTTCCGATTGTATTCAATTGTTTCAAAAAGAGATCTTATATTTTCCTAGATCTATTTCATATTTGCATCTTGAGCAATCAGCATTGCAAAAATTTTGTGTCCATTATGCAGCAACCCTGCTTTCCAACAAGTTTGTGAGGGTGCAATGAACAACCGCCATTGATTTGGATCATATTTATAATATAATAAATTCCTTACAACAAGAACGTTATTACGTTAGACTTAAGCATCTGCTTTTGAAAAGTGAGTCTTACCTCATCGCAAAAACAAAAATTTTTTGGATGAGAAGATCGCTAGTTCCAATCGGATAACTTAAACCCCAGAAAGATCTACTTATTAGTCCCAGCTTACATCATTACTTTTTATAAAAAGGATGTACAGCAGCATCCATATTCTTGTGTGTCAAAGAATTTATTTAGAATAATGTTCGACGATAATATACAATGCACTGTGTTTTATAAACAAACAAAGTGAAATATACTTCAGGAATTGAATTAGTGATTTTATAAATATGTCAATTTTTATCCATATACATATACCAATTCGACTAATTAGTTCTTCTAGCAACATATGTCCGAAGGTTGTCAATACTTGAATATTTGTAAAATCTAGGTTAGGTTAGGTTGATTGGAGGGGTGTGATAGCCCATGTCATACGACATACACCTAAGCCAGTGAAGGCTTGTTGTTCGACATTTGCGAAAGCTCCGAATTAGGAATTTACATAATCTTCGTGTAGTCCTTGGGAAATAGTCATACCAAAACTGCTGTGTTTGCACTATTGATATAAATTTGCTGAGCCATCTCACAGTTTCAATGTGAAATCCGAGTTAATTGGCGTTGCAAATATTCTTGCCATTATTGTAAGCCTAAACACAATGTCCTTTTCAGTTTCACTTTTTGACTTATACAGGATTTAATCAGTGTCATAGTGAGCATTGGTAAGAGGAAAACGATTTGTTGCGAATAAAGATTTAATTCAGTTTTATAATATTTCGAACAGTACTAAGTGAATTAAAAGGTAGCTGTTTTACCATCCCTGATACACTGTATTACAAGGTTTTTGAAACTAGGGGAGGGTATATACAAAAATGAAATGCCTGCTATTTTTTTGTTATGATGTTCGATGTAGGGCTGCGATTACCTTGGAAATAAAAACGTTTCACGCAAAAGTACAAATTTATATTATTATTCGTTCTTTGACAAATTTTACAAACGAACAACACATAATCCTTAAATATAATAAGAAGTATAAAATAATATGTGTGTTTAAAGTTTGTACTAACCAATAATTGGGTATAAATATTAATTGGTACCAATAAAAAAACCATTAAAAAAAACTATTAAAATACGAGCTCAAACATTTCAGCTCCTTGATATCTACTCCTTTTTCAGTTAAGGTTGTAAAAAACTTAAATTTAGTCGTTGTATACTACAAATATAAAACGGTTTTAATGGAAAACCTTTTAGTACTATAAGAAAATTGTAAATATTCTTACAAAAGTATTTGTTTTTCTTTTAAATGACAAAGACTTCATTAAAATCTTATTAAAACAATGTTTTTGACGTGGCATTGGGCTTGAAGGTGGTTCTTGACTCATTCTTGTCTATATTGAAAGCATCAGCCAATTAACAAATAATGCCAATACTTAAACAAAAACAACAACAAAACTTTTTTAAACAACATCTAATGTAGTGCAACTAAAATATTTATTTAAATTTAATTTCATTTACTTTTGTTTACCAACCTCTACAGCAACAGTAACACAAACAGAAAATAACAAAAACTATAAGGAAACGAAATTTACAAAAAACTATATTTGCATAAGGATTTTTCCAAGAGTAACAAAACAATACAAAAAGGCACTTGTTCTTTAGTTAAAAATCGAAAATAGAATAAGTCAAGGTAAGTCAATGCAACAAAACAAAAGGCATATATATACACACTGATATTGTATTATATTTGACTTGTTCATGTACGTGGGTGTATCGATAATTATTAAAATTCAATCTGATACAACATTTATACATCGCGGTTCATTGGTAGTGAGAAGTTTCGTTGAAATATTATTAATTTTAAAAGTTGAAAATGATTATGATCTTGTTTCCAACATTCAATTAATTTTCCTTATAGTTTTAAAATTTTTATATCAGATTTTTTCCAAATTTCTTTTTTTTCAATGTAAGACTGGAAGACCTAGCGAAGCTGGTAGACCTTTCTACCCATGCAGGTCTTGTATATGTTCACAATAGTACTCAGGGATGGAAAGGCTTAAATCATAATAGTTTTCGTATTCAAATTCATCGTGGTAGTATAATGAGCGATTTGATATTCTAAAAATAAATTTTATTTTTGTATATGCATATAAGGTAAAGTGTACTTTTTTCTATCCAGTTTTTATATAACGATATAAAAATACAATATAACTTTAATGTTTTTATTTGCTTGTCTGAGTATCCATCCTGTCCTATGACAATGCCTGGAGTGGCATTATTTGTGACAAAGGCTTTTAGGCAAGTACTTATTCGATCACCTGTTGGAACTATTAGAGGTCAGTCTAAGTAGGCGACCTTATTAGATTTCTCGACACCACAGGGTGGATCTACTTCCATTCACAGGATTTGGCCTTGGATACTGTCATCGACAGGTTGACTCGGACAAGAAGTATTTTTTTCCAAAACGAAATCACATGACTCCACCTACTCGCTCTCTACACCAACTTATACGTAACAAATTTTGAAGGAGCTTAAAGCATAATTTATGCGTTGGAATATATTAAAAAAATATTTGCCATAATTGAATTACGCACCAGTAGGGTAGCATGAAGTGCTCCGCAGTAAAAAAGGACTTGAAATCTTTATAGAAGAAATAAAGTTATGAAAAAAATATGTATGATGATGTAATTATAAATATCTATGTTTCACTGGAAAAATTTTATTTTTCGCTCGTGGCAGATTATCGACGGACTATTGTCAATTTATAAAACCAAATTAGTGCCAGTATAATGTATATATCATACTTTATATTAGTTGTTTGAAAATTTTCTTACTACAATTGAATATTTTAGATTTTCGTAAAATAATGGAAGGGTCGTGATTATCTGGCATGAGCATTAGAAAAATGCTAAAAGGAGACCAGCTTAACTCTCATCAAATAAATTTTATTTTTAATAATTTTTAAATGGCAATTAAAAGCAACTAAGATTAATAATAATGAGCACTACCCACGGAAAAAATTGGTTCACATAAATTAGTCTATGGAATAAAATTAAGTGCATAAGAAATTATTAAAATAATAATCAATATTGTTCAAAACATCCTTCCAACAACTTCTTTTAATTTGCTGTTGATTTAACTATTCTTGCCCCTACTTAAGTGGTGCTGATCCCAACTCAATAGTAAACCTTCAAGCATCATGTTGGAAAATCGTTCAATCCTGCTGGCTGTTCAAAAACAAAGTAAAATTATTAAATACTTAATATTGAAAATAACAATTAGAGCCTTTGCAAAATGCATACAAAAAATCAAAAGTTTGTTGTAATTCATATGCAATATTGAAATTCTCATATTGTATTTGATTTATGTGGCATAAACATCCGATGTTGAATGTTTTCAAACTGCTTAAACTTCACTGACGATTTGGTTTTAGCAACCAATGAAATGTCGGCATATGAAGAGCTAAAGCCACAACAAACTTTTGATTTTTTGTAAAATTATTAATATATAAATGGAAAATTTTCACAAACAACACACACACCTCATATCTTCGATGTATACAAATATATATTCAGGATCCATTAATCAAAAACTTTAAAATTTCCTCGCTTTTTAGCATCTATTAAAATAAAGTACCAGCTAAAAATAAAAAAAAAATAATATTAAAAATATTGTCATTCCAACGTATTGATTAAAACACGAAAGCAAGAGGAAGATCTATTTCCTGCTGCTTCTGTGCTTGTGTGTGTCGTCTACCCATATTTCAAATATCCTGTCATTAATCCTTTACAGCTCACACCAGTTTGCGAGGTGTTTTACTTTAAGTTGATTTATAGGCTTCGTTGCTCCTTTAGAACGTTCAGATATTAATTGCGTTAATTATCCTGCAAATCGGCATTGGCAATAGATGAGCTTCGACATCATGCTCTATCACTAATTCTATAAAGAGTTAATTTTTAGAGTTGTTGAATAAGTGTTTCTTCCTTTGAGGTGGTAATTAATCTATTTTTTTCTATTTTAAAAAGTTTTTATAGCTCTACGCTACAATCAATTGCAGAAAGAAAATTTCGTTTTTATTTAATACCAAACTGAATGGTCGAAGTTTCACGAAATTTTATGTATTGGCATTATAAATCTTCTTCTGTGTTTATTAAAAATAAGAGTTATTAAGTGATTGGATATATGAAAGATGCATCACAAAGTTTGTTTTCGACAGCCATTGGTAGCAGACTACCACGTGATTTGAGGAGACAAGTGAATTGTATATGTTGATTAAGAATTTTTTTGCGGAAAAAGACCGTCATCAAATCGATTAGAGATAAAAAATGCGAGAGGTTGTGAAAACCATAGAAATATCACACGGCTCAGTAGTTTCAGTTTTGACTGATAACTTGTGTATGAAAAAGTTTTCCGCAAGATGCGCTCTGCCTTTGCTCACAATTGACCAAAAACGCAACCGTGTGATGACATTGTTCAGCAGAAATGTTCACGAGTTTTTACACTGGGCAGTTATATGCCCAGTTGTTGAAACGATTTAATTAGGATTTGAAAAAACTACTACATTTGCCCATGAAAAAAGTACTTTTTCACGAGGATAATACTAGGACGCATGACACAACTTAAATTTTATTTTCATAGTTGCTATTTTAAAAGATCAATAAAAATTGGCCAATACATATTTTAGCAGCAGGTTTCTTTAATTTATATAATTTTTTTTAAATGAATTTTTCAATATTTCGCAAGGACTTCGACTACCATCTTCAAGACCTGCTGCTAGACTGAACATTCGAATATTTTTCAAAGATAAATAGAGTACAAAAAACTTAAAAAAATCGATTATTCCGTATTGGGATGCCAATATTATCTGCTGCGCTTTGTTACTTCAGTCAGTCACATAAATTAATTGTATATGTATATGTATATGGATGGGCCAAAGTTTAAAAGTCCCTTAGAAAATTTACAACGAGATAAAAAAAATTTAATCTTTTACAAAAGTTATGGCACTGCTAAGGTTTTTGGGTTGTTTGTAATTGTTATTTGACAACCGAAATGTTCACAACTATTTTTTCTGTAAGCAGTTGGATATTAAAAAATAATTTCTTCGGACCCCTACCTATTAATTTATCTTGAATCAAATTATTAACACAGTGCAACACGAAAAAAAATAACCATATACGGACACCACTACGTGATAAAAGACTAAGAAAAAAGACCCGTGTCTCCCAATTTTTCCCAAAGTCATGCACTTTTTTTATGGGCCGCCAAAGATTTGGGGCCTCGGTATCATTTTCGCAAAAAAGTGATCATTTTCTCGGGCTCATATCTTGCAATCCGTTCCGAATTTCGATTTACTCTCTGAGGCAAACTTGTAGCTCTTGTCATAAAGAACAAAAATTGCTAACATATAAAATCAAAAAAACTCAATAAACAAATTTCTACAACATATAAACTTCCTGGCAATAATTCTGAACACCGTTTAGGTAGCGCTTAGGCAGCCGCAAAAGTGAAAAAAGTTACGTGCTACCTAAAAGGTGTTCAGAATTATTCCCAGGAAGTTTATATGTTGTAGAAATTTGTTTATTGAGATCTCCGGTAAATTTTTGTAGTTGATTGTTTCCTTGAATTTTGAACGGTTTGCTACCTATGGACCTGAACAAGAGAAAAAGGTAAAAAAATGAATTTTTCAAGTTTTTTGCGATTTTTATCTGAAAGGTGAAGTTTTTTGATTTTATATGTTCGCAATTTTTGTTCTTTATGATAAGAGCTACAAGTTTGCCTCAGAGAGTAAATCGAAATTCGGAACGGTTTGCAAGATATGAGCCCGAGAAAATGATCACTTTTTTGCGAAAATGATACCGAGGCCCCAAATCTTTGGCGGCCCATAAAAAAAAGTGCATGACTTTGGGAAGAAATTGGGAGACAAGGGTCTTTTTTTAGTCTTTTATCACGTAGTGGAGTCCGTATATGGTTATTTTGCCACGACTTAAAAAATTACACACAGTGTAATTTATCTAGAATCAAATTATTAGCATATCTAGAATGTCAAGTTTAATGAAACCAGAGGCTTTCATGTGATGTATGTAATAACACTCAAGGAAAACTTTTCATAAATTTTTGGGAGTTCTTACATTATCAAATAATTCCCAATTTCTTGGAATATTTTTAATTTTTTTTTTTTTGGAATAGTTGCATTTTCTTTTTTGGAATCATTTTATTTTATGAAAATATCGAATGTGAAAGAAAGCCCACAAAATTTTTGTTTGTTTCAACGGCAACAAAATTTGGCATTTATTTAATTTTATTTGGAATATATTTCATTTCCTTCATTGTATAAATTTTTTATGCAGAAAAAGAGTTTTCAGGCTCGTCTTCATGAACAAAAGCTTTGTACTATATAGTATATCGAATAATAACTCAGCTTTCTGAAGAATTTATGCATTACCTGACTTTGACCGATCGCATGGACTCTTTTGCGCTATTCTATACTACGTACCGTAATCATTCCATAACACATGAAGCTCAAGCTGCAGCAGAAACAAACCAAAGTATTGACTTATACCGGCTCATTAAGAAGTTGACGAATGACATTAAGTCAGTCTCCACCAAACCAATAAGTTGTAACTCCCGCACACTCGTTTAAAGATGAACAACTTGAACTCTGGGCTACACACTTCTCGGAATTAGTCCCCTTACGTCCTTAGAGAAATCCAGCTATATGCGATTGCATTTATCATAATAGACTTTTAAATATGAGCATTACTCCTACGGTAATGTCTGAGATTATACTTGCTATTAAATCACTTAAGAACAACAAAAGCCCAGATAGTGACAATATTTCTTCAGAACTACTTACGGTAAACTCGGGAACGATGGCAGAGCTATTCTTACCTATTATGAGAGAAATATGTGCAACAGAGAGAATCTATGACGAGCTTAACAAATCGCAACAACTGGCGGGGAAGCAGAAGTTGAGAAAACATCAGGATGGATTTCGCCCTAACAAACCATTCGTGGACCATATAAACTCATTGAGAGTAATTCTAGAGCAGTCAGTTGAATAGAGGTCCCCTCTCTACCTTATCTTTGTTGATTTCGAGAAGACATTTAAAACCCTGGCCCATAATGTTACCTGTAATGCTTCCGACTGTAAGAGGGTACCACTTAAACTAATCCAATTAATAAAAAGTATGTTCACCGGGGCAAGCTGTCGAATTCTATACGACGGTATGATTAGTCATAAGATTGAGGTTGTCACTGGCGTCCGTCGGAGGTGTGTGCTGTCGCCACTGCTGTTCAGTATAGTGTTAGCAATGATTGGAAACCGTGGAATCATATGGGGACTGAATGAAAAACTGGAGGATGCCTTTTCTGCCATATCTATACTGACATGGCCGCACAAATAAGTCATCTCACCAACATATCAGAGAAAGCCGGGTTCAAAATCAACAGAAAAAAGACCAAAGTAATGCGAATAAACTCTGGGAGCTTGAAACCCTTTCTAATAAGTATTTTTTTAGCAAACACAAAATTCGAAGTTACTTGGCTTGTCTGCAGAAACCAAACTGGTGGACCTAGTGAACATATTGTGATCCAAATAAAAAAGGCCACACCATCTTTTGGACAGCTCAGTAAGTTATGGAAATTTTCTTCAATATCACGCCGTACTAAAATCAACATTTTCAGCACTAATGAAAATCAACTCCGTTATATGGATGTGAAACTTGGAACGCTGCCTCCCGAGATATTAAGAGAGTTCTGCGAATCTTCTGGCCACGAACTATTTCAAACAACCATCTGTGGCCTGATACAAGTCAACTACCGTTGTGTGTAGAAATACAGAGAAGAAAGTGGAACTGGATTGGATTCACATTCCGTAAGCAATTGTCCGATCTTGCCAGGAATGCTATCGAAGGAAACCAGCAGGAAATTCGTAGAAGAACTCAAACAGCTTCAAAAAATTGATAGAGAGGTTAGAAAATTGTATAAAAGCTCGAGTTAAGTAAAAACTATTGCAATGAACAGGTCTGAATGGACGAAGTTTGTTGGGGCTCTATGATGCCTATAGAACCGAGGGGAATATATATTGCTTTCAAAAGAATTTCAGCATTGCTTTAAATAAGTCCTTGCCCCAAAGCAGTATTTCATTACAAATTGAAGCCGAGCCGACATACCGCAGGGAAAAAGTCCTTATACTCGGCCAGTAATGCAGAAATGCTCTAGAAAACGAAGCCGTTTTTTGACATATCACACATAAAAAAGTACTTGCGCCAGATCGAAGGTGGGCGCTTCTACATCTTTGAATTATATTATATTTTTTTTAATTTTTTTCATTGAGAATTATTTGATTTGTGTGGATGGTAGTTATTTCATTAAGGAAAGAGGGTTTTATTTTTATTTAATTTTTCTTAGATCCCAGTTCATTGAGGGTTAATTCATTGGTCAATATTTTATACAGCGGCTTCATATTTAAAGATCAAATTTGTTTTTTTAGAATTTAATTTCATAAAATAATAACTTATGAAAATAATATTGGTATTTTTTAAATATTATGTACTTCCATATTTACTAAATTTTTAATGAAACATGTATTATGCAATTTTTGTACTTATTTTACAATGAATATATTCATGTTTTTTGTGCACGATTTTTCACTGTGTTCAAAAAATTATTATATGCCAAACTGTTTATTGTAATATGCGAAATGGTTAGAACAATTAAAAGTTTTAGAAATTTATTTTAATTCGATGTTATCATGGTTTTTCATACACAACGACATGTTAATGTACACGGTTTTTTTCTATAATTAATTGCCAAATTATTACACCACATTTATTAGAATTGTATTCAAAATATAAAACAAGCAGTAGAAAAAAAAAATGGTGGAAAAAATTTAAATAATTACACTAATCGACAGGAAGAAAAATTATCTCTTTTACTGGACTGGAATACCAGGATTATATTTAGTTTTTTCGTTTATAAACGGCTGGCACCCGAACAAAAATTTTAAGCAGTTTGACGTAGTGTTGAAATGTTATTGACAATGCTAATTTAATTTTTAGAAAATATTATATATATATATATATATATATATATATATATATATATATATATATATATATATATATATATATATATATATATATATATATATGTATATATATATATATATATATAAATATATATATATATATATATATATATATATATATATATATATATATATATATATACATATATATATATATATATATATATATATATATATATATATGTATATATATATAAATATATATATATATATATATATATATATATATATATATATATATATATATATTATATATATATATATATATATATGTATATATATATAAATATATATATATATATATATATATATATATATATATATATATATATATATATATATATATATATATATATAAGTTCCTCTCGTTCTTTTTAAAAGCACAGAGTGACAAGGCGTTATGATTAAGCAGTTTGACGTAGTGTTGAAATGTTATTGACAATGCTAATTTAATTTTTAGAAAATATATATATATATATATATATATATATATATATATATATATATATATATATATATATATATATATATATATATATATATATATATATATATATATATTATATATATATATATATATATATATATATATATATATATATATATATATATATATATATATATATATATATATATACATATATATATATATATATATATATATATATATATATATATATATATATATATATATGTATATATATATATATATATATATATATATATATATATATATATATATATATATATATATATATATATGTATATATATATAAATATATATATATATATATATATATATATATATATATATATATATATATATATATATATATATATATATAAGTTCCTCTCGTTCTTTTTAAAAGCACAGAGTGACAAGGCGTTATGATGATAAATCAAAACCTCTAATTGGTTCTACTTAATGAACCTCGGGTTATCCTTTTCAATTACACTTCAAATCGACTCACAAACTTCCATGTGCTAGTTCCAAGGCGATTTTGTTGAAAACCGTCAAATATCGGCGAATTGTGAACGGTTTCTACAGTCTCTGTTCTCTTGGTTGGGGTGGCTGCAAGCGGACGTCTCTTCTTATGCTATTAATTGAAAGAAAGAAATTTAGTAATTGAGTGTATAAAGCGTAGAATATACAAAATATGCAATTCCACATTTTATTAAAAATACTATATGAAAATAATTTCTATTTTTAAACCAGCCCTTTGTCTCTTTCCTCTTCTTGCATCTTATTTTTATATTGCTGAGCCCAAAGCAAGGTCCATATTATATATTTATTTATTAATTTTGGTATCTGTTAATAGAGGGAAAATATTTGCAGATATAAAATTGTATGTCTTCACACTTTGAAAACTCCATAAAAATAAAAATTATGGTAAATATTGACGTCATCTGTTGCAAATCTTTAATGTTGTTACTAAAACAAATGCAAAGTCGCTTTATATTTTGCAATAAATGCAGCCAATGTCGCTGGTTGTAATTGTTTGGTTTCTAGGAAGAAGTTAAGCAAACAAATCGGGAGAGTAAAACTTGCACAGAATGATTTGATTCAAGAATACTACAATAGAAGAATAAAAAGCTTCTGAAGAAAATAATAATGTGTACCTTTGAGCTTTTGTTAAACTTTATATTGAATATTTGATGTATCGAAAAAAGAGAAAAACTGAGATGGCAATGCTTTGCCGAAATGAGATCTTTTGATCTCTATAGATCAAAGTTGGCTACATTTTCAATGTTGCTGTTTTTCTAAATACGATATCACTAAAACTCATATTGTTACTAAAATGCTTCTCTAATGCTACATAACCATACAACATAAATATACATTTTTAAGGTACTCACAGAAAGATATCAGACTTATAGATGAAAGTAAATAAACACAGAATAATATAATTTTTTAATTGACTTACCTATTTCGCATATTTTTGTTTGATTTCTTGGTTTAAGCGTTTGACTTTGCTAATTTAAGGATAATTGAAATTCATTCATCACTAAGTGATTGGCTTAAGTAGCACTTATTTACATACAACAGGCGAATATGAGTGTGAGAGGGGGTGGTGAGGTATAACGATCTCCGACGACTCTGGTGTCTGTTGCGTGGATTGAAGTGAAAGTTTCCATTTTGAATTTAAAACCTTGCTTCATGATTAATTATTTCTCAACTAAAATCGTAACATTTTGACATTTTTTTGAGATATGATTATGCTGCAGGTGTAAAACTTATTATTAGCATGGTTAGGTTAGGTTAGGTTGATTGGAGGGGTGTGATAATAGCTCATGTCATACGACATACACTTAAGCCAGTGAAGGCTTGTTGTGCGCTTCATTTAATTATCAGACACAAACTTCCAGAGTTCTGCGGCAGAATTCGAACCTGGGACCTTCGCACTACGAGTCTAGTACACTATCTACTAGTCTACGAAGGTCAGTTTATTATTAGAATACTTATTATTAGAAGTAGATAATGTTAAAAATTTTCACTATAAATAATTAATTCCATTGCTTTAATATAAATCTTTTTTAAAGAACGAGCTTAATGTGTTTTTACAAAAAAAGCATATTAATTTTGTTCTTCTTTGAAGAAAGAAAAAATGTCCTGAGGAAGATGCTCAAAGAGGCTTCGAAATATTGAACAAAATAAGTTTATGTGTTTTTCATAACAAGACTTTAAGCTCGTTTATTAAGAACAAGATTATTTTTTTTATTTCATTTTAGATAATTTATGTAATGCAGAATATAATGATTATTTTATATGAAAAGACACATTGTGGAAAACAAAAATATGTAAAAGGAACATAAATTGAAAAAACCTTTAATTATTAAAAAGATTTTAAATAATTGTATATAAATATAAAAAAATAGTGTTTCGAAAAAATAAAAAAACTTAAACAATCTTATAAATGGCATAAAATTGATCTAAATACGAAATTTCTATTTATATTGACCTGTAATCTTTTTACACTGAAATAACAACATAAACTTGCAAAATATGATTCCAACATGATCCGAGGAATGCTAAATGAGGAATGATACAAAATTATTTGCTCTATAGAAATAACTTTTATGCAATTAGATTTCAAGCATGGGTTTTGGAAAAGCTCCTTTCAAATCTCTTAACCGTTCAGTATAAGAATACTTCCCCTTTAGTGCTTGAAGTAGCGGCTTCACAGAGAATTAACTATTTTTCCAGATGCTTAAGGATGCTGGTCTATTACCGTTTATATATTTTCTAGAAAATTTTTAAATATACTAATGCTAGTGGTAATATCAACATATTTTTTTTGCCTTAAAAGGAATATTCTTTTGCATATCGATTACAAAATATTTTTTGTTAAAAACTTTTTTTTATACTTTAGTTTATATCACTCTTACGTTTATGCAATCAATCAATTAATTTTCCCTAAACGCAAATCAATTTATCAAAATACAAATCAAATTATCCTAAATGCAAATTAATTAAGCCAAAATACAAATCAATTTAACTCAAACTCACACGCAACCTAAATGAATCCAGATATAAATAAAATAGTTCACATGAAGTAAAACTTTTTGATGAGGTGTCTAATGTAACCAATAGTACATTTGTTGATCCGACGAAACCTACGTGTATTGGCCAGTATTTATAGATCATTTCAATGTAGAGTTTGTTAAGCAAGGAAAAGATATTTAAGATGCAGTTCTGTTATTTCTATAGTGTAAAATCAAATCCCCTTCTCGATGTGGTATTTTTTGAAGCATTTAAATAGTTCGAGCAAAATGAATAGTATGTGTCAGACTTGAAAAATTTAAAATAATCTTTCAGTGATTAATGCCACTACTATTAATTGGTTAAGATGTTATTACCACCTTACCTGAAAGTTTAAATAGTCTTATTCTGCTACCTGCTTTGGAAGGAATTTTTATTCCCAAATAGAAACTTAAGCAAAACTAGTTAACAAATATAAGATTATTCGTACAATTTAATGCCAATTGAGAGATGGTTCTGCATAAGTTTAGGTCTACTTACTATTCTAAATAAATAAAAAACATGATTTTATTGAACCCGAAACCGGCATCTTCACAATATATTGGCGTAATGTATAATAAATTTTTTTTCCTATGTGATGAATATTAACTGAGTTCAATTAAAATCCCTTTGGTTTTAACTGATTTCTTTTAGATTTGTTAAATTTGCGTTTAAGTTAAATTAGCTTGCGATTGAATTAAACAAAAAGTCCCAAAGTGCTGAATATCCCCGGGGACCCGCAAAATCCAGGGATTCCAAGACATACAAGAGCTGCTCCCCTTTGACATCAATATTTCAAACCAAACCCATTATTCACTAATTGTTTGTCTCCATTTCCCATTCGATACTTTCTTAGGTATTGGATTTCGGAATGGATTTCGATGTTATATACCAAGTAGGGAATTTCAGAAGCTTTCTTGTCTCGTTACTCGCATTTTTACCCATGTGGCCTATTCAAGCATTTATGCTCCAAATGGAACTGTTTTCAAAAAAGTGAGCTCAAAAGAAAATGACACCATTTAATATTCAAAATGAAATTGTTTCAATACTCTATATGTTCGAATATCGCGGAGCATTATTTTTCATGCACTTCAGTGTTATGGGTCGCAAAGGAACGAAATTTATAAGAAGAGAAATGAGAATAAAATGTCTAAACACATTATAGTGGACTGCTATATCCTAATTACCCCCACGATGCATGTAGAAGTGTAAGTGATTTGCTAAATATGTGATAGAAATTATTATTTTTTAATCTTCTATGTTTCCTTATCTAGTTTCTGTAAATTTAATATCCTCAGAGGACTTTTCCTTTGCAGTTTTTTGATTTCGGAGAACAATAATCCTACTCTTGCAATATGATGATTTACCTCAAAAAGGAAGTGAAGAATTCAAAATCAATTGCTTTGGATTTGTGCAGCCACTTAAAAGGTGGCTGCAATTGGTCCTTCTGTGAAGTGGAGATGCTGTTTGCGACTTTTTCATTAAGTTTGTTATTAAAAACTTATTAAATTGTTTTGTAGCTCAATGTTTTCTTAGTAAAACGGTTATAGCTGTGGTGTACTCGCTCATATTGGATGTTGTTTTTCCCCAAAATTACAGAGAAAAACTACAGAATTGATCAATCTTAAAATAAAATTTTTAAATTAAAATTGAAAATATGATTTTAATATTGTGCTGGTTAAAAAGGTTTCTTTTTTTTCTTAAACTATTTTTTCTTATTGTCTTCTTTTAATTATCATTAATCTTTCTATTTGCAATTTTTAGCGAATTATTTATTGTTTTCTAGTTCAGCTTTATTTGGCATTGTCGAGCAAAATTGTCATAAAAACAATTTCTTTTATATTTATAGAATAAGTCTATTTTAGGTGAATATTTTTTTTAAATTTTATAGTTTTTAGTTTAAATATATTTGATAAATTAGCAAGCACGGTTTAATGTACCTTAAGAGAAAGTTTAAAGTTTATAAATTCTTCCATATAAGGAAAAATGAAACAAAATTATACAACTGAATTAAAATACATATTAAAGTTGATACGAAATTCTAACACAATCAAAACAAACATAAAAACACTCTGTTTTCAAACTCTTCATCAGAATTATTCTTTAAATATTATGTTTTTGTTGTTTTTACTTCATAGACAAATTTATAAAGATTTACTATCATTAAAGAAAATAATATTAACTTTATCTTTTTTTACCTAATATAATTTTTATTTACAATCTGTCCATTTAAGGATAATAAGAAAACAATATCTTAATATGCTGAACTCCAATGAGAGCCGCATTCATATTTGTTGCATGCGGCTTTAAAATAATATTTTAATATTTTACTAATAGTTTGAAATTGTATACGATTTCTGATATCATGAATCACAAAGTATTTTGTGATTACGATTGAATCGCCAATATAATGTATAGTTTTTTGAATACAGTTTCATATGAAAGGATTCTGAAGTTACAGCTTTCAAGAACTTATTTGCACTTCAAGAACTTAGTTAATTTTTCTATTAAAAATTAAATGCTAATTTCTTACGTCGTGTATCAGGAGCTATTTTATATAGTAGGTAGAGCTATTAAAAGAGGAATTTTATAACATTTGAAAGGGTATAGGGATAAGGGAGCATAGTTATGCCGTCAAATGCAAGCAGGTCTGAGCAATTTGCCATTAACTGTGTAACGTACCACTATTATCGTTTTATAATGTACCTCTAGCAATAGGATACGTTTATATTGTTATTTGAATGAGGATTAGATATCCAAAGTAAGAAATTGGTTTCGTTTCCTTTTTATTTCATTATTATCCCCTGCATACACGTGTTTGTGTTGTGTTTGTTTTTGGTTTATAAGTATGATCAGTGCAAATATGAATTAGAATGACAACAATATGTTCGATAGAACTATTTCAAGGATCATATTTTTCCATAGGAATAAAATTTTCCACGAAATCTTATTAATAAACGAAACCGAGCTGCAATTTTAGTTTTAATTTAATTTAAGTCGAATATATCCAATAGGCTTTTTTCATATAACTTTAGGTAAATTTAGTATATTTGAAGGTAGCTTTAGCATATTTCCTATAAACATATATTGTTGCAGTAAGCATAATATAGGGGTCGTAAATTTCACAAATGCGAATAAGTTTTTTGCTTGCGTATTGTATATGTGGAAAATTTTTTTCTAATTTTCATATAGAACGTAATTTTTTTAAGTTTTGCGATAAGCTTCTTGCTATTCAGCATATACAACATTAACATTTTAAAGCTTTTATTGATTTCGAAATTCTTTAAATGTATTTCCTTTTCTTTAATTTTCCTACCATTTTTTGTTTATAGGAAACACAAAAATTTTTTTTTTAATTTGTCGACTGGTGTTTTTTGCTACTAAAATCTAAAAATATTTGCTGCAAAATTTTATTATGTGTTTAGTGAATTAAAAATTTTATATCATAATTTTTCGTCTCTATGAGCACTGAATACTGAATGTAAAATTAACAAAAGCAAACAAAAAATAAGTAGAATTTAATGAAATGAATAATGGATGTAATTTTCCAAATAAACCGTAATATTTTCAATAGTATTCTTATATTATTTGTAGATACAATTAAATTCTTAAATTGTAAAACTTTTCCTAGAAAAAGTGTAGCAATAAATTAAAAGCTTTCTGCAATGCTTTCTTTTGTTGATGAAATATCTCTTCAGCCAGATATAAATATATTTTTTGCACTTGAAATGATAGTGACAAAATTGTCTAACTTGAGCTTGAGTACATTTCCCGCATGCTAACGAAATTAGTAAAATATTAAATTTTAGGAAGGAGACAGAGTGTCAAAATTGGTGGTTTTGCATGAGTTTTTCATGGCATACAATGATTTTGTAATTTTTCTTCATTTTTGATAATTTGCTGTGAAAGCAACTTCGTTGCATGAAATGAACTATTTCGACAAAAACAAGTGTAGTTAAAGATTATAATATAATTAGTGATGAGGACCAATAAACATACAAACTTTTTTTCGATACTTCAGACATAAACTGTAAATATACCTGAGTACTGCTGGGGGAAGCAGGGTGGACTTGGAAATCTAAATTTTATTACTTTATCCTTGAAATAATTAGGTTTTTTTCTTTACTAAACCTTTAGAACTTAATATAAAAAGCAAACTTGTTTAAATTAAACTAAAGTGTGATATAGAGAGAAACAACTTTGATTAACAATAGAAGACAATTTCAATTATTACTGAAATTTCCCAGAAAAAATATTTTTGTAACCAAATTCTTGGAATCAGCAAATATTTTGTGCAAATATTGGCCTGCAAAGAATTTTTTAAATTCTGATAAAAATTGAATGAAGAAAATATTTCTTCTTATTTTCTAAAACCTCCAAGATTTTAATTACATTGTTGTTGTTTGTAATTGCAGTAGTGGAAGTGCATGACTTCAAAAATAAAAAAAATAAAAAATAGACTAATGATGAAGACCGATATCATATAAACATACAAACTTATTTTTACTTTTTTATTGGAGTGCAGAATTTTTTTACTAAAAATATTAAGAAATGTTTAAATGTTAAAAATTTTATTATTCTTGACACAGCCGCACAGTGGCTGAAAATCGTTTTTCATTGGCCAAAAGTCGAATTTTTTTTTGTCACCGATTTTTAAAATTTTTACGCCATTTTGGAGCTAATATATCCATATTAAGGTAGCCAAAAAATTAGGTTAAACTATTGATAATTGTGGGCGTGGCATGCTGTCAAACTCAACTGTTTTTTGTTATTTCAGTAAAAGGTGTTTTTTATCAGTTTTTTGTCAAAAATAAATGGTCACTACTCGCAAGCTATCATCGATAATGGCCTGCGGTCTTTTTTATGATGTTGGTAGTATTATAGTCTTTAGTTGCTGTAAGTGGTTACCGCTCTAGCGTTTAATATTAGAGGTGTTAATAAATATTTATGAAACTACTATATTTTTCTAAAATTTAAACTTTAGTGGAATAGAACTTCTAGGGAACAAAAGGGAACAAAAAACGTATACCACCCGAAGAAAGGCGAAGGTGTCTTCTTTAACCCCATATATACTTTTGCACCCGCCACGACCCGCCGGTAGAACACTTTTTTAATTTTAATGAAATTACTCCAAAAAAATTCAAATTACTCTAATTTAAACAGCCCTATAATAACTCGTTTACAATGGTGTATTAAATTTTCACTTTTTTGCCTAAAGGTTTATGTTTTTTACTTTAGACTACGTAAAACTAAAATAATTAAATATAATACCTGCGAAAGGGTTTTATGGCTTTGTTTTGATCAGCAAAAAAATCAGTCATAAAAATATCACAATAGGTACAGTAAACATATGATCTCTTTCTAATATAACTGTTAGGGTCAGCCAAAGTCATAAACAATTTTATAATAATAATCGCGACATTAAACGACTAAAAATAAAAAGAACCCCATATTGGCGAGATACTAATTAGTTTTACCTGATATTAAGGTCTGAATAACAAGTGCAGTTTTGTTCAATTTAAGTACTACCTGCTATGAAATTGAAGACCAATGTGTGAGTAACATGTATCTAAAAATTTATAAAACTACGGATTCCATAAGGGATTACTCAATAATAAGTTAATCCTTTACGTGTACGTACGTATATTTGCAAGTGATAAATCATAACAGACTCAAATAAAAATATTCAGAAAAATATGGAGACATTCGGTTATAAAGAACTGGCCGAAGAGTATTTTAGAAATAAAAAGCAGGAAGATGTTCTTACTTACGTTAAAATAAAATTACACTTAAATTCGTGTAGCACCGAAATACAAGAGCAATTATCTAATTTTGTAAAAGTACAAAAAAACGCTACAAAGAAGTTAGCTACAGTAAACAAAAGTTTTATATAAAAAGTGAAAAGTGGTTAGAAAGCAACTTACTGTCGCTGCAGAAACAGCAAAGCAAGATAAGGTTGGAAGACCACGCAAATCATTGGACAACTGCAGCGATAGATCTAAGAGGCGGAAACTTAAAGATGTTAACGATGCAATTGGTTGTACAAATATAAAAGAATCTTTCCTACATCAATTACGATCACAGAACCAATTAACAAAAGTGGATATCATTGAAAAAGTTATTAAAGCTAGTCCAGTGAGAACAAAACGAATTCTTAAAAGTATACCAACTCCGAGCGATGCAAAACAGTGCACAAATGAGGAGGCATTAGCCTTATTTCTGGATTTGAAATTAACAAAACAGCAATATATTAAGCTCAGATTGCGTGCGATTGAAATGGCTCAAATATCTATCCAGCATATCATCACATAACTGCTACTAAAATGGACTGTTTTCCATCAAAGGATACTAACCAAACACACCAATTTCGGCAGAGGTACAACTACAATCTCTACTTGATCACACAGCCGAACGCTTGCTACAATCAATACCAGGAAATGCGTTAAAGAAATATGGAAACACAAAGCTAATTCTTTTTTGCAAGTGGGGAAGTGATGGTTCTTCGGGACATAACCAATACAAACAAGTTGTATGTGAAAATATTTCGGACTCGGATATGTTCATGGTATCAATTGTACCATTGCGATTGAAAAAGATTTTGGAAGATTCAGAGCCTTCGACTAGAACAATGCAAACAATGGATATTTGGAAAAATGAGACACCATCTTCTACGAAATACTGCAGTCCAATCAAATTTGAATTCAAAAAAGAAACTCGTGGTGCCATTAACAAAGAAATTAGTGATATCAAGGCCCAACAACACTACAGCCATTACAATTACACTTAGATGGGCAGCAAATTGAAGTAAGCTACCAATTAGTCCTTACAATGATAGATGGAAAAGTAGGTCAGGCTTTGACTAACACGAAGTATGCATCCAGCTGCATTATATGCCAAGCAGCATCAACCCAATTAAACCAAGTTCCGACAAAATAATTAGATAATACCGATGCATATGAATTTGGATTATCACCACTACATGCGAGAATACGACTTATGGAACATATACTAAAAATCAGTTATGATTTGGATTTCGGGTCTTCAGGATCCATAAGAAACAATGAAACCAACAAAGAGTTAAGAAGTTCAAAAAAGAAACATGTTCAAGATGAATATCGCAAAATTGGATTGATTATAGATCAGCCAAAACAAGGGTCAGGCAATACAAATGATGGCAATACCGCACGAAGATTCTTTTCAGATCCAGAAACAGCATCTGAAATAACAGGAGTGGATTTAAACCTTATTTTCAGATTTAAAATAATCCTAGAAGTACTTGCGTGCAATGAAGAAATTGACCCTAAACAATTTGGAGATTATGCTAAGGAAACTGCAAAAATATATACAACCAACTACCCATGGAGAAATATGTCTGCAACAGTTCACAAAATCCTTTAACATGGAGAAGATATCATTAAATATCATTTGGTGCCACTTGGAGATCTATCAGAGGAGGCTCAGGAAAAAAGGAACAAGGATTACAGATTTTATAGAGAGCACAATACTAGAAAAATTTCACGAAATTCCACAAATGAAGATCTATTTCATATATTATTGGCAACGTCAGATCCGTTCATCTCCAATATTCGAAATAAATGGAAAGTGGAACATCGGGATTTAGATGAAGAAGCCAAAAAACTACTAAAGAACAGAAATAGCACAGAGAAAAATATAGAATATTTGCAATCAATATTTGTGTCAAATGAATAATAATTATAATTGCCTTCCATTGTATTAGTAAAAAATAATAGCATTAGTAAAAAATAATAATAAATAAAACCTACTTTGACAGCAAAAAATACAAATTTTTTCTGCGGTAACAGCAAAATCTTCAGTTAATTTTACTATTTTTTTTTGAGTGTAAAATTTTTTTTGAGTGTAAAATTTTTTTTGAGTGTAACATTAAAAAAAATTCCATTATCACAAAAAATAATTATAATTGTTATTAAGTTCCAAATATAAAATTTTTTAATATGCAAAATAAAAAAATAAACCCATATTTCACTCCAAAAGTTAAAAAAAATCAAAAGTTCAACTTTGACCTAGAATTCCTTAAAAAGTCCTTAATCAATTTTAATGTAATTAAAACTGAGTCAAGCTGAACTAAATATCTATCCATTAAAAAAAATTACTTCAATATTTTGATCGGTTCAAAAGTTACAGAATTTTGGCCAATGAAAAACGATTTTCAGCCACTGTGAGCCGTTAAGAGGAATAATTTAGCTCTAGATTTCAGATTTACCATTAGATATGTGAATATATGAGATGATATCCATTTATTGGATTTATTTAATGTGGCGTTATACTAATTGTGTTGCTTTTGGATTGTTTAATACGTCTTACTTAAGAGTAACAACGAGTGCATGCTCTCTACGCTAATGTATCCTACATCACGGAGTCCTCCCTTGTCGGTAATGTTAGTAAAAATGTTCGCAAAGCAAAATAATTAATAAAATGGCTAAAACATACAGTTTAAGAGACTTAAGGCGTCAACTTAACACTAGAGATGCTGCAACGAAGTTATAAAAAAGTAAAAAAAAAAACTACGCGGTATAGTTGAGTTTTGAAACAGAAAAGTAAGAAAGTAATACCATAAGTAAGTAGAAGGCATTAATTGCCTGAGAGCAAGAAAAAGAAAGTAAACAAACGTGAAAAATGTGTACACGGACAAGATCAATAGGAAAAGTCAATGTTAAAACAATTTTTACATAAAAGTTTCCCGATAGAGGTACGAGTTCAGTTCACACCAGAGAAAAACTATTCATTTAATTGTATTTTTCATTCTAATGTTTATAAAATGAAAATAAAAAATTGAATTATACAGTTTTGATATAGAACCCAATCCTGACCGAAAGTAGTTTTATTTCTGCAAATAGAGTTTTTACAACACGCAAATTAAAAATATTCTTCGAAATAAACTTTTCGTAGAGTTGTTGCTATTGAAAATATAATATTAGGTAGAGTATTTAATTGTAATCGTAATATTCATATTAAAATATAATAATTTTCAACAAAATGGGAAGAATGCCAAAAAAGCCAGCAGTTTTTTAATCTGATTATTGTATTATATATTTTAATAATAAACATTTATAATATAAATAAAATATTTCTATAAATTAGTTGCCTGAGTGTAACTTTTTATGTCAGAAATAAAACCACTTTCGGACGGGATTGGATTCTGTAATAAGGCTGCATAATTCCATTTTTTTTTATTTTTTTAGCGACCAATAAAATGTCGTCATATGAAGACCTAAAGCCACAACAAACAATGAATGTTGCAAAAACTCTACTGGTTTCAACGGAAGATTATTCCGAATAACACATTTCAATATTAAGTAAAATATTTCAATGTTGCACTAAAATTTACTTGTGATATACTTAAACTAAAAATAGCGCTTTTAGGCTTTGATGGCATTCTTAAGATCCCAAAACAAATTTGGCAGTTATGAGAGCCGCCCTTCAAACTTCTTTAAAGCGGGATGACTGACACAATTTATTTCTTTAAATTAAATTGAACAAAAAAGTAGAGTAAAAATGAATATCACTTTTAATTTTTGATAGTCAGACTAATTTCCACTTTTATAACAAATATTTACTTTAAGAATAAAATGTTTCCTAACTTGAGCATCTACTGTTTGTCTTTATTTACACTTTCTATTGGATTATACAATAAGAAAAAGTTACCGGTAAGTCTTCTGATGCTTCTGTTAAATCAATCTAAAGGTGAAATGCCGGCATAAACACAGCTAAACCAACATAAGTCATAAAGAGTCATAAAATTTTCAATGCTTTGATATTGAATTTAAAGGCTCACAAATTTTAATCAAAATTAAATAAAGAAAAATATTCTCCATGTCATTGAAACTGTATTTATTGGAAAAAATAATTATGTACTGTTTATATTTGAATATAATTTCAGCCATGTATCAGTAACGGCTGGCGTGTAGATAACGCAACCATAGTTATTGAAATTTGGCACTCTTTAGTTGCTGAGAATGACGTGGAACACTTTGATTTGGATTTTACTCATCAGTACGGATTTGTATGTATGCATTCAGCGACCGTAAAATTGAAGCAGTTCTTGAAATAAACCATTATTTTGATAATATTGAAAATGAAAATGCATGCTTTTGCTCTCGTTTGAGTATGTTAATTACAATATGGTAAAGCAAACTTACCACAACGTACTTTTCAGCTGTTAAATCGGTTGTCAAACAAAATATTGCCACCAGCTAATACGAACTTTGCTGCGTATGCGTAATATACGTGAATGATATTTATTACTCATACGCTTTGTGTACTTAAATTGTTTAAGAGTTCAAAAAAGTATGCAATGGTTTTTACATAATTTTTCTTAAGCAGTGGGGTTGGAATATAACGAATTTTATCAAACAGGTAAATATTTGACATTATAGATATGAGTAAAATTTTGTTCTAGTTGTAAGCTGGGATAAACAGCATTAAAATATAGTGCTTCTATTTTCTATGTCTATTGTTTTTCTATACAACATTTTATATCGTTAATTGCCGATTTCACTTAATTTATGATATTTTTTTATAGTTTTATCAAATACAAATAAAAGATTTTTACTGGTATTGAAAACTGCTGAAGAATAAGACATTGAGAATGATTACAAATGCTTCTTGGTACGTGACCAATAATATTATTCATAAAAAATTTTAAAACATCTAAAGTAAAAGAGTAAATCAGTATATTTAACAAAAAATACTTTCACAGACTTACGAGTAGTAATTACAGCAATTTGCTTGAAATTATCTTATTAGATGATATTGAAGAAATCGTTAAAATAAAAAGGTGTCATGTTTCTGAAGTGCGTTTTATAAAATAAATATTTATTAAAACAGTAAAATATTGTATATTATGTTTTCCTATATTTAATAAGTACTAAATATATAAATTGAAACATTTTTATAAACTCAGTATTACAGTCTTACTAGAGCTTGTAACAAATCCGCAATATGCAATTTTAATACTAGGTTTGTATATTTTTACTTAAAATAGATTGCAAATACATATAAATAAAAAAAATTATATTAATATTGAAATTTATTATTCGGGAGAATATCCCCACTAATCGTTAGAAACAATTAGTTTTTTTTTTTTTTTTTGCAAAATGCATTGAAAAAATGTATGTTGTGGCTTTAGCTCTTCATATGCTGACATTTCATTGATTGCTAAAACCAAATCGTTTGGGTGTTGAGAGAAAATTAAAATAGACTCACGTTGAGTATAATTGTTTGTTGTGTTGTTTGTATAAAAACATTCTAAGCCTACTATGATTATGTATTTGTTGTAATTCATATGCAATATTGAAATTCTCATATTGTATTTGTTTTATGTGGCATAAACATACGAGATTGAATGTTATCAAACTGCTTAAACTTCACTGACGATTTGGTTTTAGCAACCAATGAAATGTCGGCATATGAAGAGCTAAAGCCACAACAAACATTTTTTCAAAAAAAAAAAAAAAAAAAAATTATATTTAGTTATAAGCATAAGAGTTCAAAAGGATGTTATATTTGATACTTTTAAATGAGTTTATTACAACAGAAAGTTTGCTACAGCGGGAGCTTATCAGAACCATACAAATTTCTATAAAATATTATTATGGAAACTATTGGGACCAGAGAAGTTGTTCGTTATGCGGTGATTCGTCATAACTGGTATATGTTATGATCAAACTCTACTGTGAATACTCTTATGTACTTGTAAAACTTTATTAAAACGTATATGCATAGCGACAAGTTTTGAAAATCTATCGAGGGTTTTATTAATAAAAAAATTTCAGTCTTTTAAATATTTACAAAAAAAAAAATTGTAATAATAAAAAAATAATCACTACAACATCCTTTTTATAATCCTGATATAAATTAAAGGTATTTTTATGAATAAGATCTCTAACATGATTCCAAAAATGTGCTGTTTTTACTGTAAATTTTTGGACAAATAAGTGTAGTATTTGCGAAATGTACTTTATATGTAAACATTTTAAAAAGCATAAGACAATACAGAAAATAGGAAAATATTCTCGGTATATTAAGGCGATTTTATGGAACCTTTTCAAAAATTAAGTATAAAACTAGACGCGTAAAGTATACGAATTAATGTTCAATAATTCAGCCACACATATTATATTGATATTTTATATTTGTTTTAAAAATAAGTTTATCATAAGGACGTAAAAGTACACTCAAAGAAAAAATTAAACGCGATTTTGTTGTTATCCATAATGAACAGTTTACATCAGTAGATGTAATCACTAAGCATTTTCACTAGTTGTTATTTACACATTGTGTGCATGAAGTAGGAAAATAAATTTATTTCCCAATTTGGGAAAAATCGACATAACATTTCAAACAATCTGATCATCACCCTTATAGCAAATAAGATTTTATGTGAAAACAGTTCCCTTAACCCAATATTTCGATTGATAACTTCATAAGGTTCTTGTGTTTGAGCAGTCTTTTGTAGATTTTTTTACCATATTATGTTTATGGAAAATAATTATAACGAAAAATTTATTATTTACCGACTAATGAAATGTTGGCATATGAACAACCAAATCCATTAAATTTCCCTTTATTTAATCCACTTGGGAATATAGTGCTTCTACAATTAAATTCCAACTAATTCTCTCATTACAAATTAATTTAATTTCATCAAAAGATTTCCCTACTTTCTTAAGCTCATTCCAAATTGTTCTACGCCATGATTTTTCCAACTTTCTTGGAGATTCCACTCTAAGGCGGCTCTCGTAACACCGCCAATATGTCTGCGGGGAGTATGTCCTATCCATCTCCATTTTCTTCTTGTTATTTCACCAGCTATTAGTTCTTCACCCAAAATTAAAAAAAAAATTTATAAATATATTAAATCCAAAGTACGATAATTATTTTTAAGCCTATTTTTTCAACTTACCCCATGATGGGCTCGAAGTTGCAATTGTTTGCTTAATGGTCGAGTGCTCTACTCTCTTTTCTATCGGGGCATTATGCGGTCTATCGGAAAATTATACATAAGCAATGAAATAAGTTATTTAAATCGTGAACAAACATTGTTTGAAAATATTAAATATGTATTATTTCTTAATTTTTCTGATAATCCATGAACTAAGAAATATTTTAGGTCTAATAGGAAGCTTTCACTCAATGGGGTCCAAAATTTTATCCCTGTATTATATTCGTGATACGTAGAACGTGGAAAATTGGAAAACGAAGAGTATGGAAGACAAAAAGAAGAAAACGCCCATAGATGGAAAAACGATCCTCTGATTAATAGTCTTGTACACAAGCTTTTAGAACATTCTTTTTAAATTCTGGGAAAGTTTTACTAAAGTGAGGGATAATATGATGTAAAATCTAAGGCAAAGATTTACAAGTCTTAAGCATGTAAAATTCTATTCGTGAGTAAATCATATCCTAAACTAAGTTTTTTTTAACAAAATTGAAATTGCCCACTTTTATGACATGAGTTCCTCAAATTAGATAAAGATTTAAATAGTTTTAGAAAATATGATTTTTAAGTCAATGAATTTTCCATTAAATGCTATAAATTTATTTTGGAAAACTATAAACTATTTTTGAGTCAAATTTTTATTACACTTGAATAATATTTTCTTATACTTTTAGCGAAATTTTACTATTAAGGACATTTTCGAATGTTAATTTGGAAAATTTTCACTCGAATTTAGTACATATCATTTTTTTTTTTGGGTAAAGTATTTTAATAAAATAAGGGCCCAATGAGAACCATGTTTAATTTGTTTTTCTCTAACGTTAAAACAAATAAATTAATTTGATGTTTTTCATGGCAGAGGCATTTTATTCTAAAATTTTATGCTTTCGTTGTCACTGTATGATACAAATACATTGTTAATGAAGACATTTTAAAATGTATTGAAACCTAATTTTAATATCTTTCAAAATAGCATTTATTAATGATTTAATATCGAAATGTATGTATGTGTTTTTGTATTCTGTTCGAAATTTAAATATATGTTATAATAACATTTTTCCAATCGCATTAAATGAAATATTATATCATAATGACTTAATTGTATGTTTTCATATTTAATATGTGTAATGATGCACATATTGAATATGAATTTTATTTATTATATCTGCACTTACATGTTTTCAATATTAATATTATAATAAATAATTTTAATTTGTTGTGAGCTTGAATGCAAATTATTATGGCTGAAAAAACTTGCAGTTGTTGTACGAGTTTCTAAGTATTATAACTGAAAAAAGGGCAGAATATAAACGATCAAATCAATTAGCGATTAGGTCAGGCCATGACAATTTTTTAAATACATTTAATATCGTATATATTTTGGGTATTGCTTGTTAAGCATATTAGGAAAAAAATGTTATTTTAACAACTTGCTATCTCTGGCTATAACTATTTTTTTATAGATATTTAAACTACTCCTAATTTTGTAGAAGTTTTTGTCAAAAAAGTTCTTTTTTTATTTTATTATAAAATAAGAAGCTCTTGGTATAAAAATTTGGATATTAAATCATATTATATTAATTATTAAATAAATTTTGGATATTACGAAATTTTCTTTAATATTTTTTTAACTAAATATTCTAAGATTTTTATGATATTCTTAATTTTGCGAAAGTTTTTGTCTTTGATTCCATTACAAAATAAATAAAAGGTTCTAAATGAATTTCGATGTATTTTTACTCTGGTTCTTTACCATCATCTCCAAGAACAAACATCAGAGGCAAGCAATAGTAATCTTGATCACTACTTCCTTCCTGATTTGTGTACCAACTATAGTACTATTTTGAAAAACTTTTGTGAACTCAAAATTAAAGAAAAGCGTCGAAAAATTGTCCAAAATTGTTTGAAATTACCATTTTCGAAGTTTAGATTGCATGGGTTTTTTTGGTATTTAAGAATTGCATCACATCAAACAACATTTTGGGATACTGATAAGATGGTCTATAGTGACTGTGTTTGACCGGAGGGTACAATTATAAAGCAAAACCTATGGTTGTTTCTACTTTGTGAATCCAGGAAGATCCTTGTCAATTACACTTCAAGTCGGCTCACAAACCTGCACTTGGTGGTACCTGGGCAATGTTCTTGACACCGGTCAAACATTGATGAATAGTAAGAGGGATCTGCATCATGCGTTCTCCTAGAGTGGAGTGGAGGCGGCTGCAAGTGGACGTCTATTCTTATATTAAGCGGTTCGCTATATAAATGTCTTTTACACTCAGTCAGTCTGTTGGATGAGATGGTATCCTTATCAGCAGAATAGGATACAGTAGGCCTGTTTATCTGAAAATATCCGATTGAAGAAAGAAACAAAAGAAATAAAGTCTACAGTTAACTATCGTTATTTTTTTGTTTGTTTTTTGTTTGCAAAATTCATTATACGCAAAGTGAACTATTATCAAAAGATGATCATTACAGCAATATATAATTGAGACAGTTAAATTATCCCTATTAAAAAGTATTGGAACATTATTTCTTTTTTAACTTGAGCATTTGGATGCATAAATTTAGACCATTATATTATCGATATAATTTTAATGTTCAACATGACTATTCGAACAACATTATAAGACATTATTTTTTGCTATCAGAGTGTATAGTTTATTTAAATTTCAATATACTTCTCACTTTAAAATTATACGAATTTTTTTTGCATAAAAAGATTAAAAAATTGAAATCTCAACAAAAAACAAACTGAAAACGAAAAAAATAATAATATAAAGAATATAAATATTGATGAACACGGGTTCTGAATCCTTAGGCAAGTTCAGCTAAGATTTATAGAGAAAAGCATCGTTTGCTGGGTACTCTAGTGGAACTAGAAACCAAAAGAGTTCGAATTTGTTATAGAAGTTAAGTTTGTTATAAATATTGATTCGAAAAATTGCTTAAAATACGTGATGATATTAAAATTTATTTTCCTACACAAGTTGTTTATCAATTCTCAATAAAAACTCTTTCAATTTAAATTAAAACTTTGTAGAAAATAACAATTTAATTTACTTATGAAATAAATAATTTTAGAACAATTGGAGCTTTTGCAAAATGCATTGTTTGCTGTGGCTTTAACTCTTCATATGCCGATATTTCATTGGTCGCTAAATAATAATAATAATAATAATAATAATAATAATAATAGTAAATTTCAATATTAAGTAGAAATAATTTTGTTTCAATATACGTGTGTATGTAAATAATAACAAACTAATTGGAGGCAAATATAGTAAACATAAGCTATTAAATACATGGTCTAATGTACACACAGCTTTTCCTTAAACATTCACAAATATTTATTTAATTTCTTAACGTTTTATGGTCGCTTTAATGGATTTAAGTTTTCTGTTATTTAAAACAGCTTATCTAAATAAAGTTCTTATTTCTACTTACTTTTGGATGAAAATATAAGTTTTTTAAAAAATATTTTTTTGTAGTTTATTAAAGACTGAGTTAAGAAACACAAATTCCTAATTTCTTTAAAAACAAATATTCGCAGTTGTGGATTAAACGTGGACCCATCGCACGCAAGAGACCAAACAACAATCAAAACGAAGAGTTTCTTAGAATGCATCGGGGCAAAAGAAGGCCAAGGTGTATTTGTTAGGCATTGAGGTCATGGGGACCATTTTTAGGTTGCATGAGTTATAATCTACATTGACTACCATCAAAAGGGTAAACAATCAATGGCAAATACTATGCCTTATTAATGACGCGATTTCATGAGGATTGCATTTGGCCAAGAAAAATGTTCTTTTCTTTCCTTGCAAGAGTGCACACATGTGCAGTTTCCATTGGAGAATTCCATGAGTTAGAAATGCTCCCACATTCTGAGCCCTCCCTTCGAATTCATCGACATGTGACTATTTCTTGTTTTAAAACCTGAAGAAATGGATCAGCAGAATGGGACTTTACAAATACCTTTTTTTGATGAAATCGTGAAAGCTTATTTTTTGTAAAGAAGACTACATCTATTGTTTATCGAAAAATCTGTGGTCCATTAAAAAAGTGACGGAATTATTGACCCGGCCTTGTGTACTGAAACATATACTGTATTAAATGGGAAGTCATCTTTACGAGGGTTAAGAGTCTGTAAAGTATGAAAGGGCTTAAAGTACCGCTCATGAAACATTCAGTCTAGAATAAAAAGCTATATTATGCATATGAAATATGCAACTGTATCTCTAAAACTAGAGGTATTTAAAAGTAAAGTGTAATGACACTAAATAAGGAGAAGTTCCTTCTACTTAAAAAATTTAAAACAACTCCAAATAGTTTGACTTGAAATTTTTCACATCCAGTGTATAAATGATATAGTCATCGAATGCTGGATGATACACAATATCTGTATTTTACGATTTATGTATACGAGGCATTTTAGATAAAGCGGATAATCCAAAATTTTATTTTCAAAATTATTTGATATTGGCCAGCATTTTATTTCTAGAAGATACGGGTATAAATATTATACACATGTTTAAGCTTAATTTAAAGTGAAAGCTTTCAAAATTTCTTTCCCTCCTTCAAGAGACACATACAAATTTTATGTTCAATAAAAAGGAAGGAAAAACATGAGTAATAAATGAGTAATAAATTCGAATTAAGTAAAATTTCCGTATTTACATTTTTTCTAAGTTTTGAGATTATAATAAAAAATCTTAAGTGCTTATAAATATGTTGTACATGCTCTTCAACTGCATGTGTATGTGTGTGCCTTTGCATAAACCGTTATTTGTATGTACATAATACAGTTATTTAACACACACATGCCAACATTTTTGAACCACAACAAGGATTCTTGAAATTTTCAAATGAAAAAATATTTAAGCAATTGTTGGCAACTAAATGGAAAATAAGCAATAAAAACAAATAAAAAGGAAAATGCTAAATACGTAGCAACAATATTGTTAGAGAATACGTACCAAATACAATAACAGAAATGCAAATATAAAAATATGTTTTCACACTAAAAAAAAACTTTAAAACGTGCAGAAACTCTATGAAAATGTGTAAAATGCAATTTTCCCCTTTTTTAAATTTATACGTAACAGAAAATTTAATTTTATTAACTTTAAATTGCTCAATATACCAAAGTTATGGATAGGAGCCAGTAGCTAAGATTCATACAATTTGTATATAATACGAATGTATTTTCATTACTCCTCACCAGGAAATCAATAAAATTCGCAACTTGCAATGCCAAATTAGTGAGAGTGTGGTAAATTTCTAATAATTTTAATATATTGTTCCTTAGATACAAAGTAGATCTCAAAAAAATCGGACTTGGCACAATGCAATTTAAGATTTAACTATCTTCAGATATAATTCTGATCTTTTTAGTGCTTATAAAGAACATATTAAGAGAAAATTTTTTCTGGGTAATTAAAAAGTTTTCATGTTTTGATATAAGACTACGACGCACTTAACAATAGCTTAATTTGAAGGCGATATCGACATTTTGGCTTAGCTTTAGATTTGATTAGGATTTTATCCAACATATTAATATTATATTGTGAAATACTTGCTTATGCACAAAGAGTGATATCCTTGTTAGTGCAGGACGTAATCCTTTTACATTTAGTCATTGAATCTGAAGTCATATTCCATGTGTTACGAAAAAACGATACTTTGGAAACAGCTGGAATGCTATGCGTTCCACCGTATAAATTATATTTCACTGTATATAAAAATCATTCACATTCACATTTGATTTTTGTTCACATAATTTAAGTTTTTATTGATGTCTTAGTTGATGGTATTTGACCTCGGCAATTTTAGCAAAAGTGAAGTAAATCAATTAATAAAGCGGTGAGTAGAGACTTAAGAATGCTTACATTCGAGTAAAATATTATTAATTATATATTTTTAAAATTTATTATTCAGGCACAAGTATTTTTTTATTTCTTTATTTTTATCGTTATTAAGATTTAATTAGTTTCAAATAACTTACCACAAATTCGCGCAGCATATTCAGTAAATAAATAAGTTTTTAGTCTTGATTTGTAAATGCAAAAGGGTATGTGAGCCCTTTGTATTTTTATCTATAGAAAAACTAAAGTTTTAATATGATGTTATTGATTTTTTATATCGTGTTATCCATTTAATGGTGTTAAGCCAACGTTATAGTAAAGTTGTCAACTCTTAAATATCTGTGTGCAAAATCGCGTACTGCCGAAAATATCCCTTCTGTAAGTGAAAGTAAGACGGATAATCTGAATTTGTCCATTCCACGGCGTCCTCTGCAATTGGGCCTATGTTATGGCTCATTATAAAGTCCAACTCACGCAACATTTACAGCTGGCTGACCATTCATAGCGACGTACACGTGCTGATTTGATGCTAGAACAACAGGCTTTCAATGCTGATTTTTTTGAAAGCCATTTTCATAAGCGATGAAATACACTTGGTAGTAACTCAATAGGCAAATTTGTCGTAACATGGGCTCGAAGAAACCACAAGCAATTGTAAAAAGGCCATTACATCCGGTAAAAAAGCTACTGTTTGGGGCGCATTGTAGTCTGGATTTGTCATTGGCCCATACTTGTTCAAAACGATACCGGAACAACCGTCACCGTCAGAATAATAACCAATTTTTGGTCTGAAATTAAAGATTATGAACTGCATGATAAGTGGCTTAAACAAAGTGGTGAGATAAGCCACACAACATGACCGATTTAATTTTAAAACAGACTGGTTTCAGTATGTGTAAGGAAAACAATACTGAAAAGAGCATATAGTGGAAATTAGTGCAGGATAATGGTAAATCGATCCAAATATATCTAGTACTCAACCAGTTATTGATATGTGTTTTATCTTTATATAAAGTTCTATAATTTAAAGTCCGGTGCAAAATACGTTAAATTTTTGGCCAATATTTAGAGGTTATTGTTTCGATTTCCACCTGTGACTTTTTTGTTCTTTACGAAATTATAATGCAATATGTAATTACTAAATGTAAAACAATGATTAAAAATTTCAAGCTTTTATAAAGCTTAAGTTGTATTAGTTTTCAAAAAAAATTTTAGTTCAACAAAATTTCCCAGGGACCGTAAACTCAAAAACCCTCTATGTTAAGCTAAACGAAGATCTATTCTGTAATATATCAATAAATTCCTTTTGACGAGCTGTTTCCGAATCTATGGTGATATTTAAAAACGATCTCATTTCCACAGTTAAGGTTTATTTTTCACGAAAAAATAAAAGATTGGATGAAACTCCTAAAACGGAAAAATTAAAACTCCTCAAATAAGTTTTACTTTATGACAGCGAAATACGACTCCTTTTATTTTTACTTCGACAAATAAATTTGTTAAAATGAATTTATTTTCTCAAAGCGACTGCTATAAAAAAATTAATTGATATCGATAACTGTTATATAAAGTCCCTGAAATTTCCTCAATTATTGCTTCATTGTAATGAATTTTGAAACAGAAAAAAATATATAAATATTTGAACGCGTTAATATGACAAAGTTAGTTTGGCACCGAAATAGATGGAGACGAAAATAAATATAAATTGTGGCCCAACCATAATGCACGACGTTAATTTCTTGCGCAAAAGAGTCATTGCTTAGTTGGCTGTGTGGCAGGTGGTACCATCCTGTTGGATCCCCATATCGTCCGACTCAATATCCTCAGTTTCAGGCCATAAGAAGTCCATTATCATCTCGCGATAGCGAACACTATTCAAAGTAACTGGTTGACCGACCTCATTTTCGTAGAAGTACGGCCATATGAGGCCGCGAGCTCATAAACCATACCAAACACTCACTCTTTGTGGATGCATTGGCTTTCCAACAATCACTCGTAGGTTTTCATTTGCCCAAAATCGGCAATTCTGCTTTTTAACGAATTTACTGAAACAAAAGTGTGCCTCGTCGCTGATCATGAAGTCCACTAAATATTTTTTTTTGTTTGAACGCTCATTTTCGTAAAAGGCTTCAACAATCTTAACGAGCTGCTCAATTGTGAAACTCTAAATTGTTGAATATGTCAAACAGTGAAACATAGAAATACCAAATTAAATTGGACATAAAACTTCACGTTAAGATGTGACTTACACCTGCATTATGGTTAGACCAGCCTTTGTATAAGACATAAAAAGTTGACGTTTTGAGCATTAAGCAATAAGAAGAAATAAAAACTATATAACAAAATAAATAAATGAAAACTACACAACAAATACGTGGGAATTTAGTAGCAAACCACACTGGTATTGTTGTAGCAAAGAAACAAGGAACATAAGCCTTTTGTATCCTTTTTTTTGCCCTGCCCATCTGGACTTTAGTCTATTCTTTCCTTTGCATATGTATACTTCCCATCATTGCTATTTGCTTTACATGGAATCCCATATACCACATTTGGTCTATCTAATTTTTCATCTCTGCCTCTAGTTCTACTAAATGCTCTACTAACTAACTGTGCAATATTTTGTATGGAACATTCCATATTTTTCTATCAAAAAAGATCTTGAGCTCAATAAAGACTTCAATAAGAAGCTCATAATTCTTAAGAATAATTAATTTTTTTTTAAATAATATTTTTTATATATTTACATATTCGAAATTATGATCCTTTTTGTACATCATGAACTATAACTTGCGACTGCGTTTCCAATAAAATTCTTTCAATCATGAAATAGTTAAAGTTTTTTAAATAGTGTGAATGTTAGACCCAAATTGAAGTAATTTTCTGCTTACGGCCGTAAATATTTTTACATTTTAAACTGTAATATTTTTTTAATAAAACAATTTCACCATATCAAAAAAAAAAAAAAATTAAAAATAAACAAACGTGAATATACAAAAATATTCATCTACTCGTATTAATGAATTGAGTTAAAGAAGATTTATACACATTTTCGAGAAACAAAACAATCATTTGCAAGTACTTCCAATTGTGATAATTTTGATTTGTTTTTTAGAATATTTTTCTTTTCCCACATTCTTCTTACATACACACATACACACACACACAGCTATGATTACCTTTATTTGTAATGCCATTTTTCTACCACATTAAGTTGCGTTAAATCGCTGAAGCAAGTAGTATAAAAAATTATATTTTACTGGTACAGCTCGTGTGTTAAATATTTGCACAAAAAATATATGTTGCTTGTTATTAATACATTTTACTTGATTACTTTATTTTAGTACTTACACCTTGTCAATATGTACGAAATACAACATCATTTAAATGATCGCCTCTAGATAAGTTGCTGCAATGGATCCTTTTGAGATGGTTTTCGACCACTTTTTTGTGAAGTTTGGGTGGCATCTTGGCGACAACTTGGATTTCAAATGCTTCAACATTAGAAAATTTTCCGCGTAGACACGGTCTTTGAAATAGCCACTCAAAAGAAGCCTAACGGCTTCAAAGCGTATGATCTTGATGGCCAATTGACGAAGTCAAAGCGCGGAAGTACCTCCCATGCCACAAAGACAAAATCAGTCGTGTTCTGTGGCTCGTGGCACCATCTTGTTGAAAACACATGTTGTCAATTGCGGACTAAAAATGTTGGTTATCATACCGCCATATTAATCTGAATTGACGGTAACGGTTGTTTTAACTTCGTTTTTGACACCTCCGGACCATAATGCGCCTCAAACAGTCGCTTTTTCGGATGCAGTCACTTCTATGTTCTCCGAGTCCCCTATTAGCGAAAATTTTACTTGTTGACGTAAACACCAAAAATGAATTTCATCGCTGAATTCAATTTTATTAGAAAAACCAGCATTGAAAGCCTGTTGCTGTAGCACCCAATCAGCATATCTACGACGTTGTGAATGGTCAGTCGATGTAAATGTTGCGTGAGTTGGACTTTATATGGATGGCGGTGCAAATCAAAATGTAAGATACGTCATAATAAGCCGTAAGATAAGCCCAATTGCAGAGAACGCCGTGGAATCGACAAATTCGAATTATTCGCATTACTTTCACTATGAGAAGCGATATTTAAGGCAAATACCCATTGCCAATTTCTTGCATAGTTGGTCGGCTATGATGACCATTATCATCCACAATTACTATTTTGATCTTTTATATCAACGTGGTGTTCAGAAAAGTGTTTGGATTAGTATTACTGAGAGTTCCCTAATGCATCAAAAAGGCAGAAAGAAGCCAGAAAATTTATCAGTAAACATATTTTTAACAATATATCTGGGCTATCTCTGTTGTTTGTTGCAAATTAAAATAGTTTAAAAGTAAATTGAAGTTACATTATCTAAAACATTTGATTTTTTGCGCGATCTCCAACGAGAAACAATTTTTTTATAATCTATCCTTTTAGAGAAGATACTAAAAAGTTATACGCAAACATTTATTTGACAATCTGTGTATTTATGAAAGGCAAGCAGCGCTTTTATATGATTAAACATGTCTCAGAGTTCCTTTCACTTTGTATTTATGATGTTTTTTGTCGTGTAATAAATCAGGTGGAAAGTTTTTTCCTTGAACAATTTTATGCTTATTTATTTTTTCACCAGGGAAATATTTCTAATACTCTTGGATATACTTAATAACATAAATCGCATTATAAATACTGAAGGGGAGAAGGACTTTTCGCAACAAAATACGACAACAAACTATTTACTTGGCATAATAACAATGCTTTTATATAAATATATGAATATGTGTTTGAAAAAAAAATTATGACATTAAGAAAAGAGAGTGTAACTAAACGATAATTTTAAGTAAAGGATTTGGGATCCAGTAAAAAAACAAAATTTCTGATTTAAAGAACTGTCAAAATGTATTTTTTAGAAAATATGACATAATGTAATAGTTACGATAAGTTTTATGCAAATTATTTAACTGCTTTCTGGAATAAGAATTTTTGAAGTGGCATAAAAATGTGGCCTAAAGAAAGTCATTGCATTTCCCATTTACATTTATGTAGGAGCAAGCCAAACTTGTCGAAAATTTCTACAAGCCAGAATCTAATAAACATTCTTAGTCACGATCTTGCAGCAGTCGCTGAGTGGGTTCACGCAAATGGGGTCGATTTATACCCGTAAGACTCAGATTCGTATGCTTAAGCATTAACGTATAACAAACCTGCTGATCCATTCTCTAATTATGGTTCATATACAGTCACACAGATAATAGTACGTAGCCCTTAAAATTTCTTTAATTTTGCAAAAATTGGTGATATTTAAAAAAGTAAATAAACCAAAAAATTTTAAATAAAAAAAATATTTATTTTTTATTTAATTTTAAAAATAAAAACTTAAATTTTATAAATAGATCTTAAGGAATAAGAATCTATTGATGTTCTTGGCATGAAAATCACGTGTGATGTCCGATGGACTGAGCACATTTCTTATGTCGCTTAGGAAGTATTGAAGTGCTCGATTTTTTTAAGACGATATAGGAAATACATAACTTTTTCGGATTTCATTACTATTTACAACAATTATGTACGCCCGAAGATGACGTTCAGCTCTTGTATATGGGCCGGTGACTTGGAGCATATTTTGGTGTTAGTCCACAGCGTATAGGAGTTTGGGAAGAAGCTCATTGAAGATAGTAGGGTATACAACTTTCTTGAGTCACTGGATTTTTAAAGCAAGGTGGGGTGTGTTCCACCGTTTAGTTGTTACTACAATGAAATGTGCGGTAATAAAATGAAACTTGTTCCCGAAAAACACACTTACATCCCAACAGCGCATTCTTCTTTAAGTGCCCATCCAACGACAGTCTTTTCGTTCTTTACTCAAATACCTCGCATATGGAATAAACTTCCTGCGGAGGTCTTTCCTATTACTCCCAGAGTAGAGAAATTTAGGTCAAATGTCCAGAAGTACTGTTTTCTCCATACCATCTCCCATAACTTATTTTCATATTGTCAGTATGCTCCGCATAAGTAGGGCATTTCCCTAAGTACTAGTACAATTTATAAAAAAACAAACCTATTTCCTCTTTCATATCCAATGATTTATCCAAAAAGAATAGAGGGCATTTTGATTAATTTTTAATTTAGTTTAGTTTAGATTTTTTTAGAAAAGAAATTCACACCACTGAACTTGCCTTCGTACAGACTGCACGTAAGTTTAGATTGACTGAACGCTCCTAACTGGTCTTAATTAAACACAACATTGAACTTTAAGACTCTTACTGTTGCAACTTTCAAAATATAAGGAAATTTTTATTATACTCCATATATAACGAAACTAATTGATATCTTTCGTAGAGAATACCCTCCCTCCTTGTAGACGTAGTTCTCATCCCTCCACTCCTATTAATTTATTATATAGTCAATCAAACAACATATACATGTAAAGTTTTTCGATACGACTATTAAAAGTTAAATAAAATTCATTTTCAGGAAGCGATTGCATTTTTTCCATTGGATCAGTACTCTAAGGGATGAGCCCTCTTTTTTGCACTGCATTGGAATATATTCTCTTACATCATTAGAGCACGATGATCCCGTGAGCAAATAGAGTTGACTACGTACTGTATTGTCCGTACTCTCCTGTACTCGGTCCTCATAACAGACTTTGAAGCACCGGCCCATACATAAGTGATGTATTTATATTTGTTACAAGTGAAGCTCTCAAAATCGTATTAAAAATATAAATTTTAATAAATAGATTCTCAGAGTCTCTGTCGGTGGCTTAAGCCAAAAATGTATAATATTTAATATGAAAGTAATTTAGTTAATTTAAATAAAAAATATTTAAATTTTTGATATACAAGTATGAATTAAGTTCAAAAAGTAAGATGACGTTTCATACATCAATATTTGCTAAGGTTTTTTGCAAATCCTCAAAGAAAATTCTTTTGAACAATTTTCTGGACAGCCTTGAGCTGTTTCAACGATGCCATAGATCGAATTATTAACACATTTTATACAATTTTAAAGCATTATATGGATGAGTGTGTACCAAAGCACTACGCTACTTCATCATCTGGCCCTCCTTGGGCATCTAAAATGTTATCAAGATTGAAAAATCAAAAAAACAAACATTATAACAAATATAAGTCTACGTCGTCGGCAATTGAATATATAAAATACTGTAAGTTGCGGGCAGAGTACAATTTACTTAATCTGAGGCTATACAAAAATTATATAAATAATATAAAACAAAATCTTACACGTGATCCAAAATCGTTTTATAAATTTGTGAATACCAAAAGAAAATCTAATAGCTACCCCTCTACTATGAAATTTTCTGGGATAGAATCTTCTGAGGCACCTGTAATAAGTAATATGTTCGCTGATTTTTTCGCCTCAAATTATTCTGACGCTAAATACGACGCATCACGCAACTATCCATTTCCTATACAAGAACAACAACCAATTATGCTTCCTTGTATCAATACATCTAGCGTAATCTTTTTTATAAAGAAACTAAAGTTCTCAACATCTAGTGGTCCTGATGGCGTTCCAAACTGTATTCTGATGAATTGTGCTGAAAATTTGTCTTACCCTCTTACTATTCTTTTCAATTTGTCAATTAAGTATGGTTATTTTCCTAAACTATGGAAAGAGTCATATATTATACCATTGTTTAAATCTGGCTGTAAGTCAAGTATAAACAATTACAGAGGTATTGCCAAGATAAGTTCTATTCCAAAACTATTTGAACAATGTATTTGTGAGCCTCTTTGCCACGAAATATCATCTTTTTTTAACACCATCTCAACATGGGTTTCGCAAAGGTCATTCTACTTCAACTAATCTGCTGCATTTAACTACAATAATTAATCAGGGATTCACAAATGGAAAACATACTGATGTTATTTATACTGATTTCAGCAAGGCTTTTGATAGAGTAAATCACTACCTCTTGTTGCGGAAATTGTATTTAATGGGATTCTCCAATAGAACTTTGAATTGGATAAAATCGTATCTGGAAGGAAGACACCAATGCGTTCGTTTCATAAACGTCCTTTCTAAAAAAATATATGTTAAATCTGGCGTTCCGCAGGGTAGTCACCTTGGGCCCATTTTTTTCTCGCTTTTTATCAACGATTTACCATCATCAGTACAATTTTCTGATATACTAATCTATGCTGATGACGTCAAGATATTTTTGAATTCGGATGATCAACTTGGTCAGTCATACCTGCAGCGAGATTTGGACTCATTTTTTATTTGGTGTAATGAGAACCTTTTGGCTTTAAATGTCAAAAAATGCAAACATATGCGTTTCTCCAGAAGAGTTAACTCTAGTGGATATTTCACTTTAGGAGGTTGCTTATTGGAGTGCGTTGATGAGTTTCTTGATTTTGGAGTTCTGTTTGATCGAAAGCTTCTCTTTATTAACCACATAAATACGTGCATTAATAAGGCACGTGGTGTATTTGCATTTATTAAACGCTGGGCCAAAGAATTTAACGATCCAGCAGTAACGAGGCAACTATATACTTCCTTGGTGAGGCCTATTCTTGAATATTGTTCTGTCATCTGGGACCCTCACTATAACATCCACATTGATCGTTTAGAGTCCGTGCAGAAGCAGTTTCTACTTTTTATATTGCGTAATACATACCCTAACCGTTCGTCAAATCTTCCATCATATGAATTCAGATTAAAACAAGTTAAATTGCCTACATTGAAGAGCCGCAGAAAAGTTTTAAATGCAATATTTGTTATTAAACTTATAAATGGTGACATCTGTTCTGAATTTCTGGTAAATGAGCTGACGTTTAACGTACCGCAACGATCCCTACGTCAATATCATCCTCTGGCACTGCAATATTTTCGCCAAAACTATGCTAATGCTTATCCTTTCCGTAAAATTTGTTGTAGCTTCAATGAATTGTATAATGTTATTGATATGTCTTCTAACATAAATGTGATTAAACGTAATTTAATTTTATATTTAAATAACTAGTTTAGTTTTATATTTTTTAATTTAATTTTTATATTTAAATAACTATTTTAGTTTTATATAATTACATGTAACTTTTCTTCTTAAATATTGTTGTCTGTAAGGATCTTATTAATCCATAGACTAAATAAAGATATTATTTCTTTAATCGTATGGGGATCTCTTAACTGTCAACGATCTTTTCACTTTTGTGGTGATTTGTCTTTTATCCAAACAGTTCCTGCTTCTTCTAATCAAACTTAAGAGCCCTTAATAAACTTCACGAGACTGTCACAAGTGTCAGTCTCGTGGTCAAAAGTCCAAAAAATGCATAACACGGGTAAACGAGGACTTTGAAGTCATCAATATTTTCTTCATTATGTCAATGTTATAGGCTTTCCTTGTTCTTTTCGGATGAAGTCATCACATATTATAGTATTTCTAATAAGATTATTTAAAAAAATATTTCTCATACATTTATTTTCAACAGCAGACTTCTATGATTTCAATTCGAATCTAATGGCATACATCTGTTCAGAAAAAAGTGTAGCAACATAAGGAAAACAAAATGATTGGCTTTATGTTACTCACTAAATACAAAAGGTCACGTGACAAATCACTTCACAAATCGTTAATTCCATAGAACAACAATTATAAATATTTCTAGACGGTTCCTTTTTGCACACATGTGTACATACGTGTGTAGTATTTATATATAAATATATTATGAAATAACCCACGTGATCAAAGCACGCTTGAATTTCTATGGAACTAGGAATACACTAATAATAATGTGTACTATTTTTTTTTTATACACTTGTTCAACTGATTAGAACCATATAATTTCTATTATTTAGTAGTACATATATTATCATAATTATTTTGGGAGTAAAATGCAGCAGTATTTTTAGCATATTTTTTTAATTATTATTTTTTTTATTTAACTATAGTCATTAAATTTATTTCTAATAAAACTTATTTACTAATTTTCTAACAAAAATATTTTTAAGTTTTCATTTATTCATAATATTTTTAATATTCCAATAGTGGGTGTGTCCTTCACAGCTTACGATTACTTGAAATTTTCGATCATGAGTCATAAAGTTAGTCTAAATTCATATTTTTCTCCAACACTCCTTAAGTGAGTGCACCTTCAGAAACTTCCCCATTAAGCCAAGACTAATTATTTTCAATTAAGCTTAGATCAGGAGAATAAGGTGGACAACAGAAAACACTATTGTTTTGAAATAAATTCCTTTACAGCTCTGGCGTTCTGCAAAGGAGCATTACCTTGTTGTGGATTTCATGTAATCAGTCCAAAAATTCAGCATAATTCTGTAAAGGCCGAATTAAACACAGCTTTGTAGGTTTACCTATAGACCATACCACTTAGAAATTGGAAATCTATTGTTCAATGGAACGTTAAAGTGCCTAACATCATAATACTGTCTTCTCTACTGAAAGAGGAGCTATATCAGTTTGGTCCCAACAGATTAAAATTATTTTCTTTTCACTGAAAATAACAACTTTCCAATCATTAAAGTGACTCTTGTGTTGTACTCTCCACGTTATATGATCCCTGGGAAAATGCCATAAATTTTGTTTCATTCAATGGAAGTTTTTCTTTAATTTTCGCAACTCTAAGTGTTCACAGCTTATGATGGCTCTACGTTCTGTTGATATTTGCTTGTATGCCACCTGCTATCACGGCATAATTAACTTAGACGCAAGTCTGCGAAATTTTATTCGTTTCTGCCACATTCAAAGCTGTTGCAATTCTTTCTATGTACGAGTAGTTTTGTCTATACATTCGTTTGCCCTCCATGTATCTGAGCGCCGTCTTATCGTCTCGTCCAATTTTGCAACTGATGGCACGATAGGATTAATTTAATGAAAAATAAACATATTTTATTTTATATAATATTTATAGCAAAAACTGACCAGCTTTTTAAAAAAGCCATGACCACAGACAGCACCTCTTCATTTTTTCAAGTCTGGAAATAGAAAATAGTCTGATGGAGCTAAATTTTGAAAATAATCTGTGCGATGAAGCAATTTAAGATTAATTTCATTGATTTGGGCCATCGCAATAGTGGATGTGGGAACTGGTGAAGCAACACTTTTTTTCGCCTTATGCGGTCTTTTTCCTTCATTTGATTTTAAATTCTCGCAAATTAGCATACTAATCGCCACTAAATGTGTTTTCTTTTTGAAGATAAACGAAACAAATTATCCTAAATGCATTCCAAAGATATACACGCCATGAGCTTGACAGCTGTTTGACAGTTGCTGTCAAACTATAATGGAAATTGTTTTTCAAAAAATTATATACTAGTTATATTTTTTAATTTTTTATTTTGTTGTTTAACTTTTAATTAAGATTCCCCAGAAGAAGTCAACAAACAATTGACGAAACGTCGGGAATAAAATGTAACAAAACTTTGTTTTATCTATATATATAAAATTGGATGTGTGTATGTATGTATGTATGTATGTATGTATGTATGTATGTAACGTAATGGCTCCAAAACGGTTGGGCCGATTTTGACGAAATTTTCAGGGAACCTTCAGAATACTCGGGCGGGTGACACTGTGAAGTCCGATTTTTTATTTTCGGTCTGTGGGCGGAGGCGCGTGGCAAAATCCAATTTTCATATTGCACCACCAATGACATATACATATATTTATTTTTTGTGCTTTTTTATTTTATTTTACTTTTTTTTGAAAAGCCGTTGTCATGTTCTTCTAAACGAGATATCAAACTCTTAAATCGGTTATGTAGTTCCGAAGATATTTTGAGCTGACGGTGTCAGCTATATGTACATAAAAATTACGTGTATGTTCGTGATCGCTAAACTCAAAAACTACTGGACCGATTTTGACCAAATTTTATATGCATGCTCTATGGGCCGTGAGGAGTGTTTCTGTGTAGTTTGAAGTTCGTCCAACAGATGGCGCAATACTTAGTTTTGTGTGTGTGTTTTTGCACCGTAACTCAAGAACTACTGCACCGATTTTGACCAAACTTTATATACATGTTCTATGGGACGTGAGGAGTGTTTCTGTGTAGTTTAAGTTCGTCCGACAGATGGCGCAATATTTGTTTTGTGTGAGTGTTTTTGCACCGTAACTCAAGAACTACTGCACCGATTTTGACCAAACTTTATATACATGTTCTATGGGATGTGAGGAGTGTTTCTGTGTAGTTTGAAGTTCGTCCGACAGATAGCCCAATATTTTGTTTTTTGTGTTTTGCCCAATAGAGATTAGCGCGATAAGCTTATGCTGCGTTTTGCTGAAGGCGTTGGGTCCTTAATCAGCGTGTAGTGGGGTTAATTAGCCCGATACCTTTATTTGAACAATAATTGCTATGTCGATTTAGTGCAAATTTGAAGGCAAAACAAGGTTTGCCCGGGTGAGCTAGTTACATTATAAAATACAGGCCTAATTAGCTTAAAAATAAGCAACTTGACCCAGAATACCAAAACCATTGGCCAAACACTGCATTACTATTATTTTTTTTATTTTTCGAAAAAAATTTTTATTAAAAGTAGAATTTCATTTTATTTTCAAAATATTTTTAGTAGACTTTTGATCTGAATTAAATATTTTATCCGCTAGTAATAAATAATATGTGGCTCTAATCAATTGAAGAGGAGCGTATGTATTGAATAAATAAAGTTTTATTATAAAAAATCAGTAGGAAATCTAAAAGAAGCCAAGCGAAGGCATAATTTTTTTATTCAACAATTTCTTGTTGCTTATTTGGAAAAAAGTAAAAAAAAAAATTTGGCTCAAACACAAGAAGTATTTGATAGAATTTGAAGACATTTAAAAAACTAGGTACTTATGATGAAAGCTCCCCATTCAATAATAAAAATGATGATTCTTTACAAATTCAAAAAATATATTTACGCATACATGCTGTTGCTAAAAATCACAGCTGCATAAGGAAATAATCTTTATATCAAAAATATGTTTTTTGTTCAACTTCTACACCTTTACAATAAAAATGTAAATTTGCTGAAGAAAAGAAAAATATTATAAATGTAATGAAACTACAAAAACTTTCAACATACACATGTGTATTGTTGGTATTTTAGAAAAAAAATGCAGCAAAGAAAATGCAAAACTCTGATGTTTCAATTTGATATTCTGCCACATGTGGATCTCGACACAAATTCTTGCAGCACCATTCCCCCTTCTATGCAAACATAAACTTGCTAAGTAATTGTAAAGTTTGTTTTTTGTAAATGTTAGCAGTTTAATTCAATATTTTCCTTTATATGTGAAAATGGAAAGTGTGATTCAATTGAAGGTGCTTTTTTAAAATGGAAAAAAATAGTTAATATTATGACAGTGCTAAGCTTCTAGTTCAATGGCAAAGTGATTTTAGTACATCTCATCATAAAATGTGTGACCTTATTTAAGCGCTATCTGATCTTCGTAGACTAGCAGGTAGTGTACTAGGCTTGTAGTGCGAAGGTCCCAGGTTCGAATCCTGCCGCAGAACTCTGGCAGTCTGTGACTGATAATTAAAGGAAGCGCACAACAAGCCTTCACTGGCTTAAGTGTATGTCGTATGACATGGGCTATCACACCCCTCCAATCAACCTAACCTAATCTATCTAAGCGCTGCTTAATATCCAACGTCCTGGAAGTTTGTTGACGTAGCGCCAAAAATATCGAGAAAATTGCGATCCAAGTGGCGTAAACAAGACGGCATGATTATGGACAAAGACCAAACAATGCTGGAAATCCAAAACAAATATTAGTACAAAACCTATAAATGGGAAACTAAAATCTGCGACTTTCAGTAGCCCGTTGCCGTCTTAGTGTCATATTTAGTGACTAACATCAAGACTAAGGATCCCTTGCAATTTATAATCGATTGATGAATTATATAAGTTTTCACCTTGAGATGGAGCACAACGGTATAGTAATTTGGGAGAAGTTTACTTTTCTCTGGAAACTCCCTTTGACCCTGGCACTTGTGGCAAGTAGCATTAATCGCAAATTTCGGCAAAGGTTAAGTTAAATTTGAAATTGTAGGAAATTTGAGTCCATTTCACATATCAATTTTCTTGGGATATCTTATTCTCTTGGAAGGAACTTATAAATAGGCAATGACTCCATTAAGAAAAGGCAATTTTCATCTGATTTCTTTTTTTGCGGTACAGCATTCAAGTAATGATCCGTACTCGTAGAAAGCCTTGATTGTGCTGGAACAAGGAGAATAGATTATGGAGAGGCTAGTAGATTGCCTAATTACCTTCGATATTCAATTTGAACTTTTCTTCCCTTTTTTTCTTCATTACTCCTCTTGGGAGCATTTGGTTTCCACAAAGCATTTCCATCTTACACGAGTTGTTGCAGTAGTTCTCGCATTATTATTTTTGCTTGTATCAGTTTCGATGGGGGGTCGCTTAATGTGACAAAAATATCTCAGCAGGTGGATTCTTCCACACACAAATTGTTCACCTAAAAAGCCAATTTCTTCTCTAATGCGAAGGGAGTGTCGCATATATATTGACCGAAACTGGATGTGCCGTTAATCACAAATGTATTGTTCGTAAGTAAGTCAGGTTTCGGGAACAAGTTCTCGAATTTCATCAAAGCACATTCCACTGTAGTAACGATTGATCCACAAACAATAGAGTTTACTACAGTACTACCGATAAAACTCTGCATCTTCCTTTATAATGGTCAAAGGTTAGTAAGCAAAAAGAACCAGAGAGCTACTTTTTCTGTGGAACCTAATTACCTCCGTCGTGGCACCATCTGGAAAATTCACCATTAGCAGGGCAACAAGTGTGCATATCAAATATAACATAACGGAAAAGTCAGGCTACACTGGCTCGTCCGCAAACGAGTCACTACCAATACCTCAGGCTACACGGAACTTAAAATTCGGGGAATTGATTTTCCCCAATTTGCATCAGTGGTTTTTAAGCCACTGCCAATCAGAGATCTAAATTTATAATGCTACGGGATTTAGTATCCTCTAGGGTTGTCTAAGACTTGTTTTTGATAAGGTTCCTTAGGCCATCACCTTGAGGCTTTGGCTTAAACCAAAATCGTGGGAGAAAGTTTGTTGGTTAAAAGCGGGGGTTTGGTTTACGAAAAAATTTTTTTAATTAAAAATTCGATAACTCTTGTTTTATAAGACATTGATTTATTTTTTTATCTCAAAAATTTTCACACTTGGGCGTCTAGGAAATAAATCCGAGAATTTACAAAAGAAACTTTTAAAATTTTTATATGTAAAAATAGTTTACAAATTATTGAATTTTCAAAAATTCTTTTTGCGTATTATTTAAAAAATTTCTAAATATCCAAATAGATGAGAGTATTCTTTCTCATTTTATTAGCCTCTTTAAGATCATAATTGATTTGGTAAGACGTTTGGGACGACCTTAATGCGTTGGTGAATGTTTCGCCACACTTCCAGAAGCAAACCTATTTGATATGAAAATTTTCAAGAATTATTCCTTGCAGATCTAGACAATTTTATAATACAATTTTCTTATGACAATTTTAAGCGAAGATTTAAGATCCTCATTATGAATTGCCGCAAAGTTGCATGTGCTGTTAAGTTTTCTTGTAATTGTGTTATTTTATGTATTTTAAGAACAACCTTTAAGCAAATACTGGGTGTGTAAAAGTAACTACGTGAAAACTTTGTGTAAACTTCAATCAAGAATTTTGTAAATTATAAGGAAAACTTTTCCTTTGCTTTGAACAATTTGCATTTCTGAAGTAGAAGCTTAAGTTACAATATATGGAAAATTGATACATACAATTATTCTGCGTAAAAAGGAACGACTGAGTGTCGTATTATTTCACTATTTCTTCATGCATCTGATTATTGTGTGCAAAAAGATTCTATTCGTCTGTTTGACAGATGGTTGTTCGCTCAAACGTGTTAGTTTTTTTTGTAAATTGGCTATAAGAGCAACACCAAAAGTTGAAGAAATTTTAGCAATTGATGCAATTTTGCTTTGTGATCTCAATTTATTTAAGACAATGACAGTATTTACCGCAATTCTAAACACTTTCCTGCAATTTATAAGTGATAAAAAAAGAAAATTATGATCAGTCTACTCTCAGCATTTAACGCAAAAATTTCTTATCCATTGAAGTGACAATATCCCGTGAATGGACAATATACGACTTTAATAAACTGTTTGTAGTTTACAATTTTGTATTTTATTTTCTTACCTTCAATCACAGAGATCCCGTGCACATCATATAAAACCAAGTGTTGAATAATTGCGTATAAAACACTTTTGTTTCCCATCATTTACATATGTATATATGTATATTTTTGGAGCTTTTTTATTGTTTTACCAATTTGCCAGAACAAAAAAAAAAAAAAAAAAAAAACAACTGTAGCATGCGTTCACGATGACATCATTTTACAAACTGTGGTTTCCACAACTACCGACTCGGTGGGAACTGAATTTATAATTACACGAATATATAAAGCCACTACTTTTCCAGGTCAACTCGTCAAAGTCAGAACTTAGGGCCAAGTCCCTGGATTTACACTCTACTATCCACTCTGTAGTATTGAGATATTTGATCAAGTCACCTAAACCGATCTCTCACAAATCTGCCAGGTCATCCATCAGATGCTTGCCCAGCATACCATGTCTCGAAGAGTGCCAAGCCAGGCACTCACATGGGAAATGGAAACCATTTCCTTCTTATCAGCCCCACCTTGTAATTATAGTAATTTTCCTTGTTGTTTATCCTACATCTTATGATACTCTCAGTTTTTTCTGTTATATTTTATTGTTCTATTAAAACATTTTGCTGTTTTATCTACTTTCAACACATTTATTCTTTTTTCGAGCTTCATATTCTATTAGATAAAAGCTGGTGAATAGTTTAACACTAATTCTGAGAAAAATACTTAAATTGTTTCCAAAGTTCCATTTTTCCTCCATAAAACTTTCCAAGTTTGAAAATAAAACATTGTGTCTTTTATCAGTAGTTGTAGTTGCTTTTATGTTGTGATATTTCTTAAGAAAAACATCTTAATGTTGAAACAACAACAAGTATTTTTAGTACTGGGAAGAAGACCAAAGTGAAGAATAATTCCAAGTTATTTACTTTGCAACAAAGTTAAGGTAATTTTGTTATGAATTCAACCGGTCGTTGGTGGTTCGCAAAAATATATTTAAATATTTATGTACTAAGAACTAAGAAATAATGTTGTAATGCAGTATGTTTTAAATGATAATAATGTTATTAAAAAAATCTTTTCTAATGGCAAGTGTTTTCCCTCATCTTTTATAATGGTATTCTCCCATGTAATTTCGGAAAATAGAAAAATTTTAGTGGCGGTATCGGAAAATTTGCTAAGTTTAAGCTTGAGATCGCTTTAATAAATGATATTTTCCTCAAGTTCAATTTTATACAATCTATGTTTTTGGACTAGGACATAGAACACAATAGTCCTTGGCTAATTACGCTTTCGTAAAATAGAAAATTTCTCACAGACTTAAGTAGAAAATCAATTAAGCGGAGTTTCGGATAAGTGCGCTAAGGATCCATTTAAAAAACTTTGAAAATTTGATTGAATATATTCAAATTCACTGACGATTTGGTTTAGTGACCAATAAAGTGTCGCCATATGAACAGCTAAAGCCAACTCAAACAATAAAAATGTTTGAAAATCTAATTGTTTAAACTTTTAGTTGCGGAGAATATCCCAATAAATTTTGTTATTAAACATTTTTTTTACATTGTTGTAATAGACATGGTAATACAGTTCTGACAAATAGCATAATAAAAAGCATATTACTATGGTATTTTATATAGTTTTTAAGCATGTAATGGTTTGCTTCATAGAATCGTTAGAGGCAACACAAACGATAGCTTGCAAGTATGATTGTATCAAAAATGTTGTTCCTTGCGTGTATCCAATCAGTCTACATAAGTTTCAACTATTCACAATTGAGTTGATTGCATGCCATATTTAACACTAAAAAGTTAAACTAAAATATATAAAATTGTCCAGCTAAATCGAATTAAATGTCACTAAGTATAAAACTAAAATGCCTTTTTAAGCAAATAAAAATTTTTTTTCTTTCGACTACCTGAATTGGCAAAAACTTCGGAACACAGGTTTGCCATGAAATTCATTAAAACTTAAGCCAGCAATTTAAGGAACAGTGACAAACATTCCAGAACAACTTTAAACCAAAATAATTCAGTCTTCACTTATAAAAGGCAGAGAAAAATATTAATTCTCGACAGCTACACAGCATTTTGCAACACTTTTTAAATGTTTATTGCAAGATTATGGCAACAGGTAAGATACATAATCTGTGACAGTAAATTCATTTATTTTATTATAATCACTTAACACTAATAGCAGCGGTAACCACAACAATGAGTTTTTGGTAAGAACAACATTATATTTTAAATGCTCCTCAAGCCACTGACCAAAAGTTAAGACAATATCAATTCCAACTTGTGTTATACCGATGTACAATACAATACAGATATTATAAGTAGATATAAAAATGTACAATATATATAAGACAGGCATATACTTGCATATATAACAATAAAATATTTGCATAAATATTTTTTCGAACATACAATGTTGATCAAAATAATAGTGATCAAGAAAGTGTTTTACATTTCAATCGCTTGTATGAAAACTAATAAAATATTTGGAATTTCGCATATTAAATTAAATTAGGAGGAATATTTCAGATAAACTACGGAACACTAGTAAGATTTTTTTGGTGTTCTATAAAAATAATATGTGGTATAGTTAAACTATTATTCATTTATTTTGAATAAAACAATATTTAGCCAGTAATGCTTCCTCAATGTTAGAATACGCATTGTCAGAAACTACGTCCATTTACTGTGAACTACGTCCACTTAAAACTTTAACTCGATGTAAAAATTGCTAAAATAGTTAATTTGCATCCTCCTGTAGCTAAACCTTTCTATCCAAGAAATAAAGTCATTCCATTTAACATTTTAACGAGAATAAGGATCTTGATTGTAGAATGTGGTATGAAGCATTAAGGTGAAAGTTAATTGCTTTGGGTATCAGTAATGACTTCTTTTGAACGATATTCAAACTCCTAAATGATCGCACTATACGACTTCAAGACCAATTAAAGGCGTTACCATAAGGATCCCTTTTCTGAGTGTTGTTTTGTTGGAATTTGAAGCGACCTTTTGTCCTGCAAGAAAAAGCACCCAGAAGATGGCAAATCGCCGAAACCGTTCTGTTTATAAACCAAATTTTACGCTGAATAAAAAAAGAAAATCGTTCCAGATTCGTTCTTTCTCCAACTCTATTTTTTGTTTTTCCCAACGATGTTCTTTATGATATTTTCCAGCCTGTCTATTCTCTTGTAGATGAGAAAAATTTCAGCCGTTCAGGGTTAGGCCAAACATTTCGAATATTGGAGGCACGAGACGGAGCCGGAGTGATAGATTTAATCATGAGTGGGATTATCTGCTTGAGATCAATTGTAATGATCATAAGAACAAATGTGAAATGTTTACCTTTAAGCGTATGACCAGTTACGATGATCGATGGGTAGTTGTGATCCACGTGACGACTAATTTGTTTTGTATAAGATCAGTAGTATGAGGACTGCAGGTTGGATTCCTGTAAAAGAATCTGGGTGTTTCTGTAGACCAGGCACAAAAACTTCTCAGTCGGTATTAAAAAATATTTAAATAATATTGCTATTAATAGTGAAAAAATGTGCACATATACAGATATTGAGGTTTTTCGTGTACTTACTATAGATTTATGATTTTATATAAATGCGGTTTTAACAAACCACACACATGTGCCTAATGCTTTTACTATTTTTCTTTCTCAATGAATTGAGAAAATATGGAAACAAAAGTTGTAAATATTTTTGCTTATTTTACATTTTGCACCTGTTTAGAATCAAAATAATGTTGTTTATTTCGAAAATATTTTCTAGATTCTATTAAGACCCATTAACAACCAATTGTGTGGTTTAACACGTCGTTAATTTTAGTTTCAAGTAATAGATATATATACTTACATACTAATGTATGTGCATATGAAATACAAATATATACAAAATTAGGTTACAAAACAAGTGTTTGGGATTTGTGAATATGTTTGTTAGAACTATTGTATGTTATTGACTGTAAATTGAGATTTTTAAAACTTTTTTTCGTTGCATTAAAGCTTCTGTAAATATTCTTCGTGTGAAGAAATGCTTTATTTATTAGAAAAGGAAAAATAATCATTATATTGAATAGATTTAAAACACGTACTGGACTAATATGCACACAAAATACGTATGAAAATTATTTAAAAGAAAGTTTCTCATTTAGAAATATTAAATTCAATTTTCCTTAATTACTACATAGAGATTTTAAAAGTGCATTAAATAAACAAATTCTTTTAATTCCATATAATTCTGATTTGCAAAAAAAAATCATTTTGCAGCAAAATTCTATCAAAGTAAATGTCTAAGCAATATTAAGTGAATAACAACTCTATATAACAAAAATGACAACAACACTATTTATATATTTTATATCTATTTCTTTTCATGTGTCACAATGTTACAACTACAAAATTAACCCTAATAACAAAATCTGTGGATACATATTTTTCTTTCACTGTATATGTTTATAAATAGTAAAATAATAAATTCCAGGGAAGTTAGTGCGATCAAAAATTTTGGATCCAGATCCTTTCCAATGATTTTAACATATGCTTTTCATTCCAAGATGTTCTCTTTTTTAGATGCTGCTCATTGCATCGAAAGTCATGGTTTATGACAAAAGGAAGTTTCGGAAATATTTTAATTGTATTCGTCTGAAAATATATCTTATGTTTGAGTAATTTCACTCACATTTTAATAAATAAATATATTAAGAGTAATATCGCCGCCAAAATGTTTATGCTCAGCCGCCGCTGGCGATAATTTTGTGATGAATTAGACTTCTGTATTGGACACCAAAATATGATAATTTTGTTTTTCCTAAACAAATCCATTGCATCTTTTTGGGATTCTGAGAATACGTAACTTATGAAATGGATGTATAATTTTAAAATTTTTTGGATCCTGTACTATGGAGGTCACTGGAGCACATTTTTCGAAAATGAAGTATTGATGTTCAATATCGTGATATGAGCTGATGTGTGGATGAAATATGATTTCAAAAAGTTTAAAGAGTTTTAAAGATAAATTCTACATTTTCTGAGTGAGTCATCCGTATTAATGAAGATGTAACTAATGAATTTATTTTAATGGGTTATTTCAAGTGAAGTGTCCTTAAAATATTTGGGTTTAATACTACATCATTTAAATACTAAGAATCGTGGTGAGTTTAGAAAAAAAGAAAACATTTAGAAGTAAAATTAAGTGAGGGACGCTAAGGCAAAGTGCCCTAATTTTTATTGGCTCTCGATTTTATGATGTCGTTATTTCGGTACGAATTCATTTATAAAAAATTATTTTTATTTATACAGTAAATCTTTTTTCATAATCCTTAACTTTCTTAACAAATATTAGTTTTAAACTTAGATTTTCTTTGCTGTTGCGTAGATGAAGCCAACATTTAAAACAACATCTTGTTCCATCGCTCTGTTTGTTTTTTTCTAGCAATATTGAAAACTTTTTTTAAATTATAACACATTAAAAAATCCTTGAAGAAAGAAAATTGTAACAATAATAATAATAATAATAATATATAAATAAACAAATAATAACTCTGAGCATTTCACAATATTGTAAAATTTTTAAGCTTATTTCTATAAATCCTTTTTAAAAAAAAGAAAGTAAATATATTCTATAACTTTTACAATCTTTATTTAATATTCCAATCTTTATTTAATTTCTATTTTCACAATCTTGTACATAAGAGTAATAAATCCATGCAATTGTAAATATTTTCAATATCATGTAGATGATATTTTTTATGATTAACCACTTTTAAATAAAAAGTCTAAATGCATTTTCAAATTATTTACTCTAAGATGATTTATTTTTTTATATATTTTTTATTTTTTTGACATTTGCATTCAATTGGTGCATAAATAGAGTGAATATTATCTTTAATTTTGAATGTTGCAAATTATTATGTTTTGTCCTCTTAGAGTAAAAATATCCTTTGCTATTTTTCAAATGCAATAATGTAAGACTTTAATGGTGAAGGACTTTATAGCAGAGATATTAAACACAAAGTTATATAAGAATACATTCATATTATTTTTAAGTTCAATACTTTTTTTATTACAATAAAGAGTTGTATATAAATATTTATGTGTTTATAGAAAAAATGTGTTTTGCAAATTGTATGTAATGTTTATAATAATCCTACAAATATTTATGAACAGATTTATTTGTTGTAAACTTTTATAAAAATATTATTTCTTCTATCAATTTTCCTATATGTACACAAAAACATGTTTGCTGTTGTTATTACTTAAAAATATAAAATAATATTTTCTCTGAAAGGCTGTGGGAAAAACTGGTGTGGGGATATTGTGAAAACAGGTCAAATAAAAATTTCAATGTTGAACTGATTTCCCTATACATAGAAAGTGTTTTGTTGTTGTAATTGAAAAAAACACATAATAATTTTAAGAAGAGCGTTCAATTAGTGTATATCGGTTATGTCGGAGACACTGATTTTTTGCACCAACTTCAAATTTCTCATTTAGAGAAATATTTTGTCAGTTAAAAAAAAGTTACATAGAATTTTCGACATTTATTTCTTATTACAGGATCGTAATAAGCGTTAGTGGAGACTTTTTGATGTTTCGTTCTTAATGTGCCCTGTAATTTATTTTCTTGTTCTTATTTCAAAATGTCAATTCACCCCAACAATGTTTGGTGACGCTGGGGCACCAAAATTATATGATTAACTATCTTTTAATAAATTACAAAAAGAAGATTTCCATGAATTTGTATATATATGAATGAATTTCTACCGACATGTCTGCAATTCTATTTTTCCTTGCAGAAATATGTACAAAATTTAAAATATCAAATTCAGGGAGAACTACGTACAAAGCTGAACTACAAAAGTGATCGCAAAAAAGTGCACATACATACACACTTCATTTCCGAGTTTGTTAATTAAATTTAGTAGTATTAGAAGTAGTAACAGTAACATAATGGCATAAGATAATTGAGGTAAAAGGCTAAATTACTCAAACACGGTTTTCATTAGCATTATTTTATTGCATCAATTATGTCGTACCTTTTCCTCATTTTCTGAGCAATCGATAACTTATGGTCAATTAAAAATTGAAATTTTATAAACGATAAAAGAGACATCAAATGCAGTTCAAAAAACCCTTCTCCTGTAAAATTTTGTGTTTTTCCCTTTAGCTTTTTTGGTGGTTAATTTACGATATAGTGTACATAGTGCACCTAAAATTCACTTATTTAACCAATTTTACTTACGTCTATACAAAGTTTATTGAGTAAGTGTAACTATTTTTATTTACTTTACCAATAGAAAATTGTAACAAGCGGGAGTAACTAAAAAAATTCCAAAATAAATCGCGGAGTTTTCCAAAACTAGTAATAAATTATATAAATGCATCACTGGTAACAATTTGGTTATTACCAGTGTTGTAGTCCTTAAGTTAACGAAAAATAATACACTTCACGCAAAAGTAATTTTAATTGGCTACCATTTTGTTATAAATTAAAAAAGAGCTTTAACTTCATAAAAAAGTTTTTTTCAAAGTGTAAAGTTTGTAACATAAACTAGAGAAAATTTTATCGCTGAAATGGTCACCTCTGCCACCAAACAGTTACATTGAGGGAATGCAATGGTTCTACAGCGGTTTGCACTTTGAAGGGGAACATTTTCAAATATTTCACCAAAAATTTGTGGCAACAAACATCTGATGATGTTCAATTATAAGCACTGTCGTCTCGTTGGTGTTTGTAGATTCTCTCAGAATCAACGTTGTCGGCAACAGTCGCAATATTCTCAGTCGAACGAGCAATATGAGTCCGTCCACTCTTGCGGCATCTATAGTGAACCCTACTTCCACGAGGCGCTCAGCCAAACGAATGTGGGTTCGTATATATGGAAATTCAAACTGCATTAAAACTATAAATTGAAATTTTGTCAAATAATCAGTAATAGTAACTCCACGTTCTTGCAGTGTGCGTCGCTCCACTGCTTGTTGACAACTTATTCTTTACATGTCTATATCATACATGTCAAATGCCTTTATAACACTTGTATTGTAACCGCATTCGGTTCTTATATTCTTAAGAAATCATAGGAAAGTATGTAACTATGAACTATTTTAAATTTCTTCGGTTATCATCATCGCATTTGTTGTCAAATAGAACGGACGTTTTTTTTTTCTGTGTGAAAATTTTATAAGAACTGAAAATTTAAAAAAAGAATTTGAATTAAAAAAAAAATAATTTATATTGAATATTTTTCGCAATTCACGACGTGCTCTCACCGAATAAAGACTTGGTTTTCTAATTGGTGTTTCTTATCTCCTTTCATCTTTGTTATAATTTCGTTAATTAAAACTTTAAATTTTTTATTGAACTACATAAGTATATTAACAAATCTACATTCATAAAATCATGAGCTCCAAATATGGGGGCAATTACTTTGCCCCTCTCGACCCCGATCCGGACCCCATCCCCAAACGTAAAAGGCTTGGCAATATGGATATCAATAATATGAACGATTTTCCTCGACTAGATTGCACTCAAAAACCTAAAAGCTATAACCCTAAATATATACTAATTAAAAGTAACATAAAAGACAAACCATTAAAAGACTTTAATATATTTCTTGTATCTAAAGCCCTAGAGGCGGTCACAAGTGAAAAAGTAGAAAAAGTATCATTTAATCGTGATGGAGATTTGTTGATTGTTACAAAAAATAATATCCAAACTAATAAATTTTTGAAAACAAAAGAATTAATTGGTGTCTGTCCAGTGACAGTTATGTTACATCCTACCTTAAATACGACTAAAGGAGTTGTTTTTGCACCATCGTTAAAAAATCTATCCGAAGCAGAAATTACTGAAGGTCTAAGTGACCAAGGGGTAATAGAATGCCACAAAGTTAAAAAATTTATAGATAACAAGCTCACAAATACGTGTCTACATATTCTTTCTTTTGATCGTTACGCAGTACCATCGGAGATCAAAATAGGTTTTCTTGTTGTAAAAGTAAACCCCTACATCCCCCAACCTCTAGAATGTAAAAACTGCTTCAAATTGGGCCACACCAAAAAACACTGCAAATCCGAAACTAAATGTGAAGTTTGTGCTTCCAGCATTCACGACCCAATACCGTGCTCAAAAATTGAATGCGTAAACTGTAAACATGAACACAATGCTCTTAACAAAAGCTGTCCAACAATTATAAAACGTCAATTAACTATTAAAATCAAAATAACAAATAACTGTACCTTTTTTGAAGCAAACAAAAAAGCTAATGAAATAAATGAGGGTATAATAACAGATATACCAAAGGAATCACTAGAAGAAGCAATTGAAAAACGCAAAAAACGAATTAACGCACAGAAAAAACAACCAGATGAATTAATGGCTGCAGTAACTAATCAAGAAATTGTAAATGCAATCAATAATAAAAAGTTAAACAACATTACAACAACAACCTCTATCTTAGAACAGACATATTCTCTAAATCAAGTAACAAAAGAAATTTCAATAAAATCCACTCCTAACAACAATCAACATTTAAAAATTAAACACAATAAAACTGACAACCCAACATTGAATAATGTATCGGATTACAATGCTAACTCAAACAACAAAATGGATCTCATATAGTATATCACTTTGATATAATACTATATTTCACTGGTGATATATGTATATGTATCTAGTCCAGTTAAAGTTTCACCAGTCTTTTTATAAATAAATTATGGTCCTAAATATACTTCAATGGAATATGAACGGATACTACAACAACTTACACGAATTACAACTAATAATTAATGATAAATCACCAGATGTGATAGCCTTACAAGAAACTCATCTTAAGTCTAACATCATTAATCTTAACTACTACGTATTTTGCTTAAATAACACTAATAATTCTCGAGCCAAAGGCGGAACTGCTATACTACTGAAAAGATCTATCCAACACAAATTTTATAAGCCTGATTTAAGCTTTAACGCAGTTGGCGTAAAAATTGAAGCCGAAACTAAATTAAACATATTGTCATTATATGCTTCACCAACGCAAACAATATCAAACGCTGATTTAGACGCACTTAGCTATCATATTGATTCTGCTACTCTAATATTGGCAGATTTAAACGCCCACAACACTATATGGGGTTCAAAAAACTCCGACCAACGTGGTAAGCTGGTTGAACAATTTTACCAACATTCCAATCTAATTATTTTAAATAATGGTTCTCCTACGCACTACTCTACCCACTCCACCTTTACGCATGTCGACATATCTATTGCATCATCAGTTCTGTACCCTTTCCTCTCTTGGGATTTAGACATCAATTTACATGGTAGTGACCACTTCCCGATATATATCACATATAAAAGGAACTCCGATTACTCGAATAAGACTGCCAACAGAAATCATAATTTTAATACAGATTTTGCAAATTGGACTAAATACAATGATCTAATTAACACTAAAATTCTTAATATAGACTTATCAAAAAATAACAACCAAGTTGCTGCAAAACTAAAAAGAATTTTAATTGCTTCCGCCAACGAATCAATCCCGAAGAATAACAAAAGCGCAAAACCTAAATTGGTACATTGGTGGAACAAAAATCTATCGCTTCTGCGAACAGCAAAACAGACTAATTGGCATAAGTTTAAAAGAAATCCTACCATAGAAAATAGTATAGAATACCGGAAAGCCAATGCGGTTTTTAAGAAACATGCTAAAATGGCGAAAAAAGATTCTTTTTACAAATTCACATCCGAATTAAATCCATCAACATCTATTCAAGCTGTGTGGCGTAATGTAAACAAGTTATACGGAAAAAATATAAAGCACAGTATTAATAGTATAAAACATTTAAATAACATCTACACACAACCAGAAGATATAGCAACTTTATTTGGAAAGGAATGGTCACTTCAATCTAGTGATGCTAACTTTAGTCAAACCTTTATAAACAGCAAAAATCAGATAAATATTACACAAAATTACTCGCCCCACTCCTCTGCGAAATTTATTGAGTCTGATATCACATTAATAGAAGTTAACACAGCACTAAACTCCCTTAAAGGAAAAACTGCTGGGTTTGATAAAATTAACTATCCCATGCTTAAAAATACGCCAACCTCATGTAAAAAGATAATCGTAAAATTTCTCAACAATGTGTTTAATTCGGGAGTCATACCTCAAGATTGGAAAGTTGCCACTGTTATACCTCTCCCTAAAGTAGGCAAAGAAAAAAACGAGCTGAACGGCTATAGACCTATATCTTTACTTTCATGTTTAAGTAAACTATTGGAAAAAATTATTGCTAATAGACTGTCATGGTTTCTCCAAAATAACAAACTTATACACCCTAAACAAATGGCTTTTAAACCTCGTAAAGGCACAAGCGATGTTTTACTTTACTTAGACCAACAAATAACGAAATCTCTTTCCATAAACGGTCATATTACTATTTTATCTATGGACTTTGAAAAAGCTTTTGATAGAATTGGTATTCACAGCATTATTACACAACTAAAGGATTGGCGAATTGGACCAAAAATGCTAAAGTTAATCTTTAACTTTTTGAGCAACAGAAAATTTAAAGTAAAAATTAATGATACATACTCTCCAATTTTCCCCCTTCAAAATGGTATACCTCAGGGATCTCCTATATCTGTTATTTTATTTCAAATAGGATACGAAAAACTTAACTCTGTAATTCTAAAACACCCAAGCTTTAATCACTGCCTGTATGCAGACGACCTATGTATCATAATAAAATTAAACAAACAGCAACAGTCGATTGACCAGCTAAAGATTGACAATCTTACTACTGATTTAAAAAATTGGTGTGATTTATATGGTGCAAAAATCTCATTGGACAAAACCAGTGCTATACACTTTTGCCGTAAGAGGAATTGCTTACAGCCACCGTTATCCTTTCAAACTCATACTATTCAAACAGTAAACAGAATGAAAATATTAGGACTGATCTTTGACAGCAAATACCGCTGGAAAGAACACATACTGTACCTAAAAAATGCCCTAGTAAAGAGATTGAATCTAATTAAATGTATTTCCAGTATCAACAGTAATTGTCACCAAAAAACCTTAATAAGTATTATAAAATCTCTGTTAATATCAAAAATTGAATACGGTCTTCCACTATACGGTTATGCGGCGAAAGCAGATTTAAGAAAAATCCAAACAACATATCACGCTGCCGCACGATTTGCCATTGGGGCCTTTAAAACGACACCAATTCCCAATATACTAATAGAATGCGGGTTACCTTCTCTTGAAACGCTTATTGAAATAAATACGGCAAAATTAGCAACGAAACTTCTTATGCCCACAGAAAATCAAATACTACATTATAAGCCGAATTCGAAATGCAACAAAAATTTAAAATCAACTGTTCAAAGAATCACCGAATACATTGCTATAACAAATATTAATCCAAAACCTATAAAAAAATTTAACTGTCTGCGACCTCCTTGGCTACTTACACAAAATAGTATTGACTCATCATTTATTTACTACCCTAAAGACTCAACATCAGTTGAAATTTACTTAGCTGTTTTCTTGCAGAAAAAGTGTGAATATTCTGCATGTGGATGGAATTTTTGCTATACAGACGGTTCGAAGAGCGCGAATGGTGTTTCATACGCCATAATAGACAACAACCTTGATACGATACAGGTAGGTCTGCTGGATGTAAATAGTTCAATATTTATTGCAGAAGCTATTGCCATTATAAATGCTATCAAATGGATAAAAAAACAGAGATCAAAGTATGTAATCTGTTCCGACTCAAAATCATGTGCAACTGCAATACTAAACTTATCCAACAGAGAGGATACGATCTGCGAAATAAGAGACAATCTGATTCGATTTTCGGACAAAATTAAACTTATGTGGATGCCGATCGTGCAGCAAAAGAAGCCTTTAATATGCCACTAATAGTTGAAAATACTCAAGATAAATGCACGATATACTCTACAGTTCGCAAACTTTTTTCAAGTAAACGAAATCGCTATTGGAATGCTTATACCCATCTTTATAAAAAATTCAATCCAAATGGTGAATCACCCACATACCCACCCGATATACCAAGATCATATCTACAAAAATACATACGTTTAAGACTAGGTCACTGCCGATTAACACACCAACACCTGATGGAAAGAACTCAACCACCCCTATGCAGATTCTGTAGCAGCTCAAGAATATCAATGCAGCACTTAATTGACGAATGTTGTTACGTTAAATCTATATGCACAAAAAATAATTACTCTTTCAACATTCTTTTAAAACATACTACAAAAGATAATATAAACGATTTACTTAAACTGTTAAAATTACTAAATATCTATAACTTAATTTGAATTCATCTTTATTTTTCCGGCTTTCTTATTACTAACAGGAGCTGATGGCCTTGGTAGCTAGCGCTCAATCTCTAACTTTATAATAATTAATTTATTATTAAGTTATATAATTAATAATAATAATAATTCTTCGGTTATGCAAGCATCCACACCCCACAATATAACGTTCTCACAGTTTAATATAAATATATTGGCACAAAATATACATTGTCTTGACATTCATTGGGTGACACTTTTTCTAAGTTTAATAATCATTTGCTCTCTTATAAAATACAATTATTACTCTATTAAAAATATATACATATATATGAAACCTTCAACATTATGAACTATTTTAAAATTTCATATTTTATAAACACAAAACAGCTGTTTAAATCACTTTTGCATGTAAAATTTTACTTGCGGGAGTTTTGTTTATATTTTTTGTCTGTCAATTTCTTATGCTTTTTGTAACCCTCTTGATACAAGTTTTTCGAGTACATGAACACTTTCCAGTAAATGAAATACAAATTTTATCACAGTTGTCATATTTGCCTCAAGTAAAAGATGTAGTCTGTATTCAGAAGCATTTTCTAAAGGAAATATATGTGTGTATATACAGAAAAATTTATTAAACTCAAATAGCTTTATCTCACAGTTAATTTAACAAATATTTCAATTAAACTGAAATAATAGAATAAAATTTGATTTTTTTCATTCAACTCAAAGGAAAATATAACGTATATTCCATCACATTTATTTATGTTTTTTCGTAAAATACGTCTGTAGTTGTTCCCACACTCCATTAGCAGTTTTAATAATTATATTCCTCTAGGACATATGTGTCTTAAATGAAGCTTTAATTCCAAATCATTTAATAAATATTTGAAGAAAATAGTTTACATTCCTTCTATACGTGTATTGAATTATGAAATCAAATTTAATCTATTACTAATAAGAATGTACTAGCAGAAGTACGAGGAGTGTTAAAAACTTATGGTGATTTATTAAATTTCGCTTTATACGAACACATAACGTTGATTTTATACTTTTTTGTTTTATCGTCGTATACTTGTCCCGAATGCAACTTTAGAGTTCCATCTGTTTAGCATAAATTTTTCGTTGCTCGATAATTTTTTGATTCGGAAAAGAGGATCAATGAATTTACATAAACTATTTTGTAAAAGATCCACTGAAATGGCCCTAAATACTTGATAACCTACTCCATTCAATAGAAAAGGTGCATTTTGAAATTTCTCGGGGTACGATTAAGGATTTTTTTTATGTTTCACATTTGAGTCGAACAAATGGTTGTTCAGTTTGTTTGTGAGCGACATAACAGTTAGACAGGTTTTGCTTGTTCGGCGTTTTTCCGCTTGGGAAAAAATGCACTGAAAGTACTTAAAAGGACTTGAAATGTTGAAATATTGCAAGACGACGTTCGTCTTGGAAGCTCCCATCACATAAAAAACTGATGAAAATGTTATGAAAGTGACAAAAATTGTTATTGAGAATCGGTAAATCACTAAATGAAAAGCTGCGTAGGATATCGGGATATTGGTTTGATCATGCCACACAAATTTTTCACAAATTTTGCACATAAAACTTGTGGCAGTGAAGATCGTTCCAAAATTGCTGAATTTTTAACAATAGAACCGTCGCATGTGTATCGCTCACAAATGTTGAATGACTTTATCGATGATCCAGATTTGCATAAAAGGGTCATAACTGGTGAAGAATCTTGGATATATGCCTATGTCATCGAAACCAAAATCCAATCGTCCCAATTGAAGAGCCAAGTAAAGCAAAGACTTTAATCGGTGAACAAGCAAAACTAGTATAGCTGTTATGCCTCTCACACACAAACTAAATTAAGGATATATGCCAACATATAAAGAAAAAATAGCCAATCGAATGCACATAGCCCAAGAAATTTCAAAATACTCCCTTTCGAGTGGAAAATGTAAGTGGTGAAAGATGTACTCAGTAAGGCGAGACGGCGGCAATGACGAGCCTCATTTCGGACACCGCTTTACCTCAGTAACTTTGAACTCGAAAGATGTATGGAAAATAGTATTCTAAAGAAACTATCGATTCAATTTTAGAGAAGTTGCATGGAATATTTTCGATTACTTTAGAATGAAACGAAGTCGGAGGAATATGTTCCTTCGATGCACTTAATTTATCCAGAATAAGTGATTTTTTGATCAAAGGAAGAAAAAAATAATTAGGATTCAACCGTATTCACCGGATTCAGATGTATTCACCGGATTCAGATGTATTCATCGGATATTTCACCCGAAACATTTTTTTTGTGGTCCAAGAACTAAAGAGAAATCTCTAAAAGAACTATTCAAAAAGTGCTTAACAGAAGTGCTTTATATATATATATTAAAAATTGTCACATCTGAGCAAAATTACTTGGGAGAAAACAATTTGATTGTTGATATATATATATATATATATATATATATATATATATATATATATATATATATATATATATATTTTTTTTTTTTTTTTTTGCAAAAATATAATAATATAAATACAATATAAATATAATACCTTTTGAACATACCTCGTATATGTAAATATTTGAGCGTATTAAAAATTAGAACAATAAAATTAAATTTATTTATTAAATCAAATTATTTCATATGACTGAAAAATTTTATTATTGCAGTATTAAATTAATTGTTAAATAAATTTGTTTTTAATATAAACGTTTAACGATTTTTCCCCTCAAAGCCTCCGGAGATTAAGAAACATGAAAGATAATATATATTTATATTAAATCGGTGTACATACATTAGCACACACATAAACTAAGTATATAATATAACGTAAGCAGAAGCACATGGAAGTATATGAATAATTTTTTGCACCCAAGAATTCTATATTCTTGTCTTCTTTGCTTTACTAAAGCTGCTCGTCATGGTATAATGACAAGAGTGGCAGTTATTACGATACTTTTTTTAGGATAAGTAAATAAGATTTTAAAGAAAATATTTAAAAGCGGATATTTCTGAGTTACAAACTCTGTTGCCAATTTGTTATGATAAAATGGATCTGATATGTTGCAGGTGGTTTAGATTTTTGCGGAATTTTTTTACTATCTGCAACAGCACTCAATGAATGAGTTTTATTCATGCAATATATCGTGCTGGAATTAGTAAAATAGGGTACAGACGAAATGTGGGCATTTTCCATATTAAGAGTAACAAGAAAAACATCTGCAGAAGATTGAACGAATTTTCTCTGAAATACGAAGTGCGGTTCTTTAGCAGATCATCTGCAAGTGGATGTGCTCTTAATGAAAAATCACTTATTTGTAAAAAAAATTGGTCTTCGAGAATAAATTTCCTGAGCACATTTGATTGTCGTAGCGATAAAACACCGAGATGTGCTCCACACTGTGTCAGTGTCCCATTATTCAGTAGAGTTGTCTATATTACTATCACCGATGAGATTATTCACCCCTCTTGTACAGGGTCAATGAACTACAAAATATACTTTGAAACGCCGTAACATACATGAGAGTACCGATATAAATAGTTGGGAGGTCGAGGACGTTAAGTATCTGGCCCTGTCTTGAGGAACCGAAGCAATTTAACGTTTTACTTAACAACATGAAAAATGTACTCCCTTTATCGGACATCACACTTAATGTTTTTAGTTCCCTAATACTTATAACACCCATAATCACAGATGAAGCAACATGTTCAGTCATATAATTATGGGTAAAACGCAACTCTGGGACTTTATTCTCATCATCTCAATCAAAGGTTACTCCAGATCGCGACAATAATATTCTGCCTTATGGCGCCAATTTCTGACTTGGCTTTTTGCCAAAAGAATATGAATGGCATCTCCTACTGTTATTTGCAAATGATTAAATTTGGAACGATATCTTACAGGGATGGTCATTGAGAAATTAAAAAAATATAAGACCTATATTTGTCTTTAATACTACGTCCTGTTTTTAATTTTTTGTGCGGATTAGAACCAATGTAAGCCGTTATAATAATAAAAAAAATAATAATAACACCGAGTGTCATATAAAAGGCATTTTTGGTCTAATTAGGAAAAATAATAATTCCGTTTTTCTATATTCTAATAATTATTATTGTGATGAAAGACTGGAATATCGCCAAGATTGAAAATATTTTAAATATATATGCTCGTAGGTATGTTCGTTTTGTACAGGGTTTTCAGAAGTCTGCTTTCTTTAAAATGCTATTCATCAGGTCACTCTGACCTGGTGACCTGGTCCTTGCTTTTGTTATAATATCTTGAGCGCCATATAAAAATTTAGTTGTCAAAATTCCATCTCCCCGTTTATTTTTGGAGCTTGAACTCTTGTAAATATTTTTAAGTCAAAGGATTGAAAATTCATCAATCATTTAATGTTTCTTGTCTTTTCTACATATAATCAAATACTATTTAGACCTTCGTAGACTAGTAAGTAGTGTACTAGACTCGTAGTGCGAAGGTCCCAGGTTCGAATCCTGCCGCAGAACCCTGGCAGTTTGTGTTTGATAATTAAAGGGAGCGCACAACAAGCCTTCACTGGCTTAAGTTGTATGTCGTATGACATGGGCTATCACCATACCCCTTAACCTAACCTAACCATTTATACAAGTAAAAGCCCCAAATGCTGAGGCGATAGTTTTAGTTTATATTTTTTCTGCACGGTGCTTTTTTTATACCTAAAAACTAATAGCAGTACTGCGCTAAATGTATATGTGCTTAAATTTCTAACATGAAATCAAAAACCATTTTCATAGTAAATTTATTTTGGTTTCACAAGAGGTGGCAAAATATTAATTTTTGTAATTTTTAAATGGAAAGAATGTGATTTGTTTACTTAGAAAACTTAATTGTTGAATAATGTTTTGTTTGTTGTGGCTTTAGCTGTTCATATGCCGACATTTCATTGGTCGCTAAACGAAATCCTCAGTGAACTTTAGGCAATTTGAGAACATTATTTTAATTGGTTTAACAATTATTTGGGGGAGAATATCCCAAAATTATAAATGTTCAATATTAATTATTTAATTGTTGAATATGAATATTTTGGGCTACAGAGTAACTCACACCAGTTCTGAACACTCCGGTGTGAGTGGGATATAAAATTATCAAAGGCATGGGGTAACCTTTTCCTTAGTCCTATCATATATTTGTTGAAATGAGATTACCTCTCAATTCACATATGACAAAATTATATGAGCAAAAATAATATTTTTTAAATAGGCTAAAAAGGATGTATAGAAGGTGCATACAAACTCTAATCGTTAATAAAGAAATCGTTTACGTAGATTGCAACTTATATTGTAAAACTTGAGTTTAGCTAATAGGTCAAAACATGTAATATAACATAATATTTAAAAAAATATTAAATATAAATCATTTTGCAAGTTCTAGTAAATATTGATTATTATTGGTGTCTTATTTTAGCTTAAATCCTTATTATTTTGTGAAGTTCCATGTCACAGTCAAAAGTTTTTGAAAGCCTAGCGACTTTATATTATCAATGTATTTGTTGCAAAGTTGCGATGACCTGCATAAATAAACGCCGCACACATATTACTTTCCTTAATAGGGAGTCTTGGCTTCTGAAATGTCTCGTTACAAACTATGAACATATCGCAACTTGAATGCAACATATATATGTACGAGTAGCTTTGACATCAATATTTTTGAACTAATTATAAAAAGTATTCCTCGATACCCTTTAGATGTGTAAGAAAATATCAGAATCATATACCAAATATTATTGATATGGCCTTAAAATTAATTTGTTCTCAAACGCACATAGTCATGTCTCATGTCTAATTTTAATTGTTCAGAAGTAGAAAAAATCTGAAATATATCTAAAGCTCAGCTGAAGTTATATCGAAAGCTTCAATATGGAAGCTAAGACTCTAAGAATTTGCATCGTATTGTATCAAGTTCGTTTTTTTTTTGTAATAATAATGCCTTAAAAGTGCGATACAAATTGTTTCAAATTTTAAAGACCCTTAAGCAACCATCTTCAAAAATTACCGTCAACACAAAATGGCTACAAATAAAATTGTCTTAAAATATTGTTTCTAAGTATACAAAGATATATTATTCATAAGCGAAACATCTGCTGTAAGGGAATAAAAAGGATGAAAAAGGTTCTGTTTCAAAACACCAAGAGCCTTTTAGTTTCTAAGCAAATTTAAGGTATATCCAAGGAAATTGATTTTGCATTTGGGAGAAAAGCAAGTAACTTTATTATTGACAAGTGGTATGTAGTAATTCCTGGGAATACCATAAGATATTTTCTACCAGAAAATAATTCATTGATAATATCTTTGTACACATGTCGATGGAGAACTGGATACGACATCAAAGTAAATATAAACTAAATTAGATGCTCGATATTTGCACCACAAATGTTTTAGTAAAAAAAATTTTATAGAATACAACGACCTTAACCGTAAAAGAAGCTTAAGGGATAAACACAATATTTCACAGGAGAGGTGTTGTTATTAACTGGCTTTGCACTAAGAGTCTTACGGCTATTGGAAATTTGATATTGATGTAAGTTCGTGATGACACTTTAAACGGTTATAAAATTTTAAGATTTAATTTTTGTGATCATGAATTATCGGCTACGTTCACAATCAGACACGATGTAATTTAAGCTTTAGGTAACGTAATGAACACTCGTTACAGATTCAGGGATTCAGTTTTTAATTTAATGTTATTATACTGTAATCTTTTACAAAGTTATTTACTATGAGGGTCTTGATCATAAGAGTGAAAAGCTTTACTTCTCCAGATCTGCTCGTATGAGTATCCTATGTTTTCAATAACAACAATTTATCGTTTTCAAGAACGTGAAGCTCTGAATCGTTTTTAAAAATTTATTAGAATCGATTCCTATGAAGCTAAAAAAGAGTTAAATATAAAATTTTTATTACGTCACATTTTTTATATTTTTATTTATTTAACTTTTATGTAGACTCCAAGTCTTAAAAAATAACATTTTACAATGGAAATTGCACATAATAAATTTAAGTCCTTAACGTCTAGTTTAAAAAACGTAAACCAGTTGTTATAAGCCACATATAAGAAAGATTGTATATGCAACTACCAATTACATGATATTTACAGTGGGTTCAATCCTACAGTAATACCCTTTCTACACTTGAACATATTTAGCAAGATTTTAATAACCGCCATAACAATCCCGGTAAAAAGGAAACTTCTAAAGAAGTCATGAAAATGTTGAAATCAAGATCCGGATGTCCTCTTTTTGGATTATACTCTCTACTATTTTAAGTTAAGTAAATATTTTATGTTTTTATTTTTATTCTGGCTCTAGGTCATATATTAAATAAAACTCTTTTTTTTTTGTTTTATTTAAATTTTTAATTTTTTATTCCATATTTCGATCACCATCGGTTCTCTTCTTCAGGAATTTTAAGTAAAGCAAATTACATGTGATAGTTATTAAAGAACAAATTACAACAAAGATCAAATGTGTAAATCATTCTGACAAACACTAGCAGAACGGAACAACATGCTGTTTTCGAAAGCCGCTACACTTTCATCATCAGCGTTCTTGTGTTTGGTCCACTTCTGTGGTGTCAGTTGATGTATATTTCAGCTATTCATACAAATCTTCACTGTAAATGTAATACGAGAATTGTTTTTTATTCATCGTATCATAATTTGTGAAAACTTTTTTTGTAATGAAGAGCTCAATATTTTATAAAAATTTTTTGGCATAGGAGTCATCTAAAATTGTTTTTTGCCACTGACAATAACCATCAATAAGGAGTACATATATTGCAGAAGTCGCGATTTTCTTTTTCTTATGTGAGAGTAATTTTATCATTATTAGTCAAATAAAAATTACATTTTTGGGTAGATTTAGATTAAAATGTAATCAACTGGTGGTCACATAAAGTCAACTATGACATTTTTGCCAATTGTAGGATCATTGTCGAGAATAATTAAGTGTTATCGATAGGCTATTAGGCAAGAAATTACCATTTATTTAATGTCGTTAGATATATTTTTTTAATCAAAATAGCAATTTTCTACAAATTATTATTTTAAATTACCAAGTAGTCCCGAAAATTTCATTTAAATATCTCCACTAATAAAATTTTGTGGCAAGCGAAATATTTGCACTATTTACAAAAACACATTTTAACTAAAATCTTATGCAAGCTTCGGTCATCGAGCAGATTTTAACCAGAATTTTTTACACTTTTGTATAAATTTTCTATAGCTTCTTATTACTTTAAAAATGATTTAGCTTAAAATCTGTCTTTAAGTTAAAAATACGTGAATGTAGAAACTTCTAATAACGAATTTGAAAGAAAAAAATGGCAAAATAGAAAAAACCAATCTCATTAGTCCCTTTCGAATGTTAAAACTGTCTTTCATCAAAATATTTTTCTTTAAAATAGGCAAGATTAATAGAGATTCAAATATTTCAAATATTTTTGTTGTTGCTGTGGCTGCTATCCATGTGATGAAATTTTAGTGGAAACATTAAACCTCATATGTTTAAGCCAAACTGCTTAGAATATATATTAAACTTTAGAGACATTTAAGTGTAGACTTATTTATTAACAAACTTGTGTTGGCGAGGTTTTTCATAAAGAAAATGCTTAACAATCAACTAATAATTTTGATTCACTCTAATGTTCACAAAAGAACATCAGTATTCGAGTGTATTTCATTCATCCTGTAGCGATGGTTGTATGTAAATTATTTTTTTTCTTTTGAAGATCACGTAGATATACGTATGTATATACGAACTTTTATTAGACCCAATTGAAAGTGATGAAAGAGGAGGCAATTAAATCGGTATTATTTTTAATTTCAATCAATTTGCTTATGTTGAAAGGAATTTGTCTTCAACTATAACATATTATGTTGTTGTTGTTGTTATTATTTTAGTAGTAGTAGTAGTAGTTATTGATTCACTGTGTTTTTGCTATTTCACCTCATATAAAAGCTAATATCAGTTCCGTTACAGGTAGGGAACACATGTTGTTGGAGCGTAATATTAAATATAATTCAACTTTTAATTAAATAGAATTTACTTTATACCTGCATAAATCTGAATTGTTATTATATTTCTTATTAAAAATAATCAAACTTAATTATTAAGTAAAATTCTTCTAAATACCGCTATGTAAGTGCAAACATATGTACCTATATATTATAGGTACATATGTACCTATATAGATATGCACTTGTTATATAGATAGTTAATGACCTTGTTAAGTATAAGTAAATAAGTAAATAAATAACTAACTGTCATCTCATTAAGTCTCTCTGAGTCATAAATACCTGGAATAAATAAGAAATAAACAATGGAATGTAATAATATAAAAACAAGAATGTAAACAATAAAGTAAGACAGTTTGTGAATATATGGAGATCGAAGTAAAAGTGTTATTATTTTAAATCCAGTACCCAAATTTTTAATAACAAGACTCATAATTTATTTGAGTTTTGATTCGTTGCCTTAAAAACTATTAAGGCTAAACATTTTGGCGCCCGAGCAGGGACTTGATTTAAATAATAATAATAATTATAAAAATAACATAAACTGATAAATTACTTCAGTTTATACAATAATTAAAAAACTTAATTTAAAAAATTAATAAAAAACAGAAAAACTGATAAGTTACTTCAGTTAAACAAATTTGATAAAACTGATAAATTATTTCAGTTAAACACATAAAATAAACTGATAAATTACTTCAGTTTAACTAATTTCATAAAATAATTAAAATTTGTTAAAAAAAAACACAATTTTTGTTGCGTGTAAAAAGTGAAGCATATTTTATTAATCATCATAAAAAGACATATTTACGTGCAATTGAATTTGAAAGTTTGGTAAAATAAATCTTCTCAACATTACACCAACAACAGATCTCCATCAACAATCCAACAGATCTCCATCAAAAATCCAACATATCTCCATCAATTTCACATTTGGGAAGTCTTCAAATCGTGTCCAGATGCCCCGTTGCCGTTGCCTGTGTAGAGCTGAACCTAAGAAGGGGAGTAATTTCGATTCGAAACAAGAGGTAACAAGTGTACGAAATATTTGTGTTTTTCTACCCTTAAATTTGTAATTTAATCAAATTTAAGAGATTTTTGTAAGTTAATCAAAAATTATTCTGCATTGCAAGTCAAACACAAATACATTTTTACACTTGAATTTTGTGAAACAATTTATTTATTTAATATTTACATATATTAAACAAATTCCACCCTTAAAAGTGAAACAATTTGCAAGTGTTTATATTTTTATTATTAACACATTCGTACACAAACAATTCGGTCTCTTTATTATTGAGAGAAATTATAACAACTTTCGTTTACCGCCGGTACTTCAATCGCGTGAAAATTTTTAAGTGCGTTAAAAAATTAAAAATTTCGCTATTTATAAATTTTATTTATTGTAAATAAATAAATAAATATTCTGCAATTTATTTTATACATTTTGGGTTATCTTTAATTTCTTAAGATCAGTATTCCATTCCGTGCGTTCATATACCAATTGTAATAATTTGCATATAGCAGCTGTAACAGAATAGTGCGTTCACACTAGTTTCGGAAAGTTAATTTTCATACAAAGTGAAATTATAAAGTCGTTCGTGTATTCACACTAGCATCGAAAACTTGTTTCATATAATTAAAAAAGAAAAAATTAATTGCTTCATGTGTGTACTCGCACGGCTTATGTTTTCGTACTTGAAAAAATTAACTGAAAGAGATTTCGCTTGGTAAAGGAACTCGAACTATTTACCAAAGGCTGTTGATGGTATTTTCGCAAATTCAATAAGGTAGTTAATTTGGAACAAATTTTAATACTGCTAAACTCAAAAATAGTATATATAAAAAACATAAGTTACAAATATCGTATATCCGGCGAGAGATTATTTATAAATCTTTTTATCCAAATCAACTTCGATTATTCAATTATATTTTGCCAATAATTTAATTTGGCAATTTCTGAATCCGAGTATTTAAGGAATTAATTTGATCAAATATAATTGATATGACTGGCAAAAAACGCCAAGATTCTCCTTCCAAACCGGAAACTTTGGATAAAATAAACTTAAAAAAGGAAAGAGTCGTAAGAAATATAATCCGAATTCGACAGTCTATTAAAGATAGGACTATTTCGTTCAATCCTATTGAACTAGAATGTCGGTTGGATATTTTGAAAACATATATTGACCAAGCAATGAAGCTTCAGTCGGAGGTGGACAATTTGGATCCCGACAACGATGATAGAGCTGAGCTTGAGGATATTTGTGTGACTACAAAATCACTGTTGTTAACCCTTCTAACAAAAAACAAACAGTCAAGTGTGCCTGAAACTATATTCAGCGTACAGTCACATCAGTCTCGACTTCCGAATATGAAGCTTCCCAAATTTACTGGGAAATACAGCGAATATAAGAATTTTATGAGCTTATTTGAAAATTTAGTTCATAATGATCCGACGTTGACAGATATAGAAAAGTTCAATCATTTAATATCATGCCTGTCCGATTCAGCTTTAGATACAGTGAAAGCTTTTCAGATTTCTGAAGAAAATTATCCCAAAGCACTAGCTAGCTTAAAAAAGGTTTATGACAATGAATGTCTTATATTTTTCGACAATATATCGAAACTTTTTGATTTACCAGAAATTACAAAACCTTCGGCTTCTGCTTTGCGAAGCATGATTGATACTGTGTCTGCCATTTATGATTCTTTGTTATCAATAGGCGATGACAAGAGAATTACAAATGCTATTTTGATACATTTAGTGATGTCAAAAGTAGATCTAATCAGCAAGTCCAAGTGGGAAGAACAGCTTGATTTTGAAAAACTTCCTCTATGGTCTGATTGCGAAGCCGCTTTAAACAAACGTTACCAGCATATTTCAGCTGATGAATCTTCTGGGTCAAGGCTGAGGTTTAATAAAAATAAAACTGAGAATGCAAATAATAGAAATGCAAGGACATCATTAAATTGTACAAAATCAAAGCAACCCATTGACAAATGTCTGTTTTGCAAATCTACTCAACATATAATCAATAATTGCCCTTCTTTCACTTCTGAGCCTGTAGCGAAAAGATTTCACTTTATAAAGTCTCTACCAGCATGTATTAATTGTCTGAAAAAAGGACATACAGTAGCACGATATTTGTCTTCCAAGTGCCGAATATGTAACGGTTCTCACAGCTCGCTACTTCATCGATTCAATAATGGTTGTCATAACGTAAATAACTCTTCTGATCAGCCGTCTATCTCTCACGCTTCTGTGAATTATTCATCTTCGGATGAAAGAATCATTCTCGCGACAGCTATAGTAAGAGTACGAAATAGTTCTGGCCAATTTATTCCAGCTAGAGCACTGTTAGATTCCGGTTCGCAACCAAACTTGATTACCGAGGAACTTGCGCAGCTACTCAGATTAAAGAGAGAAGGAGGTAGATTGAATTTGAATGGCATCAGTGAAACAAATTCGGTTTCAAAATCATGTATTAATTTGACTGTCTCGTCGAGGGTTAACTCTACCCAATTCACTTCCAAATTTTGGGTATTGAGCTCAATTACAAATTTGCAACCTGATCGTAGATTGGTCACAACGAGCTTAAATATTAACAGAAATATAGAATTAGCTGACCCACTCTTCCATAAGCCCCAGAAGATTGATTTGTTAATTGGGGCAGAAGTGTTCTTTGATTTAATGTGTGTTGGCCAAATCAAATCTGGCCCACGCCTTCCTATTCTTCAAAAAACTTCACTTGGCTGGATTGTTACTGGAAAGTACAATCAATCAAAGAGCTCGAATAATGGCAAAGTTTTTCACTTAAGTACTTCAATAGAAAACGAGAGCACTATTGATTCAATTGTCAGAAAATTCTGGGAGCTAGAAGAGCTTCCAAATGAATCATCGAAATTGTATACTGAGGAACAACAACAATGTGAGGCCAAATTTAAAAATTCAGTACGACGTTTAGAGTCAGGCCGATTCGAAGTCTCGCTACCGTTCAAATCTGATACAAAATTATTGGGTTCATCTTTCGAAATTGCCAAAAGACGATTCCTATCTTTGGAGCGAAGGCTTTCCAAAGACAATGTAATGAGACAAATGTATCATGATTTTATGAAGGAGTATTTCAACTTGGGCCATATGTCACTCCAGGACAAAATGCCAGATTTTCCTCATTATTTTATTCCACATCAGTGTGTTTTGCGACCTCAGAGTACAACTACTAAACTTCGAGTAGTGTTCGATGCTTCGTGTAAAACTTCTTCGCATGTATCACTCAACGATCTGCTAATGGTCGGTCCCACAGTTCAAGAAGAATTATATTCTACATTGGTCCGTTTTCGATTCCATAAATACGCAATCACTGCAGATATTGAAAAATGTATCGTCAGGTCTTGATTGATGATCAAGACAGGAGCTATCAATTAATCCTTTGGAGGGAAAATCAATCTGATACTTTAAAGATTTTCCGCTTGAACACGGTGACTTATGGTACAGCTTCTGCTCCATTTTTGGCCATAAGATGTTTGATCCATTTAAGCGATTTATACAAAGAGACCTTACCTATTGGTTCGAAGGTTATCCGCAGTGATTTCTATGTCGATGATTTGCTCACTGGAGCTGAAAGTTATCAAGATCTAGTCGAAATTCGAACTCAAGCTACTGAAATTCTAAGTTCAGCTGGTTTTAACCTCACGAAATGGGTTTCAAATCATCCAGATTTCATAAGTACTTTACACGAGGAAAAATTGTTGCATAGCGATGCAGATGCTACTAAAGCTCTAGGTATATATTGGGTTCCGAAAAATGATACATTTAAGTTTCATTTAGAAGATAATTTTCAAGAATTGAAAGCTACGAAAAGGAACATATTGTCAATTTCTTCCCGATTATTTGATCCCCTCGGACTTTTGTGTCCATTGGTAACCAAAGCTAAAATATTGTTGCAGGAACTATGGATTCAAAAGCTTGACTGGAATGAATCAATTCCCATGAGCCTAAATACTTTATGGGAAAATTTCAAGTTGAATTTGTTGAAACTCGATTCAATCACAATCCCAAGATTCGTAAACATAACTTCAGCAGCAAGAATTCAAATTCATGGATTTGCTGATGCTTCAATTCGAGCATATGGGTGTTGCATTTACATTCGAAGCTCCGAATCAACCAAATTTGATTCGAGACTACTTACGGCTAAGTCTAAAGTTGCTCCACTTAAGACAAAATCTCTTCCGAGACTTGAATTATGCGCTGCACATCTACTGGCTAAGTTGTGGAATAGAATTAAGCTAATGATAAACTTCGAAATTGAGTCTGTTAATTTTTGGACAGACTCCGAAATAGTTTTATTTTGGATAAAGATGCATCCATCCTCACTTTCCACGTTTGTTTCAAATCGTGTAGCTGAGATTCAGGAATGTTCAGATCAAGTTTTTTGGCGGCATGTGCCAACTAAACAGAATCCAGCTGATATCGCCTCCAGGGGATGTGATGTCGAAGAATTGAAAAATTCGATTTGGTTTAGAGGACCTTCGTTTTTGCTAAACAATAGTCATCAGTGGCCTGTTAACGAACATTTTGAGTTAACAGAGAACCAAAAATTTACCGAAATGAAGAAAACAAACGTATTGCTTGCGGTAAAGGACTCAGAAAATTGTTTGCTGGATCTGATAGAAAAATACTCTTCTTATAATAAATTGCTGAGAGTTACTGCATATATTTACCGATTCATTGACAGCCTCAAAGGCAGAAACGTAGATAAAGATACTATACCTACAACAATTGAATTAAAGTGGTCATTCTTTCGTCTTGTAGAGATAATCCAAAAATCTCATTTTCCCGCAGAGATATTGCGGATACAAAACTCTCTGAGTTTGCCGTCAAATATTCAGAGATTGACACCATTCATCCACACATTTACCGAAGAGAAAAGAAAATTTTCACTTTTAAGGGTAGGTGGGAGACTGCTAAATGCAGATTTGGAATACAATACCAAATTCCCACTGTTACTACCGAAAAGAAATAGCTTTGTTACACTTTATTTGCGGAACTTGCATTTCGAAAATTGTCATGCTGGCACAAAAGCCCTCATAGCTCTATCACGAGAGAATATTTGGCTGATAAATGCGAAAGAAGAATGCAATAGAATAGTTATTACATGTGTACATTGCTTCCGCTATAAGCCTAAGCTTATGTCCCAAATAATGGGCAATTTACCCACTAATAGAGTGATAGCTACGCGACCATTCTTAATAGTCGGCGTAGACTTTTGTGGTCCTATCAACGTCTCATTACGTATTCGTGGTAGACCACCGGTTAAAATGTATATAGCGGTTTTCGTGTGTTTCACTTCTAAAGCCGTACATTTAGAATTAGTATCGGATCTATCTACTGATTCATTTCTTCTCTCTTTTAAAAGGTTCACTGCAAGGAGAGGTCTTCCCAAAGAAATATTCTGCGACAACGCAACGAATTTCGTGGGAGCAAGCAGAATCCTCAACGAGCTACAGAACGCCTTCATTCAAAATCGACAGGCCGTCGAATTATACGCAGCGTCGTTAGGGGTGAAACTCAACTTCATACCACCTCGAGCGCCGCACTTCGGAGGACTATGGGAAGCAGCCGTGAAGCAAGCGAAGTTCCTACTTCTACGAGCAGTAGGCAATGCGTCGCTCACGCAAGAAGAAATGTGTACAATGCTCGCAGAGGTAGAGGCGGTACTCAACAGTCGTCCCATAGCACCGCTGTCTCCAGACCCCAACGACGGAGAAGCGTTAACTCCAGCTCATCTACTAATAGGAACGGGTCTGCGTTCGCTGCCGCCAGAATCAGGAGAAGGCGTGAGAGGCAAAGAGGCCAACTTATCGAAGCGATGGCGACTGCTCTGCGTTCTCAAGCAGACATTCTGGCAAGCCTGGTCAAGAGACTACATTCTGCGACTTCAGGGCAAAGCGAAGTGATCGAAAGAAATGCCCAGTCTCCAGGTCGGTCAAGTGGTAATAATCCACGAAGACAATTGCCCACCACAACAATGGGTGACCGGGATAATCGTAAAAGTCATCGCAGGCGACGACGGCAAGGTCCGTGTGGCGGATTCGTTGCCTTAAAAACTATTAAGGCTAAACACATGTATTCAAACTTTCCCAAAGTTGTCTGAACTTGTCCGAAAAAAATTGGAAATTTTTGCAAGTGAAAGTGTTCCTGAGAGTCAAGATCACTTCTATTCTTGCATCGATTCACAAAAAATACTCTCTTTGAGTAATTTCGGGCAATAATAAAACTATTTGCTGATTTTCATATACAAAAATCTGAATAAGTTTTAGAATGGTAAAAATTGTTGTTCGATATTAAAAATTGTTATTAAACACTTAAATAGAAAATATTTGCAATATATTGGAAAATATTTTTATTGTGAACCATTTTTGAGTGTAAAAAATTATTGTTTTAATGAATTTTTGTTGACTTTTAATTGCAAATATCTTTAAAGCATCAAGAAAAAACTCAGCTTAATAATATTGTTTTTTGTTCTTCTAGCAATTCTGGATAAGTTTCGTAATTTAAATAATTTCAGGTTTTGCTCTTATTTTTCGAGCTTCTCTGAATATATCTGGAACAGACTTATTTTATTTATCTTCAATGAAAGTATATCTAACGATAAGTATTGGAATCTTAAATTTAGTATTAATAATAACTTAAGTGTAGTTTATGTCACACGGAAACAAATGACTCTGCGGGTTATCCAAAATAAAAATTATTTTTTTTTTTAATTTACTACTCAAATAAAACTGTGTGTAGAAAATATAAAGTCGATGTTGTACACCTTTTAGTTGCCAATAAATTATATAACGCTTTTAAAGTACTCAATTCTGATCATATAATAAAATTTATTTACCAAATAAACCTTAAAACTTTACAAAATAACCAGAAATTTTACTTAGGCGGAGTTCCAGTAATACTAAATAATACGTAGATTACTTAATATGGGTAGTCCTTTCAACTGCTTGTTTAAAAAAACGCAAAGCCTTATTCGTATGTTCTTGTAATATTAAAGGCTCATTTTCCAAAAAGTAATCCATCACACCTTATTTTCATACAACTCCCACTACTATCGTTTTCTTATTGCTCCTTGTCGCCTTCCTTCTATTCTCCTTATAACGTAATCCTATGCTTATTATATCACTTATGCCACTAGCAGTCTTTCCTCCAAAGATAACATCTCGCTTTGTTTTAAAAAGGATATTAACGATAGGCAGGTTGATATTTCTCCCAGCAGCTTGTTGTCTAAAGGATAATGCGTGTTACAGCCAGCATTGCAAGAATTTTTGAGGTAAAATCAAAAAATATCTTAGATTTTTCATATGAAATGGGTAAATCTGGATGTTATTAAGAAATTACAAAAAAATTTCAATGGAACTTTTAATTGATATTTCTAAACTTTGTAAAATTAAATTGAATTGCAAACGATTTTCGAACAATTTTATTTTATAGGTACTAATCGATATCAAAATCACTGATATCGATAATAATAGATAAATCTTTTTATTTCTTATAATTTTAACTCATACAGTGTGTGCAACAATATTGAACATTTTCATTCGCTTTCTAAAAGTCAAGCAGTTCACACGTGGCCCACTAACAATTTCTATCGTGACAAGTCAAACGAATTCATAAAAAATTTTACACAAATTTGTGCCCCACTATAGTCATTCGTGCGAACACATACATGCGTCCAAAAGAGTCATTTGTATAATACTTGTCGAGTAAAATAATTTCTCAATATCAGAATCGGCAATTAAAGATTCTTAGGTTAAAATTAATAAGTGGCTTTTAAAAAAATTATTAATATCTTCATTTCCATGCATTAGGTCTGTTCGTTAACTTTCTCAATAAAAACTTGCAACGAGAGAGTAACACAATAACTACTGCCCCAGCTTCTTAAAAATACAAAAAAGTAAATGAACACTTTACTAGTAACAATTTGCAACTAAAGCAGCTGCACTGCTTCCTTGAAATTCATAATACGATTAATAAATACTCACATAAAAATTTAAGTTCAGTAAAAATTATACATATAGAAAGACTAAAATACAACACATTCGACTTGACTGTCTTTTCGTAAAAAATAACATAATTTTACGAATAACCTTGTATAGGTTTCCATGACACCAACAACAAAGTTTCTATTTTGCTCTTTAATCCATTTCAGCAAATTGTCTCTTAACAAAAAAGTAAAAGTGAAAAAATCATGACATGAATTATTAATTTTCATATTAAATACAAATATGATGTATGTGTATACATATGTATTACTTTGGGGCGAAACTAGTACATTATTTATACATAGAAATATATTTATATGAAAAAACACTTTCATTCCAGACTAGAATAAAGATTTTCCAAAAGGAGCATAAAATCTAGAAAATAAGAATATGAATCTGAAACGTAATACCGAAGGATTTCTGTACAAACGCATGTTTCTGAGAATGAACGCAAATAAATGTGGTATAAAGTGAAAATAGGGATTCGTATTACAATCACGTTTTGTATGTGAAAAACACTTTAACGTGATTGATAACAGAGTGCAAAAACAAAAAAAGGAACAAATAATTTTAAATGTTCGGCTTTTTTTTTTTGAAATACAACTTAAATCTGGGTAAATTTATGTAGACTCGTTTGCAGGAATCACACAATCCTTTGGGGAGAGGGATGCCAAATGGGACAGTTTTTTATTTTTAAAGTTTCAAGTCCCGTGATGAAGGAATTTTTCGGGATTTTATTGTAAAAGTTGATGAAAGATATTTTTCATGGAAATAGAAATAAATAATTCTTTAAAATACATTTTTTTGAAATCGTTTAAACAAAAATTTAAAAACCAGACTCCTGCCGAGTGTAATTGTTTATTGTATTGTTCGAATAAAAGCCAACTGTGAATATGTGCTTTGTAAAATTCACATACAATGGAGAATTCTCATATTGTATTTGATTCGTTTAGCATAAATATGCGAAGTTAATTTATTTCAAACTGCTTAAAGTTCACTGACGATTTTGTTTAGCGACCAATGAAATATCGACATGTGAACATCTAAAGCTACAATTTATTATACATTTGTTAATTAATTTAACCAAAATATTATATAAATCTATATTACCCTTTATATAAATGGCACCATTAATTTAAAAATAGTAAATTGTAAATGTGTCTAATATTGAGATTTCACTTTACAATGAAGAGCTGTACATGTAAAGTTTACAAGAGTTAATATTGTTGCAAGTTATAGCAAGTGAAAATCTGTTTATTTATTTGCAAGTACTATATACGTTGTGAGACAATTTGCGTGAGAACTTAGTTTATTTAAAAAGTTTTTACATTATTTTCTAATACAAACATAAAATAATTCAGAATATATAGTTTGAATTATATCTAGTGAGATCTTAAAGCTTATGGTAATAAACTTCTTTCCAAATAAGAATACGATGCTGGCCCAATAAATTCGTGACATTTTGAATTAAAGACAGATTTATGGAAAAAATCACTTTATACACACACCTCTTTGAGCTGTATACATTTGGTACATCATTTGTCCAATATTTTTGTTCCTTCCAAAAGATATGATCTATCCAGGTTATCAAAATACGTACTTGTTTGTGAAATGCAGTCAAATTTCTATCCACCATTTCCTTACATTTTGAAACACTAAATAGTCAGTCGTGGATAAATTCAGGAAGTGGTGCCAGTGTGGGAGCGACCACAGCCTTATTCATGGAATTTAGCCATGAAAACCATACATGCTTAAACTATTACATTGTCGTTGGCGAAATGCGATAATTTTTTTTTCATAATCCCCAACAAATCAATTTGCATAATATTCAACAATGTGATGAATACACCACGTGCATCCCAACAAAAAAAACAAAAACGGTCTCTTATATATTTTCTTAGACATCGTATAACATCTCCTGCGAGATTGTTATACGATTACATTTGTGGTCGACTGTAAACAAATGCTAAACCTAATGTGCGGAAAGCTTTCTCACATCTAAGGAATCATTTAGAATTAATGCCATGGGCATACCACATGGCTCCCACAATCTTTCCTACTTTCAAACTCCGATCGGCCAGATCACTTAAACCAAGCTTAGTGACGTTGTTTTTTCGGCAAAAATTATACTTAAAATGCACACAGTACTCATTTTTTTCCATTTTCTCCTCAAATTATGCTGTAGTCTGCTGTCAAATGACGAAACTTTTTCTTTTGACAGAAGTCAACTGTCAGAAACATCTTGACAGGAAGAGTGTTGCCTTTCCGTTTAATGGCGGGAAATTCAAGAAATCATGAACTTATTGAGCCAACCCTCGTAACCATGCAGATGTTTAAATATATTAAAAATTTAAACATTTTTATAGTTTATATATTTTAAACTAATGTAATGCGAGAAACGAAATCTCTTTAATAGAAATAGAACTGTAAAAAATTTTTTACTAGTGGGTATACTTTGATTTGGGGTTGCAAGGTAATGGAGACTTTTATTTGCAAACATATTTGCAATCCGAAAATTCATTTGGTAAAAATTACTCTATATGCAACTATTTGAACTCAAATGGAGCGGCGAGTATTTTATTAGAAACTAATACAAATACAAAATGTTTTGCTACTGGATGCTTAGACGTAATTTTTTTCGATCACAGAATTAGATTTGTGACAATATATATGTTTGTTGGGCCTCTAGTTATGCATACTGTCGATTGTAAGAACAATAGGAGACATAGAAAGTATTTAGAGGCTGATAGTTAAAACTACGTTTCAAAAATATGTGATGTGTCAAAAATTAAATACACTTTTTTCGTTTTAGTAACCAATGAAATGCCAGTTTTTGTTTACGGGCATTTTTCGAGGTCACTTATTTTAACAACTTTCATTATTTGCTAGAGATTAAGATGAATAAGGCTTAAAGTAAGTGCAAAATTAGAGAAAATGGCAACAAAAATAGAAATAGTCACGTTCGTTCGTGTCAATAAACTCTTTAGTTTTTATCTCTACTTCAAATATTTTAAGATCAAGGATACTTTACCTTTATAACTGAAGAACTGCATGAGACGCCCATCCCATGGGACTGGCGAAATATTTGTTGATTTGTTTTTTAAGATTCAAGCAAAGATGAACATACTTAAGCAAACTTTAATTTGCCACTTTTTTGAGCACTTGCGTCTTTTCATAAATTTTTTTAAATTCCATTATATATAATTTGTTCTTATATTGATTCCTTTTTCATATATTATCGTCCTTATTATGGCAGTAAATAGCTTTAATATACATTTTATATTTTAAGCCAAATACCTTTCGTTTATAATACAAATGAACTAGAGGAAAAACGTGCATCCAGCTTGCACTATACGGCTGTGAGAGTTATTAATCCAGGAAAGACTATCATTTTATTTATATTTTAAATATTATGAATAAACTAAACAATATTTTAAATTGAGTCATCACAAATAGTTTAATTGACAGATATATTAGTAAAATTTTTGAAAATTAGCTGCAGTAAAAAATAAATTAACAAAGAGTTGATAGTAAACACTTGCGAGTCTATGACGTTAGATCTAAATGTGTTTCAGAATGACTTGCGAGATTAAATTTCAGGTATAGAACTCACTCAAGTATATATATTTTAGATTTAAAAAAAGTAATAAATTTTTCTAATGACATCTTTTAGTAGAGGATTTTTACATACTCTACAATTTTGAGTGAATACATACTAGTACGATATTTCCTTTTTTTGTCCTTTTTGGAAATTTTTCTTTTTCATATCGCAAACAATGATTTTGATATATAACAAATCAGAAGCTCTTGATATTGCAAGAAGCTCTTGCAGACAGTTTAAGAGATGCTGCACTTTTTCTTTTGTTATTTATTATTTAAATCTCCTACATCCATTCCAAAATAAATTTTTGGCCGGTACTTTAAAGTTTGTTTTAAAGCGACTCGAGCGAGTATAGGAGCGTGCGAAGAGATTCATCGATGACAGTAGTGTAGCCCACTGGAACATTGACGTAAAATGGTGCGTGTTTCATTATTTTGTCATTAGAAACGGGATAAAATTGATTTTATTACGTTGTTATTTTGTTACAGACCGAGGTGCTGCCAAAAACCTTTGATTAATTTTTAATAATACACACTCGTTGGTCAGACTTACATAAAGCTTTGTCTTTGGTCGTCACAGTACTACACACATTTCAATATAAGACAACTTCTTGCAAAATCCTACCTTATTCCTGGTTTAATCAACGGACATAAACCTTTCGCTTGTTGTAATTGTATTAGTATGTCTGATATTATTATTTTTTTCTTTGTAAGTTTGATAACAATGTTGTAGTACTAAAAATGTTAAACTGAATTTGGGCTATTTCAAAAATATTGTCATACAAAAACTTCATTTGAATACATTGGAGTTCCTCGCGATATTTAAAATTATTGTGAAAATTTTTATAAAATTTATTTGGGATATTCTGGCAATTAATAATTCCACAATATTATTAGATATGTATACGTATTAAAAAGATATGATCATGTCTCTTTATTTTCATCCAAACTATATGGAGTTTCATTTAACAACCTGCTTAATATACGTGTGCTTTTATTTGTATATGAAGTCATTTATTCAGAAATGCGGCATTAATTTATTGACAAAATCAATTTTGCAAGATTACTTAGGGGGAGAAATATAATAATTCCTCTTCACCATCTTCTTGTATCCGAATAGCAGTACTTCATACATGCGGCGTACTTCTAGAATATTCTCCCCCAAAAACTTTAACTTAATAGCAACGCAACTAGCTTTAAGCTCTTATAATTTAATTATTTTTCAAAATAGGAATTAATAAATATTATTTTATAAAAATTTAGACTTTATATTGTTTAAATATATATGTACATATGCCTTAGTATATTTGCAGTCTCAACTTACCTTTTCGATACTGCTTTCCTGCACCTTAAATGTTCGCGTAGTAATTATTGTTCTACAGGACTTGAACATACAAATCAACAAATAAAGAAAATTTAAATAAATATTTTCTCTACGTTATTTCGTATATGTATGTTCGTTGCCTCATTATCTTAGATATTGGGTAGTAATATACAAGTTCTAGGGGTTATCAGTCCAAAGTCCGGAAATCCGAAAAACGTTAACCTCCCACACAAAGCACAATGTAATGCCTATGAAGGAATTCTGTATATTCGTTACCCAATAGTTGCTTGTAGCTACCAATGGACGTTTCCAGTTGGTCCCACGATTAAAGTAAGATATAGGTACCTGCGGTAGTTGCTAGAGCAAAGCTATCTCCCCTGTGTCCCACATGCTTACCAACCTACGATGTATTCAAATGGAAAAATCAAAATCTACACTTTGAATGTATTTATTGATTCCCAAAAATAAGTTTTTATATTTTAAATGTAATATTGCATGCACTAAAAAAATGGAAACATAAACTAACATACGCTTTCATTTAAAAAAAATGTTGAGAGAAGGAAAGAAATTTAATACCAAAAGAATAAAATAAAATCAAACACAGCAAAAATAAATGAACCTTTTTTTATTAAAAAAAAAGAATATATCAAGTGTAATTTAAGATCTGCCATCATACGGAACAATCAAAGCCATACGTGTATTGCGACACATTGGCGATGTTTCCCTTGAAACACAGTGAACGACAGTAAACAGCAGTTTGCGCAAGTGTATGAATGTTACACATTCACATGAATGGGGGTGGGTGCAAACAAAATGCAAACATTTCCGTTTTCCTTGATGTTGATTAAGTAATTCATTAGTTGTGACATGTATGAATGTTCTGGTATGAAAAAAAGTTAAAAGAAATTCGATTCATTCAAGTTTTCTGTAGGAAAAAGTTTTTTAATGCTCGAATTTGGGAGGAATGATATTGTAAGAAATCTCATTGTCAGTGATTATGTGTTTGCTTCCCGAATATTTTACAAAAATTTATTCGTCATAAATTATGTCAATTCAATTACTTCAAAATTTAACACATGTATGAATGTACATTAAATATGGTTGTTATTGTTAATTATTTTCAAAATTTCGATAAAGCAAAATACAAGACATTATTTTCTTTTAACACAAAAAACACATGCAAAAGGGCGTAGTAAACAAAATAATAAAATAACATGAATTGGGTAAAATATGTACATACATACACAAATGTATGTATTTCCAAGTTGTAAGTCTATTATTGTTAAAACAGCCGACTTAAATGTGAACATTTTAAAGGTCGTAACAGTTGTACCGTCTTGTAGTTTACTGCTTAAGCTCTCATATCCTGTCCTTTACGTGGCGGAAGGAACCTGCCAATAACAGATAAGCTCTTTCGGCCGATGCAATAATTGTAAGCATGGTAATTGCTAAATTTTTTCCATACTCCAGAATGTTACTCCTTTTATACTGCGACAACAAAATGATACAAAAGTGAACTAAAAAAATATGCTGGAACAATATAACAATCCATGTTCGTCAGAATCCATAGAGTACGAAGGTACTTTAAATTGGACTTTGCAGTCCATTATTATTATTTATGAGAAATTGTGGCACTACCGAAACTAATGTCGATCTTCTGTTAATTAAACTAAGGGTTCTTGCAATATAGCCAAAAAACTAACCCAAAGCAATTAGGCATGATCTTACTTCTCAAAAATAGTGGAAGAATATTATTTATGTCATGGAAATGTGCATTCAATGCCACTCTTCCATGTTGGCATATGGGAGATGAATACGTTTTATTGTACTCCGCTCAACATTAGAAATGATGCAAATATATAAACAGAATGCCTAGACAAATCTGCAACTAAAGATTTAATTTCAGCCACAAGAAACAGCAAATACCCTAAAATAGAAGATATTTACCCCGAACATCCAAACACATCACCACGAAATGGAATTTATGTCGTAAGAAAATTATTGAGAAATTTTTAGTGACCAAACCAGCCATACAATAATTGATTTCAATTCAATGTAAGAGCTGGAGTTGGTATTATATTAATCAACACTATGAACAAAACTATAAATCTGATTGTTAGCAAATGGTTCCGAGTTGTATTCGATCAGGAGTTTTATATCAATTAAGCTTGATTTAGATATTTAAAGTACTGTAAGGACGTCGCAAGCTGTCTCTGGATCATAACAAGATAGTCAATTGAGTGTGGTCCTCCGAATTTAGCCTTCCCAGTTGTCAGGAAGGAAAGTTCATATTTTAACTTCTTTGATTTTCAATACGGTTCTAGATGATATTATCGACAAAATGATTAGAATAGACAAGAACAATTTAATTTTCAATAAAAGTTCAAATGATATTGGCGAAATATATATTTTCTGATTTTATTGCCAGACTTTTCTAAACTATTAAATTTTTTATAAGCAGTTTATGTAAGGATGAGCCTTTAACTGGCTTTATTTGATTTATATTTTAGTTATACATATTTAAATATCTTTTTTTTGAATTTGAAGAGATTTTGAATAGTACATTAAAATAATTTCTGTTGTTTCTAATTCTCAATTTATAAATTTAGTGTTGTGGTCTGAAAGGCTTTTTTGGATAAATTAATAAAAATCTATCACCTCTTACACTAGTACAGCTAGAAAAGAAAGTGTACAAATTCGGGTATGACGAAAAATATAATAAAGACTAAAATGATGCTTATTAGCATTTCAACCAACTCAACATTATTTGTAAACGATTGATGGTTGACTTTTTAAAATCAAAATTGGCTGAAATATTAATTTTTACTGATAAGTGAATCCCCGCTATTTAATTTATCAAGATTATTTCACGTAAATGTTGCCTTCGGCTACGCCGTATTTGGGCTCCAATTGTGGCATACAATTTCATTATTTCGGCCGGTATTTTCGTT